>JAVANC010000001.1:23250335-23850335 GCA_033319125.1 Parnassius glacialis | reverse complement strand
CCATTTAGCCATTTTGTTACATCTGTAGACCAAAAGCGAGTGATAGCGCAATGTGGATACAAAATGCCTACATCATCAAACTTCATTAAAAACATGGTGCACAGTGAAACAGTGAAATTATCTTTGATTACTAAACTGAGCAAACTAAAAGCAGACGGAGTGAAACTGTCTTTGACACTGGATAAATGGACGATTTTGGGAAATTGTCGATTTATGAACGTTAATATCTATAGACTCTTGTTAACCAATAATTTTGCCAATCTTGGTCTGATAGCATGCCGGCCAGAGCATGTTTGCAGTTACTGGAAGTTATCCGCATTTGAATTGTTTCTTAATGGGGATATAGTCTGTACAACTACTGACAGTGTCAGTGTAATGATCGCATTTGGAAGACAAGCAGCACTTTTCCACCAGCAATACCTTGCTCATGGTATACAGCTAGCGATATTCGACGTGCTCTATAAAAAAGAAAACAAAAGAAAACCAAACTCAACTAAGCGAACTGGAAGATGACGATCTGCTTCGGAATGTTATGGAGAAGATTACTATGACGAGGTTTAATCGAAAAAGTACAAAAAGTTGCGAAACATTTCAGAAAGTCCCCTACTAAAAATGATGCCAAATTGCAGAAATATGTAAAACAAGAAATGGGACATGAGCTCAGTTTGATTTTAGATTGTAGGGCACGGTGGAATAGTTTAGCAGATATGTTAGAAAGATTTGAACTCAAAATCCGTATTCAAAAGGCACTGATAGACCTGGAAACATCTGAGGATGAGTTCAAAAACTGGTTGATCTCAGCAATGTACATATTTGAAATCCTAAAAGCGACAGTCAAAGAACTTTGCAAAATAAACGCCAATGAAGATGACGTTTGACGCGGCTTTGATGTTTATGCTCAAAAAATTAGAGGCTATGCATCATGAACCAGTTGCTCGTGAACTTGTCCGATCTTTGAAGGGAAGGACCAAAGAGCGCAGGTTGTTGGAGGCTCTGAATTATTTGCATGATCCTAAATCTTATTTTGATTCATCAGATGAAGACTACTCGGACATCTTTCTAAGACCAAATGGCGATGAAATGCGAAAACATATTGCAGACCTACATCAGTTTGGTTAGAATCAGGCTACGGAATGTACGATTGACTTTTCTGTTTCTACTACAGACGAGGAGAATACACAGAGGAATGACAAATATGACACACTACCACTCAAGAAGCAATTAGAAATGACAGTTCAAAAGAAACCGTGGGCTCCAGATAAAGCATCTAAAAATATTCCAGGCGATATAGATCTAGATGCATCCATCAATATAGAAATAGTTCTATATGAAAACGGTGGTTCTAGGGGAAAATATTTAGAATTAGCATATCATAATTTAACAAGCATTCCTCCTACCAGTGTAGAGTCGGAGAGAGCTTTCTCTTCAGCTGGTTACTTTTGTAATCATTTGCGCTCAAGATTATGTGACAAAACACTAGTTGCAATATTATTTTTACGATGTCACTATTTAAACGAAAGACTGACTAAATCTCGTTCCTAGATCTTACCTAGCATATTTAAATCTGTTAAAGACAAATATATAGTAATAATTCTTACTATATATTTCTCTTTAACAGTTTTAAATATGCTAGGTAAGATCTAGGAACGAGAGTTTAAATTTATGGACTAATATAAAAATGTGAATTGGGAATGATTGTTTCCAATTCCCATGAGAAAGAGTGAGACATTTACGTTTTTGTTTAGGAATAAGATAAGTCGCCAAAGGGCATTTTATGTTTTGTTAAAGCAGAGGATAAGATAAATAAATGTTAAGTTTTCGGTTTTTGTCTATAGCTATGAAGAAGTTACTTAGCAGGAGTATTTTTTGTTTTTGTTAACGATGATTACTAGAAATTCCTTATGTTTAAAATAACTCAGTAACAGAAATAAGAAAATCACATTTATTTTACAAAAAATCAATCATTTACTACTAAAGCTTAATAAATAAATCATTTACTAAAATTTCGTAATAAATTATTGACTTTTTAAATAAATGTTATTTTCTTATCTTAACACTTTTATTGTTTGGCTGGTAACAATTCCCGGTAACCTGGTAACGAAAATTACGGTTCCATTACATATTTTAAATATTATTCTCACTATATTAAAAATAACGAAAATATCGAAATTACCGGAATCTCGGTATTCATTACAAAGTAATACCGAAAACACCGGTTTTTGAAAAGAGGTCGGTATTGCGACCCCTAATGCGAACCAGAAAGTCTATCGATAATATAATCAGTAATTGCATGCATAGCATCACTCGTTGATTTGCCTCGTCGAAAGTCAAATTGATTGTGTGATAAAGGAAAGAATTTAAACGCAAACCTTCGTTCTATTGAACTTTTTACTTTGGAATGAAATGACAGGGTTCAAATGAGAAATAATATTTACAAGCAAATGATTAACATAAGTTTCTTTTAAACTTGACGAATAAATAATTAATAAACAGATCATAAGTCCTCAGGTTCACTTTGTCTATCTTTCCGACTCGCAGTACATTTTGTTCAATTTAATTATGTCACTTTCAGACATTCCTACTCTTTGTCCAATCTTTGCATCATCCTGCAAAAAAATCATAATCAACTACAATTTACATGTTACAGAATAGAAAAAATTTCTGTGTCAAAATTACCTGTAACGAGATTATTGTTTTATTTCCATTTTTTGAAAAAGCCTTTTCAGGGTAGTGCATTACGCTATTATAGTCGTAAGCCACACCGAAATCAGTCACGGTGTCATTGGTGTACTTTGCAAAATTGTACTCCTTGCCTGGAATAAGTTTGGACAGGAATATATAAATATATATTTAATGCATGGGAGAATTCACAGGATGCTTTGGGTATATTTTGTGACCTATCCAAAGCCTTCGATTGTGTTCACCATGAAACATTAATCAGGAAACTTCAACACTACGGTGTAAGAAGTGATGCTCTAAAATTAATTATTTCATATTTAAGTAAGAGAATGCAAAAAGTTGTCATCAACAGTACGAGTTCTTCCGGGTCGATGGTACAGATGGGCGTGCCTCAAGGCTCAATTCTCGGCCCCTTTCTGTTTCTTGTATATATTAATGACTTACCTTACATAGTAGGAGATAACCATGATATAGTATTATTTGCAGATGACACTTCTTTAATTTTCAAATTAAGTCGACATTTGCTAAAATATGACGAAGTAAATAATGCTATATCTAAATTAGTGAATTGGTTCAATGTCAATAATTTGCATTTAAATGGCACTAAAACGAAATGTATGAAATTTATGACTCCAAATGTCAAACAATTAAATACTAATGTAATTTTAAACGGGGAGAAACTGAGTCTTGTAGATACCACCATTTTTCTTGGAATCACACTAGACGCGAAGCTTCAATGGAGCCCCCATATATCAAAGCTAGCAAGCAGACTTAGTTCTGCAGCATATGCTGTAAAAAAGATTAGAAGTCTAACTAGTGTTGAAACAGCTAGACTAGTTTACTTTAGCTATTTCCATAGCATAATGTCGTATGGTATTTTGCTATGGGGACACGCAGCTGACACTGAAATTATATTTGTTTTGCAGAAGAGGGCCATAAGAGCAATTTATGATTTAAAGCCTAAAGAGTCGCTGCGACAAAAATTTAAGGAAATTAATATATTAACTTTGGCCTCTCAATACATTTATGAAAATGTAATGTACGTACACAAAAATAAAAGTAGTTTTACAAAAATAAGTGATATTCATTCTGTAAATACTAGGAACAGACACAAGCTAGTAGTACCAGTTACTCGACTCCATCGAGTCAGTAATTCATTCTTGGGGCGATGTATACGCTTTTACAACAAAATTCCAGAAAATATACAAAATTTGACCTGCTCAAAGTTCAAAAACTTTATTAAACTAAGTTTGTATAAAAAGGGTTATTATAATATTAAAGAATTTATAGATGATAATAACCCCTGGAAGTGAGGTGATCGCTCCCAAGCTATTTCTAATTTGTTGTGTTGTTAATTTGTGTAACATACATGATTGTAAGCTGTTATTTAAAAAAAAAAGTCCCGCTGGGTTTCTTGCTGGTTCTTCCCAGGACAGAGGTTTTTTTCGAACCAGTGGTAATTATACAAAAGAGTGACTTTCAATAAGTATTATTTATAATCTATATTGAATAAAAAAGTTTCTGTTTCTGTTTCTGTTTCTGAATAGTTTAGTCACTTCTTTTTTAACAAATATTTCATATATCCTTGTTTTATCGCTACCACATGTAGACTACATATTTAATGGTTTCCGTAAACATATATTCAATAAATGCTTTTTAATAAATATTAAAAATGCACTGTAATTATACAGTAAACAAATAAACAAATAAAGTTACTCATTTGGAATATTATACATATTATGTGCCGAGTAATGAGCCGTGTAGTGGCGGTTAAGAATATCCACTACCCCATATCTTCCCGTGGGTGTCATAAAAGGCGACAAAGGGAAACAGGCAGGAGTTGGGCAGCAGCATCTTCCTGATGAAAGCAAAAAAAATATTAAAAACTGCAGTTGCCAACCAGCTCGCCAAACGTGACAACTATGGCAAATACCCCCCAATGATGAGAGCAACGAAGAGACGGCCCTCAGTCACCGGCGGCCCCGCTATTCCTGGCTACGGTGGCGACCATGGTAACGGCGCGGCAGGGGGTGCTAAGAATCTCCGGTGGATGTTCGGTTGCCACCTAAGACGACTCAACCCGGCAACATACAACGCACGCACACTGAGGACTGACGAGAAGATCGTGGAGCTGGAAGAAGAGATAGACAAGTTCCGCTGGCATATCATAGGATTATCCGAGGTCCAAAGAGAGGGGGAGGACACGGTAATCCTCGAATCCGGCAACTTGCTCTATCACCGGGAGGGTGACCATCTGTCCCAAGGAGGTGTCGGATTTATCGTCCACAAGTCTCTCGTTAAAGATTGGGAATGTGTCGACAAGGGTTGCGTACCTTATACTCAGAATCACCAAACGGTATTCGCTGAAGGTCGTACAGGTTTACGCACCAACCTCGGCACATCCCGATGAGGAGGTGGAGGAAATGTATGAGGATATCTCTAGAGCCATGCATTCCTCCAAAATCCACTATACGGTGTTAATGGGACACTTCAATGCAAAACTAGGCACAAGAGAGAACGGTGAGCTGAAAGTAGGGAAATTTGGAATAGGACAAAGGAACCCAAGGGGCCAGCAGCTGGCCGACTTCATGGAGAAAGAGGGACTCTTTATGATGAACTCTTTCTTTCAGAAGCGGTCCCACAGGAAGTGGAACTGGTCGAGCCCCGACGGTTCGACAAAAAATGAGATTGACTTCATTATGACGACGAGTCGACAACTGTTCAGTGATGTCTGCGTGATCGCGAGGGTGAAAACTGGTAGCGATTACCGAATGGTTAGAGGCACACTGAACCTAAACGTTAAGTTGGAGAGGTCTCGTCTAGTGAAGTCAACGCTCCGTCCCCCACGTGCTCTGTTCCAAAGTCCCGAAACCTTTCAACTCGAGTTACAAAACCGTTTCCAGTGCCTAGAAGACTGCAATGATGTGGACGATATGAATGATAAGCGCGTGGAAATTGTCATGCGTTCGGAGCTAGGTTCTGCAAGACCCGCCGCATAAGAACACAAAAACTCTCCGATCACACTCTTAATTTCATGGCTGTTCGACGGGAGATGAAGCTACATTCTTCAACAGATTTGACAGCATACAGGCATCTGAACAGACAGATCTCCAAATGCATGCGGCGGGACTTACGCAAATTCAATACAGCTTGTATTGAAGAAGCGATCGCGCGGAACTAAGGCTCCAAAGTCTTTGCCAGAGATCTGTTTGCCAGAAAGAGCCAACTGTCAAAGCTGAAGACCGAGTGTGGCAGCATCGTTACTGGGACACCTGAGATTTCGAGTGATTTTGAGAGGTTCTATGGGCAGCTGTACACGTCATCGTTGGAGCCACACGCAAGTGTGAGTAACAATCCAAGAGCGAGTCTTTTCCGACAATATTCCGAAGATATCCCGGACGTCAGTCTGAGTGAGATTAGAATGGCTCTCTAGCACCTTAAAAACGGCAAGTCCCCGGTCGAGGATGGAATTACAGCGGAGCTTCTGAAAGCGGGTGGAAAACCGGTACTTGAAGTCCTTCAGAAGCTCTTTAATTCCGTCCTCCATGGTGGCACTACTCCGGAGGCGTGGAGCAGAAGTGCGGTAGTCTCGCTCGAAGACTTGACGACTTCCAGCCTCCCGAACAAGCCGGTTTCCGAAAAGGCTTTAGTACCATAGACCACATACATACCATGCGGCAAATTGTACAGAAGACAGAGGAATATAATCTGCCGCTTTGCCTTGCGTATGTGGACTATGAGAAAGCCTTTGATTCCGTCGAAATTTGGGCAGTGCTGCAGTCCCTTCAGCGGTGCCAAGTTGACTGTCGGTATATCGAAGTGCTGAAGTGTTTGTACAGTAGAGCTACGATGGCTATCCGAGTACAGAATCAGAGTACGAAACCTATCCATCTGCAGAGAGGTGTAAGACAGGGTGACGTTATATCCCCGAAACTCTTCACCGCTGCATTGGAAGACGTTTTCAAGCTACTGGACTGGAAAGGATGCGGTATTCACATCAATGGCGAGTATATCACTCACCTTCGATTTGCCGACGATATAGTCCTTATGGTAGAATCGCTGGAGCACCTAAGTACTATGCTCAACGACCTCAATAGTGTTTCCCAACGGATAGGTCTTAAGATGAACATGGACAAAACAAAGATCATGTTTAACGTCCATGTCACACCTGTGCCGATAGTTTTTGGGAGCACTAAGCTCGAAGTTGTTGACGAGTATGTTTACCTGGGACAAATAGTCCGACTAGGTAAGTCCAACTTCGACCGAGAGGTCAATCGACGGATTTAACTCGGCTGGGCAGCGTTCGGGAAACTACGACACGTCTTCTCGTTTAACATACCTCAAAACCTGAAAACGAAATTGTACAACCAGTGCGTATTGCCAGTGATGACTTACGGATCTGAGACGTGGTCCTTCACTGCTGGTCGAATGAGGAAGCTCAAAGTCGCTCAGCGAGCTATGGAGAGGGCTATGCTCGGAGTTTCTCTGCGTGATAAACTTAGAAATGAGGATATCCGCAGTAGAACCAGAGTAACGGACATAGCCCAACGGATTAGTAAGCTGAAGTGGCAGTGGGCCGGCCATATAGCTCGAAGAACCGACAACCGATGGGGAAGAAAGGTTCTCGAGTAGCAGCCTCGTACCGATAGGCAAAGTGTGGGGCGACTCCCACTAGATGGAGTGACGACCTGGTAAGAGATGCAGGAAGTCGATGGATGCAGGTGGCTCAGTACCGTGCTTAGTGGCATTCCTTGGGGGAGGCCTTGGTTCAGCAGTGGACTTATAAAAGGCTGAAATGATGAAATGATGATGACATGTCATGTATAATATTCCAAATGATATTTTGAGAAATAGAATGACGTTAATTATAAAATGATAATTATAAAAAAATATCCATAATGTTTACCTGCTTTAATATTTTCCCAAATAATCGTTACATATTCGTCTCTATTGTAACTGCTTTGCATATGATAGAAACCAAGGGTATGAAGCATCTCATGTACCACAGTACCGTGACGAAAGCAACCCTTAGATAGATTCAACACTTGTTTCACTTCGTCGTCTTCTTCGCTAGCACTGCTATATCCTACGTTAGAGAAGCAACCATCTGCCGAGCCCTGTTAGGAAATATAAAACAGAGATTAAAAACTTAGGAGAGAACAATGTATTTAACGTTTATGACATCCACATGTAAACATAACTTAATTGTGGAAATAGACCAAACGGATCCAATTTTTAACGCTTGATGTACTTTCTGGTACGGGAAACATAAAACTAAAATAAAAAGACAGCCACGGAAGCAATACATCAATTATTGAAAAAAATATGTAAAATTATCGTACTTTCTATGGTAAAAAGAACTTGATTATACTTAAGGAAAACGTAATTACGAGTATCATTGCATTATACACACCTTTTAATTCACCAGCTCGTAAATGATAGAAAGAAAGAAACGCGTTTATTCCAGTTTAAACATACAGCACAACAAGTAAAAAGTAATTAAATGCAAAAAGATAAATTAAAGAAAATACTCAAAAATACCCCTGTGCTGCAGCATGAAACTGAATAGGATCGGACTCATTGATAGCACTTTAGCATCTACAATTTTCACAAATTCACAAACATAAATACCTTAATCAAGACTGCGTGCTCGTCTTTTTCTTTAAGTCTGAATTTAATACAGGACTTATTAGCAATATCCTCCATAGCAGCTTCTATAATTTTCACCTGTTCTTCATCTGCATAAAATAAAAAATAATGAATAGATATTCATTTCTGATTATTTGCAGAGGCTTTACAAGGAGAGGGGGCAGGGAGGCCATGGGCTCAGGCGGCAGCTTGAAATCTGCAATCTGGGCGGCATTTTGGAAAAGAAAGTCAGCTTAAGTAAAGCTTTCGACTTAATTTTCAAAATGATGGCAGTAAAACGTCAAAAATTTTGAAATTAGTTCATACTGAACAAACACCATTTTTTACTCTGGCAACCCCGGGCAGCACCACTTCATGATACACCATTGATAATGTGGCTCAACCAAAATAATGTTTTTCGAATAAAATATTTTCAATAACCGTATTGCATTTTAAGTAACAAATGGTGGCGTACTTTGGTGTATTCGTTGCGCGAGGTCTATGTTTAGCAGTGGACTTTATTAACAGTGGTAGAGCCACGCGGCAGCTTTTGCTGTCGCACGGATGGGCCAGCACGAACCGGGGTGGTACTACGACCTCACAGAAAACCAGCGTGAAGTAGAGGTTTACCTCTGCGTTTCGCTTGGTGAGTGCAGGTGGCCGGAGGCTCTTTTTACTGGAAATGAGGCATTCCATCTTAGTCCTCACGGGTGACAACGCATCTACATTTTGATTTGTAATAGAGGATAGATGTATATGTCTATGGGCCGCAGCAACCACTTAGCATCAGGTGGACTGTGTGCTCGTTTGTCACCCTTATCATATAAAAAAAATACTTGTGAAGGGTGATGATGATGATGAAGTAACAAATATTATTTATTTATATATGTATTTAAAAATAAATCTTTCCGCTTTCAAAATTCTTTCTCCGTGCTAAATTTCAATTTATTAAGCAGTTATTCCATATGTGTTCGTATTTAATAATTAACATCGAACACTATAATTTAAAATTAAAAATTTTGTACAGCCGACTTCAATATAGGTTATTTAAGAATAACTCAATAACCATTGGTCTGACCTTGATCAAATTCATATGGGACCACACGAGAACTATCAGTTTTCATATAAAAAAAGAATCATCGAAAGCGGTTCGCCCAGTACAAAGTTATGAGGTAACACACATAAAAAAAAAAAAAAAAAAACATACACCCGAATTGAGTACCGTCTCCTTTTTGGAAGTCGGCAGAAAAAGGGGACTGATTGTAGAGGAGGATATTCAAAACTAGCCAATTTCAAACAGCATTTAAAATAATTATTTAGTTGCATAAATTCTGCTGCTGGACTTATAGATACCCTTTCAAGAATGCGACATCACATTTCTTGTGCATATTCACCACTCAGACCAGCCGGTTTGGTGAGCGCAAAACCGAGAGCCTCGCACTGCGACACGTTGCTGTGGAATTTGTTTTATAAAAAACACAAACCAAAATCATCTTCTTCAATCTGGTAAACAACAGTACGCTCTGGCCATCGCTTGACACCGTCTATAAGTCCGTTTCGATTTTTCTCTGCCGCTAAAACTGCTTTTTTCTGTCGCGACATCAGTAGCATATCTCCCTCAAAGTATTCTCCTAGTTCAAAATCTAAACTTGATCCTAAAGAGAAAATTTATAAATTAGCTTAAAATTACAGTTTTGTATCAAAAATTTTCAGTTGTTTTTTTTTTAATATAAGCAAGTTATTTTCATACATTATTTACATTATACGAAAACAAGAGAAAGAACTAACACATTTCACTCGGGTTGGGCTACCTTCTCATTATAATAATTAAAAGGACAATGTCACCTGGTTTACCACATCAATACACTGTACAATACATATATACAAGTACATCAATACGAGAAGCATCTTAGGCATATATTGCCGTTTGTGCTTTTTTTTTTATAGAATAGGGGGCAAACGAGCATGCGGCTCACCTGATGGTAAGTGACTACCGCCGCCCATGAACAACCGCAACACCAGGGGAATTGCAGATGCGTTGCCGACCTTTTAGAAAGGTGTAAGCTCTTTTCTTGAAGGTTCCTAAGTCGTATCGGTCCGGAAAATTCGCTGGTGGTAATTGATTCCACAAGGAAGTCGTGTGAGGGAGAAAACTTCTTCTAAATCGCACAGTCGTGGACCGCCAATCATCCAGATGGTATGGATGGTAACGCGAGTTTTGTCGCGATGTGCGATGGTGAAATTGAGCGGCTGGAATTAGTCCGAACAATTCCTCAGAGCACTCCCCGTGATAAATGCGATAAAATACGCAAAGAGATGCAACATCTCTACGCAGTGCCAGTGTATCGAGCCGATCAGAAATAACTCGATCGTCGATGATTCGAACCGCTCTGCGCTGGATGCGGTCAAGTGGAAGGAGCTGGCACTGGGGTGCCCCGGCCCAGAGATGAGAACAGTATTCCATGTGGGGCCGAACTTGCGCTTTGTAAAGTTGCAAGCGATGTGCCGGCATGAAATACTGTCTCGCTCTGCTGAGCACGCCAAGCTTTTTAGAGGCCAATTTGGCCTTCCCTTCCAAGTGACCACGAAACAGCACTCTATTCGATATGTCGACGCCAAGGATTCCGATACTGGCTGAGGCAGTAAGGGGAGTGCCTTGAAACTGAGGAGATACGACAAAGGGGTTCTTTTTAGCGGTAAACGCGCAAACTTGTGTCTTCTGGGGATTGAACTGGACTAGATTTAGTCGCCCCCAATCCGAGACTTTGTTAAGCAAAGACTCGACTTCAGACACAAGTTTGTCCCGGTACTCGGCGACGTTTTCCCGAGAAATATTGGCACGGCCGGTATATAAGGCATCACCAGTGCTGTCGTCCGCATAGCAATGAATGCTGCCAGTTAGCAACATATCATTGATATGCAGGAGAAACAGCGTTGGTGATAGCACGCAGCCTTGTGGAACACCAGCGTTGATAGGCTTGAAATCAGAGCATTCACCGTCTACTACGACCTTGATGCTCCGATCAGCAAGGAAACTGGTGATCCATTTGCACAATTTCTCGGGAAGCCCATAGGAAGGAAGCTTCGAAAGAAGCGCTTTGTGCCAGACCCGATCAAAGGCCTTCGCTACGTCCAAACTAACGGCTAATGCCTCCCCCTTGGACTCTACTGCCTTCGCCCATCTATGAGTTAAGTAGACTAGAAGATCACCAGCTGATCGACCCCGACGAAAACCGTACTGGCGGTCACTAATCAGCTGGTGATCCTCAAGGTACCTCATGAGCTGGCAGTTTATAATGGCTTCCATTATTTTGGAGAACAAGGAGGTGATGGCGATAGGCCTGTAGTTGGACGGGTCTGAGCGGTCGCCTTTTTTAGGGATCGGGTGCACCAAAGCTGTCTTCCATGAGTTCGGGACTACGCCTTGGGAGTAGGAGTACCGGAAAAGACGCGTTAAAACCGGTGCTGCAAATAATCCGCAATGTCCTGTCGGTAATATAATTTAAACACGACTAACTCAAAATTAATAATATTCTATGAAAATTGTTGTACTTACAAAACTTGTAAACTATTAAAAATAGCAGCAGAACAGTACCTATGACCATTATAGTTATAGAAAAAAAATTTAGATCGTATCACATATGGAATAATTTCATCACTTTGTTGGGATTGCTTACGAGTATTTACAGGCTTGGATATAAGTAATTCTTCTATTTACCTTTCTAAAAACAAATAAAATATGAATAGTGTTCATAGAGCGGTAGCTCTTGAATCTCTGTAATTAAAATTATAATAATTAAAAAAATTATAGTGCAATAAACGTTACCAGATTCCTCTTTCATTTTCAAAATTGATTCTTCTAATAATGGCGCAGCTAAGCTTGCAGTAATTAATATCTGAGCTATTATAATTGAAATCATATTAAAGACCAAAAAACTACTGCACGCAGCTATGATTACTTTGCACTGTCTACCTCAACATTTTACACCCTTTTTAAACAAGTACCTAGAGGTAATTCTAACAGTGGGATGCGACTATCGATGAGACCTAATTAGATAATGGTGTACCTAATCTAGAACATTTTGTGTTTTCGAAATTAAGTGTCTACTCAATATACTCCGTAAGTGGAGAATCCCTGCTGAGCTACCACCAAGGTTTCTCGACTAATGTTATGATAATTCTACGGTGTAACGCATTACGTGGCATTCTTCGTTTGATAGTGAAATTAGTTTTATGTCCTCTCTACACTAAGTCCGCGAACAGTGCGACGTCGCAGAGAGAAAGCACTGCCAAACAAACAATAACGCCACAGTCCACACTCGCATGATTTCGCATAAAGTATAACCACATTAGTTTGCACGTTTGAAGGGAATGACGTCGAAGTAGGTAATTGTGAATCATTATATTAGATTATGTACTTTAAAGAGAGTCTTTCTTACTCCTTTTGTAAATATTATAGTATTATCTTTTATTATTATCTTACTCCTTTTGTAAATAGTATATAGTGTATGTAGTGACAAAATAACTTACAGTCCAATCCAACTTATGGTCAGTGGTTACTGCAACGAAGAGCCGTGGTAGCTAAGCACTCGTTGTTAATTTCACAGTACGCAAACAAACAGGGTTCGATCCCCGCCGGCAGCAATAAAAATGGTGATTGCAATTTTAAGTGCTGATTTACCACGTGCTCGGCGGTGAAGGAAAACATCGTGAGTAAATCTGCTTGTCTGAGAAATAGGCAAAAGTACTTCATAGACATGTGTAGTTCGCCAACACATATTACGGAAGCGAACATTTCCTCGCCCTAAAACCCTCTCAGAAATGAGAGGATTTTAAAGCGTTTAATATACGTCTCACTGCTGGGAACACTGCCCAGCAGTGGGATGTATATAAGCTGTAACTCTAACTTTAACTATCACTGCAGCCTAAGGTGTCATCTGCAACAAACTTCAAACAAAGTAGACTACAAGGGTAAAGGTGGTTTGTCACCTCTGATGACTAAGATGGAATGCTCCACAGCTAGTAATTATACTCGCTCTGTGTACCCTTCAGACTAAAACCCAGCAGTACAAGCACCGCTATTCGGCGGCAGAAATAGGTACTAAGGTGATCCTAACCCAGACGGATTCCTATGCGAAAAAGGAGTCCACCATTAAAACCGTTTTCGATAAGTTTCTTTAAAAAATGTACCTTTTAAATTAGGTAAGTATTTATTGCTAATAATTACCTACATAATAACGTTTATTATAATTTAATAATATCTTTTATTAGCCGTGTATATATAATATATATATATATATATATATATATATATATATATATATATATATATATATATATATATATATATATATATATATGTATATGTTTGTCCGCGATGGACTCCTAAACTACTGAACTAATTTCAATTAAATTTTTGGTCAATGTGCAGTTTGGTCCAACTTAAAAGATAGGATAGCTTACATCTCAATTTATAATCGCAATACAATATTATTTTATAGAAAATTATTTGTCTATTATTTGACAGTCACAATTATCTGTTAGCTCCAAACGATTCTGTCAGATGACGATATCTATGATGAGATGTTAACAGTGGTAGAGCCACGCGGCAGCTTTTGCTGTCGCACGGATGGGCCGGCTCGAACCGGGGTGGTACCACGACCTCACAGAATACCAGCGTGAAGTAGAGGTTTACCTCTGCGTTTCGCTTGGTGAGTGCAGGTGGCCGGAGGCCCTTTTTACTGGAAATGAGGCATTCCATCTTAGTCCTCACGGGTGGCAACGCATCTGCATTTTGATTCGCAAGCGAGGATAGATGTAGATGTCTATGGGCCGCAGCAACCACTTACCATCAGGTGGACTGTGTGCTCGTTTGTCACCCTTATCCTATAAAAAAAATAAAAAAAAAATATCTGTTGACTGAATTGAGTAAATATTTAATAGATGGCGCTATGTTAAAAATGCAAAGGTTTAATCTAAGCTAAAATTTAGTAGTATAACCACCACGTGTTGCTGTAAGTATTCAACAAATAGAACCGATTTCAAAAAAAAATTGCAGACTGTGTGCAGTTTGGTCCAACTTGAGAGATAGGATAGTTTTTATCCCGATAAGTGATACCCTCAATTTTTTTATTGCTAATTTCAGGAGTTTTTTTGGGAAAGCAAATGGTCGTTCGGAAAGGGCAGAACAACGTCTGCCTGGTCAGCTAGTATATATATATATATATAGTGGTTATAGTGTGGTGTATAGGTGGTATATAGTGGTGGTGGTGGTAGTGGCTGTTAAGAATATATATATATATATATATATATATATATATATATATATTCTTAACAGCCACTACACTATAGCTATATATATAAATATATATATACAAAGTAACAACGCAAATTAAAAAATATAAACACAATATGTCACATGAAAAAATTAAACTCGAATTGTAGTTCAATGACATCATGATTGCCGTGTAGTGGCTGTTAAGAATATCCACTACCCCTTATCTTCCCGTGGGTGTCGTAAAAGGCAACAAAGGGAAACGGGCAGGAGATGGGCAGCAGCATCTTCCTGATAACAGCGAAATAACAATAAAAAAACTGCGGTTGCCAACCCGCTCGCCAAGCGTGGCAACTATGGCAAATACCCCCCCCCCCCCAATGATGAGAGCAACAAAGACGCCCCCCAGTCCCCGGCGGCCCCGCTATTCCTGGCTACCGTAGCGACCATGGTAACGGCGGGGCAGGGAGTGCTAAGAATCTCCGGTGGAGGTTCGGTTGCCACCTAAGACGACTCAACCCGGCATACATACAACGCACGCACACTGAGGACTGACGAGAAGATCGTGGAGCTGGAAGAAGAGATAGACAAGTTCCGCTGGCATATTATAGGATTATCGGAGGTCCGAAGAGAGGGGGAGGACACGGTAATCCTCGAATCTGGCAACTTGCTCTATCACCGGGAGGTCGACCATCTGTCCCAAGGAGGTGTCGAATTTATCGTCCACAAGTCTCTCGTTAACAACGTTGTAAAGATTGAGAGTGTGTCGACGAGGTTTGCGTACCTTATACTCAGAATCACCAAACAGGATTCGCTGAAGGTCATGCAGGCTTACCCACCAACCTCAGCAAATTCCGATGAGGAGGTGGAGGAAATGTATGAGGATATCTCTGGAGCCAAGCATTCCTCCAAATCCCGCTATACGGTGTTAATGGGAGACTTCAATGCAAAACTAGGCACAAGAGAGAACGGTGAGCTGAAAGAACGGAAATTTGGAATAGAGCCAGGGAACCCGAGGGTCAGCAGCTGGCCGACTTCATGGAGAAAGAGGGACTCTTTACGATGAACTTTTTCTTCCAGAAGCGGTCCCACAGGAAGTGGACCTGGTCGAGCCCCGACGGTTTGACAAAAAATGAGATTGACTTCATTATGACGACCAGATGACAACTGGTCAGTGATGTCTCCGTGATCGCAAGGGTGATAACTGGTAGCGATCACCGAATGGTTAGAGGCACACTGAACCTAAACGTTAAGTTGGAGAGGTCTCGTCTAATGAAGTCAACGCTCCGTCCCCCACGTGCTCTGTTCCAAAGTCCCGAAACCTTTCAGCTCGAGTTACAAAACCCTTTTCAGTGCCTAGAAGACTGCAATGAAGGGAACGATATAAATGACAAGCTCGTGGAAACTGTCCATGCAGTCGGAGCTAAGTTCTGCGAGAGCCGCCGCAGAAGAACACAAAAACTCTCCCATCACACTCTTAATCTCATGTCTGTTAGGCGGGAGATGAAGCTACATTCTTCAACAGATTTGACAGTATACAGGCAACTGAACAGACAGATCTCATGATCTCAGATGCATGCGGCGGGACTTACGCAACTTCAATACAGCTCGTATTGAAGAAGCGATCGATCGGAACCAAGGTTTCAAAGTCTTTGCCAGAGATCTGTCTGCCAGAAAGAGCCAACTGTCAAAGCTGAAGACCGAGTGTGGCAGCATCGTTTCAGGGACACCTGAGATTTTGAGTGATATTAAGAGGTTCTATGAGCAGCTGTACACATCATCTGTGCTGAAGTGTCTGTTCAGTAGAGCTACGATGGCTATCCGAGTACAGAATCAGAGTACGAAACCTATCCAAATGCAGAGAGGTGAAAGAGAGGGTGTCGTTATATCCGCCGAAACTTTTCACCGCTGCAATGGAAGACGTTTTCAAGCTACTGGACTGGAAAGGATGCGGTATTAACATCAATGGAAAGTATATCACCCGCCTTCGATTTGCCGACGATATAGTCCTTATGGCAGAATCACTCGAGGACCTAAGCACAATGCTCAATGACCTCAATAGTGTCTCCCAACGGATAGGTCTTAAGATGAACATGGACAAAAAAATCATGTTTAACGTCCATGTCACCTATGCCGGTAGTTGTTGGGAGCACTAAGCTCGAAGTTGTTGACGAGTATGTTTACCTGGGACAAATAGTCCGACTAGGTGAGTCCAACTTCGACCGCGAGGTCAATCGACGGATTCAACTCGGCTGGGCAGCGTTCGGGAAACTACGACACATCTTCTCGTTAGACATACTTCAAAACATGTAAACGAAATTGTACAAACAGTGCGTATGCTGGCCGTATGAGGAAGCTCAAGGTCGCTCAGCGAGCTATGGAGAGGGCTATGCTCGGGGTGTCTCTGCGTGATAAACTTAAAAATGAGAATATCCGCAGTAGAACCAAAGTAACCGCCATAGACCAACAGATTAGTAAGCTGAAGTGGCAGCCTCGTATCGGTAGTCGAAGTGTAGGGCGACGCCCCACTAGATGGAGTGACCTGGTGAGACATGCAGGAAGTCGATGGATCCAGGTGGCTCAGGGCCGTGCTTTGTGGCATTCTTTGGGGGAGGCCTATGTTCAGCAGTGGACTTGTGAAGGGCTGTAATGATGATGAATGATGAATAACTTTTATTAGCAATAAATACTTACCTAATTTGAAAGTATAATTTTTATTATATATATATATGTAATAAATTGAGTAATGAGTAGATATCTAAATTAACAGTTATAATATATACATTCTTCCTGAATATAATGTAGATATAACTATGAATATAAGTATTTTATTATAAACTTGATTATTCTCGGTTTTTTTTATCAATCCATAAACTAAGTACTGTAATAAAACACTTCGGATACTAAACAGAACTTTACTGGTTTTAAACTGAAATTTGCCCTTGTTCCTTTGACGCGCACCAAAAAACCGACAGTAATCGGGGAATAATGCGCGAAAAAGCGCAGATGCGAATCGGCCTTACATTAAGTACGCGTTCGCACAATAGTGTGAAGCGGGCAGTTTTTAAGCGCGCCTGTCGCAATCTTGCAACCTCCTGCGCATATTTGCAGTTTACACACACTAACTAGAATTACTACTAACTAGCCGTGGCACAGTTTATACTAGTACGGCTGCCGACGTTAACCTCTCAATGTAATTGATGGTCCTTTTTATCTAAATAGTGTAAGTCACGATGTAAAATTTGTGGAGTGAATAAATAAAATATATATTATATTATTATTATTAATTTCTACATGTTTGGTTCTAAACACTAAACACAGTTTCGATCTCGTTTTCCTATCCGACACATTTTTTTTTCGTGTATGCACACCTACACCACACGTGGGTGAATAGTATCAGGGTTCCAACTTGTGTCAAAAATAAAACTGTAATACGTTTTTTTTTGAGTCAGCAGCGTCGCATGGGCGCACATTTAATTTGGAACAACCAAAGTAATTTCCTATGACAAGTCTATCTTCTGTGTGTATCCATATAACTATTTTTAAGTGTAACAAATAAAATGAATTTATGATAATTAAAAGAGACAGTAGGTAAATTAAATCAACATTAAGAAGTACTAGGTAAATACGTTTAGTGGACGGTATTAGCGGACACTGGGTAATTTCGGATACAGTTGTTTTATAGTAAGCTAGCCCCTTTCCGCGTCCCGTAATTTCAATGATTTGGTTGCATCTACCATTCTTTAGTGTACGGACAAACACACACTCCAAGGTTTTATGGTTATTTTTATAACATTTGGCTACTTTTCTACCGACTTCAAGGAGCCGGTACTAAATTCGACTATGTGTTACCTCAAAACTTCTTACTCTTACTGGGTGAACCGATTTCGACGATTCCTTTTTTATTTGATAGCTGGTGCTTCACATGTAGCGCCATATAAATTTGATCGAGGTCTGACCAATAGTTTTTCAGTTATTCTAAATAATTTATATTCAAGTCGGTTGTACAATAGGGCTGCCATACGTCCCGGTACACCGGGACATGTCCCGGTTTGAAGCGTTGTGTCCCGGTGTCCCGGTCAACAGGTCATTTGTCCCGGTGTGCACACAATTCGCAAGCTACCCCTGTGTAGTTAAGTGCAGCGTCTGCGATCGGCGAGTGGTTGAAGTGGAGCGGAGTCGAGCGAGCGAGCCTAGCTGCCTTCTTTGATTATTAACACGTGCGCGTAGGGTTGCCAACTTTTTCAAAGGAAAATAACGTATATTCCTTTCAGACGGTTATATACACTATAATTATAACTATTCCACCGAAACAACAAACGTTGAGCATAGAGTACAGAGTACAATATATACTGGAGACATTGACTGACACTTGACTGTACTGACAGTACAGATTTTTCGAAAGTTGTATGATAATGTATTTTGTTGTTATTCTGTTCTGTGTATGTGTGAAAGTATAAAATGATTGGAAATTCTGAGTAATGGACTGAGTTAAATTCAGAAATTTGGCAGAATTCTTGCTTTCATTCAATTCACACAATATTTCACGCATAAGTTAGAATAAAGTATTTTAGATACTTTTTTCTTATTCAAAAGTATAAAGTATAATCAAGCAAAATACCGTAAGATACGTTATTTTAAAGTATAGTTGGCAACACTACGTGCGCGTCCCGCGCCGCGTGCCCCTCCGCCCTCGCGCCTTGAACGTCACGCGTCGTCGCAGTGTTTCGTTTGATTGCTTTAGAGAACAACGTACTTAATTTGCGCTGCGCGTTATCCTGTATTTCGTAGTTTAGTTTTTTTATTGCCAGTCTGGTATTTTGCTAAAAAGTCATGCCAAAAAGAAAGTGTTTGTTTTCGGACGATTATACTAAAGAGTGGTCATTCATTAAAAGAGGAAGAAATGATTATGAAGCCTTTTGTTCAATTTGCGGCTTTCATATATCTGTCAGTCACGGCGGTAAGTCAAGTGTCAAAGACCATATCCAAAGTAAAAATCACAAGACGAAATTATCAGTTGCATCAACTTCTAGAGATATATCGACATTTATGATCACGCAATGTACTGCCGAAGACATGTTAATATGCGCTGCCGAACTGACCACAGCTTATAAAGTCGTAAAGCACCACCAATCGTTTAGCTCTTTAGATTGTACGACAAAACTGAATGCCGTAATGTATCCTGATTCAAGTATCGCAGCAAAACAATCAACTGCAAGAACAAAAGCTACTGCTATTATTAAACACATTTTAGCTCCACACTCGATCGCGCAAATTAAAACAGAAGTCGAAAAAGTTCCTTTTTACGGCATTTCAACCGATTCTAGCAATCACAAAGCCGAAAAGTTATTTCCACTGCTGATACAGTACTTTACGGAAAAAGAAGGACTGCAAATTAAATTACTAAAAATAGACTCATTGCCGAATGAAACATCTGATACAATCACTTCATTTTGTATAAAATCGTTGCAGGATCAGAACATCCCCGTACAAAATATTGTTGCTTTCAGCGGGGATAACACAAACACTAACTTTGGCGGAAGAGATAGGTACGGAGTTAACAATGTTTTTTTTAAATTAAAGGAGATTTTGTCCAAAGACATTGAAGGCATCGGTTGCCCAGCGCACATTCTGCACAATACAGCGTCCACTGCTGCCGATGTGATGTCGATTGACGTGGAGTCTATTGTTCTGAAAATTTTCAAGTATTTTTCCATAATCACTGTAAGAGTGGAACGGCTTAAAGATTTTTGTGAGCAAGCAGCAATAGAATACAACAATATACTCTCACATTCCAGAAGTCGGTGGCTTTCACTAGTTCCAGCAATTGAACGCATACTAAAGTTATGGCTGCCATTGAAAGAATTTTTCGCTAAGGAAGCAAAAGCCCCAAAAGCTGTAGTCGATTTTTTTGCTGATCCCTTATCAGAAGTTTACACACTTTTTGTGCACAGTCAAGCATTTCTGATTGAAAAACAAATTAAAAAGATTGAAAAATCAGTTATTACCATTGTTGAAGTGAAAAATGTATTACAGGATACAAAAAAACAGTTGAGTGACAGATTGATAAATAAATATTTAGGCAATCAAACAACACAACTTTATAACAAACTAAAGAATGAAGGCACAATTAATACAAGTCAATCCGAAACATTTGACAAAGAAACAGGAGATTTCTTTAACACTGCTATATGTTATCTCGAACAGTGGACAGAGCCGATGACAAAATTTGATGTTTTCGCTTGGATGATTTTAAATGATATTCCTCAATGGCAACAAGTAGAAGAAACTACAAAATATTTAAATGAAAAGGATATAGGAATAGATGATTCAATGTATGAAGAATTTATGTACTTAAAATCGTTTATTGAATGTGAAATCAGCGATGAATGGAAAGCTAAAAATATGGAAGCAAAATGGAAACACTTTTTTGAAAAAACCGAAGAACTGGAAAGAAAAGCAAATCTTCTTAAAATGTGTCAATATATTTTTGCAATCCCAGGCCACAATGCTCACGTAGAACGAGTGTTTTCGTTAATTTCAGCACAGTGGACGAAAGAACGAAGTTCACTCAGTGTAAGCACAATCGAAAGCATCATTCAATGCGTTTATAATTATAAAATGTCATGCACGGAATTTTATAATTACGTCAAAGGGGAAAAGGAATTACTGAAAAAGGTTAAAAGTACAGAGAAATATGAATGGGCAAAAAAAAAGGACGTAGTGTAAGAGTTTCTTATTTTTTGATTAAATTTTCTTAAATATTACCAGTGTTTTTGTATAATCCATGATTTACCCTATTTCTGTTCTAAATGTCCCGGTCGGCGTCTCGGAATTTATGGCAGGCCTATTGTACAACATTGTTAATTTTTAATGATATTACCGTGTATATGCAGTAAATGAATGGGGCTCACAAAATTTGTACCATAACGCTCTAGAAAGAGTAACACACAAAATCGTAAGTAACATTAGATGTTTAGAACTTATTAAAAAAACCTTACCACCATAATTAAGGGTATAAATAATATTATTATGTATAAATATTGGCATTAATTCTTAGTTGTTTTTGTTCTGAGTCATACCTAAATGGAAATAATCATCATCACTCAAATTGTAACGTTGTAACCAAAGTTGTAACGTTTGTTTTCATATTAATGTTAGAAATTTTAAAGTTATATCAAAAATTTCATTACGGACAGCAAGCTTTGTATTTTTTTTTTCATATTTAATAGTAGCTGATTTATTAAAAATAAAAGATTATGTTGATTTTGTAAGAATACCACCAAAATTGTATTATATCGTAGATAATGATTACAGCTAATCATCGATATATATGTACTACCTACTAGATTGTGCATTCCGAACATACACTATGTTCAGGGGCGTAGCTACCGCCGTATCAGCCGTATCAATGATACGGGGCCCCCGGGCTACAGGGGCCCCGAATATGTGTGAGCGAAAATTCCAAGGACTTCTATGGAACAGGAAAGGCTATCACTATTGTCTATAGAAATAAAGAATTTAGTAAAACTGAAATCGTCTTTAGCTATGAATGCAGCCGAATCGTCTTCAGCTATGTTTGCTGAACAAAAGGCACGAAAAGTGTATATTTGATTTGAATTGTTTGGCTAGCTTAGTTCCTAGGAGTATTAATTATAAGTAATAACTCAGAAACCCGTGTAGTGGCGGGTAAAAATACTCACTACCCCATATCTTCCCGTGGGTGTCGTAAAAGGCGACAGAGGGAAACTGAGGCAGAGGATGGGTAGAAGCATCTTTCTGATGACAGCAAAACAACAATAAAAAAACTGCGGTTGCCAACCCGCTCGCCAAGCGTGGCAACTATGGCAATATACCCCCCATGAAAGTAACGAAGAGACGGCCCCAGTCCCCGGCGGCCCCGCTATTCCTGGCTACGGTGGCGACCATGGTAACGGCGGGGCAGGGGGTGCTAAGAATCTCCGGTGGAGGTTCGCTTGTCACCTACGACAACTCGACCTGGCAACTTATAACGCACGCACCCTGAGGACTGACGAGAAGATCCTGGAGCTGGAAGAAAAGATAGACAAGTTGCGCAGGAATGTGATAGGATTATCCGAAGTCCGAAGAGAGGGGGAGGACACGGTAACCCTCTAATCCGGAAATTTGTTCTATCACCAGGAGGGCGACCATCTGTCCCAAGGAGGTGTCGGATTTATTGTCCACAAGTCTCTCGTTAACAACGTTGTAAAGATTGGGAGTGTGTCGACGAGGGTTGCGTACCTTATACTCAGAATCACCAAACGGTATTTGCTGAAGGTCATACAGGTTTACGCACTAACCTCGGCACACCCCGATGAGGAGGTGGAGAAAATGTATGAGGATATCTCTAGAGCCACGCATTCCTCCAAAACCCACTATACGGTGTTAATGGGAGACTTCAACGCAAAACTAGGCACAAGAGAGATCGGTGAGCTGAAAGTAGTGAAATTTGGAATAGGACAACGGAACCCAAAGGGCCAGCAGCTGGCCGACTTCATGGAGAATGAGTTACGAAACCGTTTTTAGTGCCTAGAAGATTGCAATGCGTGGACGATATGAATGACAAGCTCGTGAAACTCCGCCATTGCCGGTCCCAAGCCCGGATGAGAAAGGAGGAGGGGACGGTTCCGCCGGAGAGAGTGGGTGTATCCGGTGGACTAACACACCCACCTGCGCTTGGACCTGCGCAGTCGAGCGCCGTACGCGGGGATGAAGGAGTCCTGGAGGGTTGAGCCGATCGTCGCTGGAGTATATAGTGGCGAGGCAACACGCCCTCTTTGGTCCGGATTTCAAGCTAAACGGTGGCCCTATCTGCTAGCCACAGATAGGGAAATGGCCAAGCGCCCCGTCAGAGGGTCGCAGGCGAGGGATGTGGGGGCTGCCTAGTTTTCCTGAAAAGGGCGCTGGGTGGTGGTAAAGGCCATGCTGACGGAGCAAGTGACAGTTTATTCGGGTGGTGGGGATGGGTCTTGTCAGCCCCATCTACCAGCTGGATCGAGCTCCCGATGTCGCGCTGTGAGCCAACTTCGCGTCCCTATATTCTCCCGGTAACCCTAACGCCTGAAATTAGTAGGGCGTTCCCAAAGGTGCGGGTTCCATGGAGGGTGGGAAGCCGGGGGGATGAATTTTAAACAACAAAAAATTATGGACAATTTAAGGCCCAATAAGAAAGGTGTCAGAGGTGCTTACCAGAGACACCAAAGAACAAGGGGGAACCGTCACTAAACCGACGGTTCCACGGACAGTACCGTCCAGCGTAGGTGCCCCCACCAAAGGGATAACTACCTCGCTGAACGTTTCCAAAACCAGTTCCAAGGAGCTGGACGAGAAAAAAGAACAAGAGCCCGCGAGTAACAAAACTGCGGAGCCACTACGTACTGACGACCTTTTCTCTGCTGCCTGGCAAGTTGTGAGCCATAAGGGGAAAGCAAGGCACCCAAAAAGGTGACTTGCCGACCTGACGGACCATCAGGAGGGTCCATCCCTGCAGGCAGTAGTGGAAAGGCCAAAAAGAAGAACAAGAAGCAGCGGGAAAAAGGCCGTAGAGAACGAGCCGCATTGGCTGCTTCCGAAACTAAAACCAAGGAGGCTGGGCAAGCTACTGCGACTGGGGTGCTTGGCACTGGAACCAGTAGCCGCGCTGAAGCTGGGAAGGATAAAAATCCAGCCCAAGTGGAAGTCGCGGCCGCGGGAACCAGCTCTAGGATATCCGCCAGGAAGCAGCGAGCGGCCAAGCGTCCTGGGAAGAAGGAAAGAGCAGTCAAAAGGATGCTGGAAGAGTCCACCTCGCCAAGAGGGGAACACAAAAAAGTGCGACTCGAACAGCAACCAAAGACTGCAAGAACGAGCTACGCTTCCGCTGCTAAAGCAGATTTGGGTGTGGCCTTAACGTGTGCGCGTTCAGGTCACATTACGAAGGAAGTAGCAGACGACATCCTCGTAGCAATTCAGAGGAAGATGATAAGCGAGGCCTGGAGTAGCCAGGACCCTGATGCGTCGGACCCAGTTTTTAGGGGCAAACCTGTTTATACGGAAGGTGTCCTGAAACTGTGGCGCGACGATCAGGAGGCTCTGGACTGGTTGAAGGGGAATATTGCTACCCTCGACCTTAAATCCAACACCTTGCTGACAATAAAGAAACAGTCAGAGATACCACAAAGAGTCAAATGTGGTATCCTTATTCCTGATGCCCAAGGGGCCTGGAAAGACTCACGCGACATTGGTCGCGTGCTGGCGTACCAGAACCGCTGGGTTAACATCAGGGGCTGGCTGTTACTCAAGGCTGATAAGCAGACGGACGGATGGTTCCTCGTTGTTTCGGTGCCGGAGGATAATATCCCGACCCTAATGAAGGCCGGACGCCGCCTCGCATGTGTATGCGGGGCGGTATACGTAAAATTCCAGGGTCGTGGAGGTAAATTCTTTGACACTCCACCGAGCAAAGAGGTAGAAAACAACCCGGAAGTTATGGATACCGGAGCCATGGTTACCGGTACAGCGGAATACCTGGAGGCCAAGTCCAGTGAAAAAACGGCCTGCACAATTGAGCTGAAGCCCCCAGTGGAGATCGGGCTCAGCGGCAGCTCACTGAGTGAAGAAGAGGACTGCATTTTGCCGACCACTTCCGACTCGGTGGCTGACGATGAAACCCGAGATCTTCTGGCAGGCCTATTTTTGGGCGGGGACGGGGAGGACGCGATCAATGATGGCGTGCCCTTCGTCCAAAACTAGCCTAGTGCAGGCCAACCTCCACCACAGCGTAACTGCGTCGGCTCAATTACGCAAGTGGTTGGAGGTTCAAGGGACTGCCATAGCCTTAATCCAGGAGCCGTGGGTTGAGGCTGGTAAAATTAAAGGCCTAAACAACTTAAAAGGTAAGCTATTCTACAGCTCTGAACACGACAAGCCTAGAGCGTGTATTTACACTACTAAAGATATCTGTGCACAACCATTAACAGATTTCAGTTCTAGAGACATGTATGCCGTGGCAATACAATACACACAGGAGAGAAAATTAGTCGTCGCCTCGGTCTACATGCCGGAGGAAGACACTCCTCCCCCTCATGACCTCGGCAGGCTGGTGAACTTCTGCGAGAGGACCGGACTAGAGGTTGTGATCGGGACGGACACCAACGCACATCATCCCCTTTGGGGAATGGCAAAACCAAATGAACGAGGTAAGGTTTTAGTTGAATATTTATTTAGTACTAACCTAACCATTTTAAACATAGGTTCTGAACCTACTTTCATAAACAAACGCTGTCGCACTATAATCGACTTCACACTTGCAACAGAAGGAGCAGCCAAACTAATTACGGGATGGCATGTGTCGAAAGAGGCCTCATGCTCAGACCATAGATGGATCTGCTTCGCACTACAGGTCGATATCCCCTCTACACCACCATGGAGAAATCCCCGCAAGACGGATAAAACGAAATACCTAAATAGGCTGACGTCATCGCTCGCGGATTTTGAGGGGATAAATACTATAGCAGATCAGTCGCTCCTAGAAGAACAGGTAGCAGCTGTTACTAAGGCCATGATAGACAGCTACCATGAATCATGTCCAGAAATCACTCCACCAAGACATGCCGAGGTAAAGCAACCGTGGTGGGGTAAAGAACTCGATAGGAAACGTAAGAAGGTAAGAAAAGCCCTAAATAGGGCCATGAATACCTCAACGGATGAAGACTGGCTACTATATAAGAAAGCTAAGTCTGAATACAAAAAATGTATCAGGTATCGACGCTCGACTGGGTGGCGTAAATTCTGTGGCAACATAGAAACCTGCGAAAAAGCAAATAGAATAAGGAATATTCTAGCTAAACAGAACACGTCGGGATCCATGTCTCTAAAGAAACCCGACGGTTGCTACTTAACATCGCCGGATGAAGCCCAACGCATCCTAATTGAAACGCACTTCCCAGGTTGCTGCGTAACCCAGGAGGCAAACCGGCATGACGACATACTGACACCAACAGCAGAAGACTGGAATTTAGCACAGACAGTGGTAACGATGGACAAAATCCATTGGGCCATTCACAGTTTCCTCCCCTATAAGGCGGCAGGACCTGACGGCATATTCCCGGCACTCCTACAGTGGGGGGGTAAAGCCCTAATAGTCAGACTTGTTGCCATAATTCGAGCGTGTCTGACTCTTAAATATGTTCCTAGGGGATGGAGGGAAGTGAAAATTACATTCATACCCAAACCAGGTAAGAGCGACTACACTGACCCTAAATCCTACAGGCCCATTAGCCTCACATCCTTTCTCCTAAAGACGATGGAGAGGATGTCTGAAAGGGAATTAAGGGGGTTGGCGCTAATGAACTTACCACTACACGACAAGCAACACGCCTACAGTCTAGGCAAACCAACAGAATCAGCACTTCATCAGGTAATTACAAAGATTGAAGAGGCCATCCAAAACAAAGAAATATGTCTAGGTTCCTTCATAGATATAGAAGGTGCTTTTGACAGAACGAACTTCTCCAGCATAAAAGGTGCACTCAGTAGACATAAAGTTGAACCGGCACTGATCGACTGGATAGTTTACATGCTCAGTACACGAATAATAAAGATTGCTGGTGAATCTCAACCAATCCAAATTAAGAAAGGCTGCCCGCAGGGTGGGGTTCTCTCACCTCTCCTGTGGAATATGGTCAATAATGAACTCATCAGCAAATTAAATGCCAATCACTTCTATACAGTAGGTTATGCTGATGACATGACAATACTGGTCTCTGGAAAGACAGCAAGCATAGTGTGCGACCTGACCCAAGCGGCTCTCCGTATAGTGGAGAGATGGTGCAGGGAATACGACTTAACCGTCAATCCAAATAAAACGGTTTTAGTAATGTTCACACAAAAACGAAAGCTGAATAACTATCATCTTCCAAGTCTTTTCAGCACAAAACTCCAGCTATCCTCTGAGGTAAAATATTTAGGTCTTACCTTGGACAGCAAACTTAACTGGAATAAGCACATAGAAAACAAAATCAACAAAGGTAGTATAACTTTCTGGCAATGCAGAAACATGATTGGCAAAAGATGGGGACTGACGCCAAAAATCATACTGTGGCTTTACAAAACTGTAATTCGGCCCATGATCACATACGGTGCTCTGGTATAGTGGACCAAGACAAATGAAGCCACCACAATTAAGAAGCTTCAGCGCTACCAGAGACTGGCATGTATGGCTGCCACAGGCCGCATAAGAACTACGCCAACAGCAGCCTTAGAAGCGATGCTGGAGCTAACTCCGCTTCATCTACATATACAACAAGAAGCGACTTTAGCTGCCATCAGACTCAAGACCCTAAATCTTTAGAGTAAGAATAGTGTCCCTCATACAGGCATAATTGATAGAATTCACTCAAAAATTCCTATCCTACAAGCCAAATACGATAGGATTCCTAAACAATTTGTTTTCGATAAGAAATACAAAATACAATTAAATGAAACAGCCAGCCGGAAGGATTAAGCCCAAAAGAGCTTAGAATTTTCACTGATGATTCTAAAACAAATGAAGGTGTAGGTTCTGGAGCTTTCTCTGAAGACCTCAATATTCACATATGCACACCGCTGGGTACCTATAACACGGTCTTTCAGGCGGAATGTATGGGTATCATTCAAGCGGCCATAGCAATAGATGCTAGGAAGGTTAATGACTTCCCCATCAGAATACTGACCGACAGTAGGGCAGTACTACAAGCTCCGAGTTGCAATATGGTGAACTCGGGACTAATATATGAATGCCATCAACGATTAAATGAGGTATGTAAAAACAACAATGTGACTCTGCAATGGATAAAGGGACACAGTGGATCCAGAGGCAACGATGCAACAGACGAACTGGCCAGAAGAAGATCGGCTCTGGCCACTATAGGGCCGGAACCAATCATACCAATCCCCTTTGGTAACGTTCGTTCACTGGTACGTAGACACTTCACTAATCAACACGCTCAGCTTTGAAAAAATCTAGTAGACTGTAGACAAGCTAGAGAGGCCCTGCCTGAAATAAACAGTCGCTTAAACAAAGTTTTAATGAGACTGAACAAGCCGCAGATTAGGACAGTAACAAGTGCTATCACAGGACACGTCACCTTTAACAAACATTTATTTACTATAGGTGTTACAGATAGTCCCCTGTGCAGGGCATGTATGGGGGAGGAAGAAACGGCGGCCCACGTGCTACTGAAATGTTCGGAGGTCGCTACATACAGGGCTAAACATCTCGGCACGCCGGAAGCACTCTCCGAAGTTGCATGCAACATCAAGGGACTGTTGAGCTTCTTCGGGGAGATCTCATGGCTCGAATAATTATTCCTGCCCACACGCAAAATACGCGCATAGACGTGGAGTTGCGGAAAACAGCCCGTCGTAAACTAAACTAAACTAAACTAAGCTCGTGGAAACTGTTTATGCGGTCGGAGTTAAGTTTTGCAAGACCCGCCGCAGAAGAACACAAAAACACTCCGATCATACTCTTAATCTCATGGCTGTTAGACGGGAGATGAAGCTACATCCTTCAACAGATTTCACAGCATACAGGCAGAACAGACAGTTCTCCAAATGCATGCGGCGGGACTTACGCAACTTCAATAAAGCTTGTATTGAAGAAGCGATCGAGCGGAACCAAGGCTCCAAAGTCTTTGCTAGAGATCTGTCTGCCGGAAAGAGCCAACTGTCGAAGCTGAAGATCGAGTGTGGCAGCGTCGTTTCCGGGACACCTGAGATTTTGGGTGAGATTGAGAGGTTCTATGGGCAGCTGTACATCATCGTTGTAGCCACACGCAAGTGTAAGTAACGATCCAAGAGCGAGTCTTATCCGACACTATTCCGATGATATCCCGGGTCAGTCTGAGCGAGATTAGAATGGCTCTCCAGCACCTTAAAAACGGCAAGGCCTCAGGCGAGGATGAAATTACAGCGGAGCTTCTGAAAGCGGGTGGAAAACCGATATTTGAAGTCCTTCAGAAGCTCTTTAATTCTGTCCGCCATGGTGGCATTACACCGGAGGCGTGGAGCAGAAGTGCGGTGGTCTTGTTCTTCAAGAAAGGTGACAACGCTCTCTTGAAGAACTACAGACCGATTTCCCTTCTGAGCCGCGTCTACGTAATGTTTTCGAGAGTCATTACGAATCATCTCGCGCGCAGACTTGACGACTTGACGACACCATAGACCACATACATACCCTTCGGCAAATTGTACAGAAGTCCGAGGAGTACAACTTGCCACTATGTCTGGCGCATGTGGACTATGAGAAAGCCTTTGATTCCAACGAAATTTGGGCGGTGCTGTAGTCCACTCAGCGGTGCCAAGTTGACTGTCGGTATATCGAAGTGCTGAAGTGCTTGTACAGTAGGGCTACGATGACTATCCAAGTACAGAACCAGAGTACCAAATCTATCCAATTGCAGAGAGGTGTAAGACAGGGTGACGTTATATCCCCGAAACTCTTCACCGCTGCATTGGAAGGCGTTTTCTAGATTCTGGACTGAAAAGGATACGGTTATATTATATATATACGGTTAAATTAAAAATTCTAACATTTCCCTCATTATATATTTATGAAACAAGTATTTTTGTAAAACGTAATATTAATTTGTATAAATTTGTGGAAAGTCAACGTCGCTCAGATAAGCTTCATTTAGTACCAAGTAGAACTGTTTTTTTACAGAAGAGCATATACGCAATGGCACCAAAAGTATATAACAAATTACCTAAGTGCATTAGAGATTGTAACAACATAAATATTTATAAACGTAAACTTTTGGAGCTACTAAATGATAAAGCATATTATTCTATAGATGAATTCCTTAATGATACATTTTGACATAAAAATATTATATTATTAAATTGCATTGACTACATAACTATCATGACATGTCCCAATTAATACTAGATAACAATTAGACAAAATGATAACAATTATTGTATGTACCTTTATTATCTTTAATTTTTTCATAATTACTAACTTGTTATATAATGATTTCAATTAGAACATGACAACAGAAGAATTTTTTTTGATGATTTTGAATGATGCATTTATTAATTTTATATTTTGTATGCCTACTGGCGGGACATAGAGAACTTACCTTATATTTATTATGTACATCGAGATCTGTAAACTAACCTATGTTCACAAAATAAACAGATTTGATTTGATTTAATTTGATATTTTTTTGTAATTTTTTTAGGTACTTTAAATGATTTACAAAACTATTGTACTTTGTATGCCCACAGGGTAGGACATTGTTGATTATATAATGATTATATAACGATGTATCTAATATCTATGTAATACCTATGATCCACGAAACGGTATTAACATCAATGGCGAGTACATCACTCATGTTCTATTTGCCGACGATATAGTCCTTATGGCAAAATCGCTGGAGGACCTAAGCACTATGCTTAATGACTTCAATAGTGTTTCCCAACGGATAGGTCTTAAGATGAACATGGACAAAACAAAGATAATGTTTAATGTCCATGTCACACATATGCCGGTAGTTGTTGGGAGCACTAAGCTCGAAGTTGTCAACGAGTATGTTTACCTGGGACAAATAGTCCGACTAGTTAAGTCCAACTTCGACCGAGAGGTCAATCGACGGATTCAACTCTGCTGTGCAGCGTTCGGGATATTACGGCACATCTTCTCGTCAGGTATATCTCAAAACATGAAAACAAGACTGTACAACCAGTGCGTGTTGCCAGTGATGACCTATGGTACTGAGACGTGGTCGTTCACTGCTGACCGGATGAGGAAGCTCAAGATCACCCAGCGAGCTATGGAGAGGGCTATGCTCGGAGTTTCTCTGCGTGATAAACTTAGAAATGAGGATATCCGCAGTAGAACCAGAGTGATTGACATAGCCCAACGGATTAGTAAGCTCAAGTGGCAATGGGCCGTCCATATAGCTCGAAGAACCGACAACCAATGGGGCAAAAAGGTTCTCGAGTGGCGGCCTCGTACCGGCGGACGAAGTGTAAGGCGTCCCCCCACTAGATGGAGTGACGACCTGGTAATATATGCAGGAAGTCGATGGATGGCAGGTGGCTCAGAATCAGGACCGTGCTTTGTGGCATTCCTTGGGGTAGGCCTATGTTCAGCAGTGGACTTGTGAAGGGCTGTAATTGTGATGATGAATAACTTAAAATCAATATACCTAGTCAGATCATAAATTCTGTCACATGTTTAATATAAAATAATTGAAACAAAGTTATTCATTATGTAACCATTTATATACCAAAATGAACTTAACAAAACATAGATTCTTATGACACTAAAGTTTATTCAAAATGACCTCCGTGATTTTGAATACAGGCCTTCAATCTGCGCGGCCAGTCGTCTATCGCAGCACGAACGAGGTCCATGTCAATATCGGCGGCTGCCTTAATCAAGGATGTCTTGAGTGACTCCAAATTGGGATGAGGCTTTGAGCATGCCTTTTCCTCCAAGTGTTGCCATATCTTGTAATCTAACAGATTCAAATCTGGACTGGAGGAAGGCCAGTCTTCGTGCCGGATGAAGTCGATTTTACGCGCCGCCAGCCAGTCGTGTGTGCTCTTCGCTCTATGAGCTGGCGCCGAATCTTGTTGGAATACCCAGTGCCTGTTATTGAACATGGTATGAGAAACAGGTTCCACAAGGTTCGTCAGGACTGTATTTTGATACACAACTGCATTCGTTTTAACACCTTTCTCACAAAAATGTACCTCTGTTAAGCCCCAATAAGAAACTCCCAACCATACCATGAGCGAGGATGGAAAATGACCTTGTTGGATACGCGGAATACGGTTGCTCGCTTCTTCACTACTGTGTGCGTACACCTTATCATTTTGTTTGTTGTAGCTCTCTTCTACGGTAAACATTTTTTCATCCGAAAAAAGGGTTTCCCGATATTTTTTTCCCGCGTACCGCTTCAACAAAGCGCGGCATCTCTTCAGTCTCAGGTCCATTAGACGAGCATTCAAACGATGTCCTGTTTTCTTCGATATGCCCGAGAAGCCCTAAGTCTTCATTTAACACACTTTTCACTGTGGTTCTGCTTAACTCCATCTGAAGGGCCAACAGTTCTTGCTTACGTTTGGGATTTCTTTGAATTCGCGCCTTCACAGTTTTTATCACTGCTGGAGTCCTAACAGACCGAGGGCGACCACTTCTTGACCTGTCATCTACACTAGAGTCTTCATTGTATCGTTTGATATTACGATAAACGAACCTTTTGGTATTATTCAAATTTTTCAGTATGTCAAAAATTTGAATTGGCGCGTAACCGCAACAATGCAACGCAATAATTGCAACACGGTCTTCTTTAAGCGTCCACTCCATATTTAAAAATGAGTAACATTCTAAAAAGTATACAGTTTTATTTTCATGAACAATTCGAAATTCGAATTCAATAAACTTTTTTGTGGTCAGCATTCTAAAAGAAAAGTTTTTACAGTGTGACAATACTTATGACCTGACTGTGTATAATAATTTGAATTCAATGCAAGCGTTTTTGATACAGGGCCCATCTAAGGCACGGTATGCCACTAACTATGTTCAACTGAACTGTACTGCAATCCGTACAGTGTGTAATTTAGTGTGGTTTCAATCTACTAGTTAGTCTGTGGTTTCAGTATTCATGCAGTGTGGAGCGGCGCTAATAATACAAGATTTAAAATTAAAGTTTAAATCTGGACGTAAATAACAATTCAGAAGTCAAGTAAGTAAAATTATTTGTTGTTTAAGTGAATAAATAGGTAATAATATCGTAATATTACAAAAGAAATAATCATAAAAAAAAATTCTTTATATAAACTGACCGCGCAGGCGCGGTTAGTTTATATATTAAATCAACTGCAACTCTTGTACATACAACCAAAGAGAATATAATCACTACGTTTACATCAAAGAGTATACCTAGTAACTGTCCTATACAGCAAGTTTACATACAACTTTATAATTTGTGATCAACTGCGCATGCGCGACTTTACTATCTCCCGCAATTGTTTTTTATATAACTGGCTTTACGGCTCTGGGTTCTAGCCATTCTGAGCCTGAAGTTACAATATATAATTATCCTTCATAGTACACTGCTTCACAATATGTTGATGCGTCACATTGTGCAGCCCTTGGGAGATTTTGACGGCAGCTTAAGCCAGCAGACAGCTGACAGTTGGCAATGGTATCTCAAGGCGTCTAAGTAGACACCTTATCTTGAGAATCAAATCACCATCAGGGCACTTGTTTCACTGTTTCTACTAATAGTTCACATGCGTAGACACTTAATACACAAAATCGCATTACTTTTACATATCAAAGTCCACTGCAAACCATTATTTAAACAATAATACAGGAGCAGCAAACCACCGTAAAATTTTCTCTGTATGAAACATTTTCCATTTTTTTTTTATAGGATAAGAGTGACAAACGAGCACACAGTCCACCTGATGGTAAGTGCTTGCTGCGGCCCATAGACATTTACATCTATTCTCGTTTGCGAATCAAAATGCAGATGCGTTATCACCCGTGAGGACTAAGATGGAATGCCTCATTTCCAGTAAAAAGGGCCTCCGGCCACCTGCACTCACCAAGCGAAACACAGAAGTAAACCTCTACTTCACGCTGGTATTCTGTGAGGTCGTGGTACCACCCCGGTTCGAGCCGGCCCATCCGTGCGACAGCAAAAGCTACCGCGTGGCTCTATCACTGTTAAAAATACCGGAACAGATACAGGAAATGAGGCATTCCGTCTTAGTCCTCGCGGGTGACATCACTTCCGCATTTTGATTTGTAATAGAGAATAGATGTAGAGGTCTATGGGCCGCAGCAACCACTTACCATCAGGTGGACTGTGTGCTCGTTTGTCACCCTTATCCTATAAAAAAAACAATGTTCCGTTTCACATTTCATTTATTCGCGTAGAGTCGCAATTTTACTACCGGTCAGTGCAGTCGCTTCGTAATGACGTGACGGCTCTAATGCCGAACCTACAATATTTTCGTAGCGTAAGCATACCTACTGCGCGAAAATAATTCGAAATGGCGTGTCAACCGAAACGCTCCGAAACCGTCGTAGTTCACGAGTTCCTGGCCTTTGTTCAACAAAAATTGGACGTCATGGACCAGGTGTCTCTGGAGCAAATACTGTTGACAAGCTTCACCGAGGACGAGATCGTCCAAGCGAAGAAGGTGTTAGCAGATTCAGCCGTGAGCCAAATCCGTCTCATCACACGTCACAGGAATGGACGCGGTAAGAAAGACCTGCAAGACATCTTCAGGCTGTTCAATGAGACCGACCCTGACGACATCCCAACTTTCGTCGCGCGTGATCTCAACAAGCTGCCTACTCTCGTGACGTTCGATCACGTAGACGTGACCAGATTGTTGAAATACATCACCACGTTGAAAGCCGATGTTACCGACATCCGTTCCAAATTTGAAGAATCGGAACGCGCCGCAACAGAGCTGAGGAACGAAGTCAATATGTTGCGCAACATAATTGCAACATCTGCGAATGAGGGCATCCACGACTTTTTCTGCCACCAGGGCGGCGCCACCTTACAGTGAGGTAAAATATTTGACAGATTTCATAGCCGGGACGATAATTTCTTAGGAAAATGTAATCTTTAAAGTTTCTTTCTGTATTATTAGTTATATTTTATATTAATTACATTAGAAATGAATAAACCAAACTATAAATATAACTAAAAGCCGATTTTTTAAAAAGAGTTATAAAATGCAAAAAATTAAAAATAAAATTACTAACGCATTGTGTTGTGCGTTAATATAATACTCTAGATAATGATAAACTATTATTTAAAACGAATTTCTCAATTATCTGACATTGTGTAACAATAAACTTTACCTCAGTCACAACTAGCGACATCTGGTGAGTGGAAGATTATTAGCCCTCATTCACCGCCGTCGCAGAATGTTAATACGACACGCGGTAACCGTAATAGTAGTCATATTTCACCGATGATCCGTCATGCGATACCGCCAGTCAGCGGGTTGATGACCATGAAACTAGGGCGACATAGGTCGTCATTGCATCATCACCTCAACCCTTGACTAAACCCATTAGTACTCCTCCGCCGAAGTCAACCTCAAAACAAGGGAAGACGTTTGCGGATGTTGCCCGAAAATCTTTACAACCGGCACCCTCTTGTGGTCGAAAGCGAAAGAACGTGGAAATAAAATCAGTTCCAGTGGTGACCCAAGATAAAATTGATAAGGACGGGTTTACTCTTGTTGAGAAGAGACGTCGGTCGAGACCCGTCTGTAACCAGCGTGGGACGGCCAAAATAAACGCGAGTACAACTCTGCGTGCTGTGGAGCCAACTATACAGCTCTACATCTCCCGTTTGTACAAAAGTACGTCGGGAGATGACGTCCTGCGTTTCGTGGAAGAACGAAGCCGATGTCGCATTGAGGATCAGATCTCTTTACATTTGCAGCGTCTGGAGTCTAATAGGTCAATGAACTTCAAATCCTACGTACTCCAGGTTCCTGCAAAACACAAAGAGACATTCGTCGCCCCCGATTTCTGGCCCTCTGGGGTAGTGTTTCGCCGATACAGGGACGCGCCAAAGAAGAAAGTTCCCTAAATAGTGTTGTCTTTATTTTATATATATTTTTAGGTTAAGGTATATATTGCTATGGGCCAATGTTCTTAATTTTTAAGTCCTTGATGCCTGAAATAAAGTTATTGTATTTTTTTTTTTATAGGATAAGGGTGACAAACGAGCACACAGTCCACCTGATGGTAAGTGGTTGCTGCGGCCCATAGACATTTACATCTATCCTCTAAATAAATCAAAATGTAGATGCGTTGTCACCCGTGAGGACTAAGATGGAATGCCTCATTTCCAGTAAAAAGGGCCTCCGGCCACCTGCACTCACCAAGCGAAACGCAGAGGTAAACTCTACTTCACGCTGGTATTCTGTGAGGTCGTGGTACCACCCCGGTTCGAGCCGGCCCATCCGTGCGACAGCAAAAGCTGCCGCGTGGCTCTACCACTGTTCAAAATTTTGTTGTTTTGTATTCATATTTCATTCCCAGCGGCCTTTCGCCATTTTCACGCATCTGCAATTCCCCTGGTGTTGCAGTTGTTCGTGGGCGGCGTTAGTTACTTACAAATAGGTGAACCGCATGCTCGTTTGCCCCCTCTTATACCGCATCATCTGCAATAATCTCATGAGCAGCATGCCATTAGTAATATACCTAGTAAAATAATCGAAAATAATATAGAAATAAGAATCTTGGGTAACCCAAAAATTATTATTGAAATGTTACCATCGCGTAAATAGTAAGCTTTCAGAGGTACGATACAGAAGGAAAATGAAATTATTTATTGTATTGTAAATAACGTGCTATATTTATATTACAAAATAATTACAAATAAAAAAAAACTTGACACACAAAACTGTACATGCATGCAATTCAGATACAGTGTGATTTATGGATTAAACATAATGTACAATCTAATTTAGTTTATGCATTAAAATACTTAGAACTAAAAATAAACAGTATACTGTATAAAACTCAAAACAGTCGATCTTATTAAACAAAAAAAAATCCATTTCATACAGTATGGCATTTTCATAACATAATACTGAAGTTGCTAATACAACAAAAATATGTACGTAGCCTTCTTAAAAGTCAATCAAAACTGTACGAATATTAACATTTAAGGTAGGTGTATAAATAATAATATTATCATATATATAAAATTCGAATAAGCGACTTTAATTTCACTAAATATGCTGGTATAATGTACTCTGCAATATAATGAGACATTTAAACAAATTTTCACTAAATTACACATCGAATATATTGAGTAATTAATTTAGGCAGTCTTTAATATATTTAATTTCATAATAATTATACCAAACCGTTATAGAAATATTGTGTCAATACCAGACAATAAAAATGGTAACGTAACTACCAACTTAACTACAATCAAATATTTATCCATACTATCGCAATACCAACAAATTGTTTGTGTAAAGCTCAGTAAAACATTCTAAATATTGGTCTACATTATTGCATAGGTATATCCTTATTGGATATCCTTTTTTCAATAGAAACATGAACTTATATACTTGTTAGCCGTACTGCCAGTAACAAGAGCACAATTAAAATTCCTATTACAACGGCTGAAAATGACATATTATATACATCTATTCAAATGCGTCATTTTTGGATCCGTTTTAGAACCTTTTCGCACTGTCGAAAAAGAATATGTCTTTGCAAGTTAATTAATCATAAAAAGCATCCACAGCATTGTATGTATACCTCTAAATCCGACAAGTGCGAAAAGATATTTGTACAGGCCAGCAGTAATGAAACAACAAACAATAGTCTAAAGTTTTCTATATTTTCGACGGATACTGTCCATACGAACAAGTAGCATACGAATACATTAGGCCTGTAAAGACCATGTTCGATGTAATGTCGTTTAATAGGGCGATGTGACATGTCAAAATTGGATATCACATTGTAATGTTACTCATTCGGAAAGACATTATCGTACTTGCTTTTGCACACACACAAAACAAGTACTTTGGGGTTCTTCCAAGCTTAACTTCTAGTGCTAACCATTCGCCTAATATAATTATCTATGCAAAGAGGACGTCAACTGAGTAGTAAGCAATACTCTAAATGAGTAGTATCACAAATTGTGCAGCAAAGCTACTAACAATCGAGACATTTATTGCTAGTTCATTTAATACCTGATCGTTTTAAGGCATTTCTGACCATTTTTTTCCAATATATTACTTCCAACTAAATTCTATTAGTTATCAATATTAAAAACAACTGCATGCTATTTCAAATTAATTACTGAATCTAGCTTAAGTTACAGATTTATAATGTCACTAATTATGACGCAATAGACATAAAAACAAGTTTAGATCTCAAAAGTAGGTTCTTCATAGAATGCATGCTTCCTTGTAAGCAGCATTTTGTACGAAAAATATAGTATTCTGATTATCAAAAATAATAATATGCGTTTAAATTCGAAAATTTTTGCGAAAATACTTAAAAATATTGCATTAGTATTAACAACATCTTAAAGTAATTAAAATAGCGACTAAACTGTTATAATTTTAAATTCACGCACTTATACTTAATCACATTTCAACATTACGCTGTGACTTGTTAGTCAGTTTTTTGTTATTTACTAATTTAAAAGTATCACCAGAGTTTAATATTCTAAGTTGCTACCAGAATAACCATGACGCGATTTTTTTTTCATCTAAATTCTACACAAAAAGTAGAATAATTGCGTTTTAAATAATAAAATCTAAAAATTGATTCAAGTTTCAGTTTGATGTGAAAGTAATCATACAACACTATTTCGCAAATGTGCAATAATTTACATATGTGTCTAACCCACTTATTAAGTCTCCAGCTTTTCCTCCTTAGTAGCTAAGTTTTTTTTTTTTAAATGTATATAAAACTCGCATTACGACTTAAGACTTATTGTCGCCTTTCAATTTAAATTGATGCCCCATAAAGCCATAATAAATAGCAAATACTTGTACTTTTTTAAAAGCATCGTTAAGGCCCTAAGAAAAGTATGAATACAAATGGGACATATTACATATCTTATTTGGCACTTTTTGGTATTGATATGTTGTGTTTTATGAGAAAACAAATAAAGGACTTCCTTTCTAACGCTGCGCGACGGTTTATGGTTGGACTAATTTAAGATTCGTAATACTGTATAGAAAGAAGTAAGTATTCGTCAGTTTATCTTTAGTAGTTATAATAGTCCCATTACACATAGACACACTGAAACCTATGATACAATATATTGCGCTATAGTAACTATCGTAAAACGCAATCAATAAACCAATGTATGCACACAAATTACCTAAGACTTCACTAAATATCAATGCCGTTAAGCCACTATTATCATTACGAATTCAAAATGACCACTAATTCGATGTATTATGAAATAGTATGAACTTCAAATTTAGCTTAATATCATAAATGCGATAATATAGGTATATGATGAAATCAATGGCAAGTCACGACAACAAGGTATCCTATATAGATTTAGACGTAGAATTGTTTTACTGCGGTAAACTATTGAAGTCACATGCTGATATGTAAAGACAGTAACTTTAAAATATTTATTTCGAAGTATGAATGGATTTCAAACGATGTTTTACTTTTATATTTCGTTTGTAAGGTGTTGTGTGAGTTTCAAGGTTCCCTTTCATATTCACCATTTTGTTTCTTTGATCTTGTCAGCCATCACATTAGTCCATTGGACAGATCACAGTTCAGAAATAGCATATTTATTCAAAAACACTAAAGATAATTAGGCCATTTTAGGACAGATAATCACAATATTTATCTAATTAATACAATTCCTTGTGTGTATATTTCTCACATTTTTTATTGGAGACGTTCACTCGTCTTCTTTTTTCTTTGGATTTAATTTTACCTGAAAAGATAAAAGGCTGCTGTAAAATAAATAAATTTACTTTATAATCATATTGGATTATGAAGCAAAAATCAATAGTTGAATTCAACTTTTTTTAAAGGGCATGGATGAAAAACCATTACGTAGTCAATCTTATGGTATATGGATGCTGTCGCTCTTAGACATCTACATCTTCTATCCGCAATTAAGAATTAAAATGCAGATGAGGTAACAACACTCCTGAGGACTAAGATGGAATACCTCGTTACCAGTAAACAGGGTTTCCAGATTTCTACACTCATTATATGTAACTCGGCAGCACACACTGCTATTTTTCGCTGGTATTTTGTGAGCGGGGCCATTTTTATATTATAATAAGCTAGAGCTTAACTACAATCCCACCTAATGGTAAGTAGTGATGTAGCCTAAAATGGTGAAGTACGCCGACTTAATAAAAGCCTATTCACTCTTGCCGTCATGCTGTCAACTTATTCCACTCCTTTTCTGTACGCATCATGAATGATGTAGCTAATCGTTTTTTTTTTTCGAATAAGTGGTAAGTTAACAGCGAAAGGGTGGAGACTGGCCAAACGTCTGGTTGTCCGATGGTGGAAGGGAGGCGGATGAACTAAATTATGCGATTCCTGCGCACACTCTCCGAAATGCATTTTGTAGAAAACCGAAAGGCTGATTATTTTGCGCCTGTGTTCGAGGCTGGTAAGATTGGTTTCAACCAAATTCACCAGTAAGCCTTTCTCTTAGCACGTCTTTCCATTGAGTCCAAAGCTGCTAGGTGGCATTTTGCAGCACCAGCCCATATATGGCCACAATACTCCATGCACGACCGAACTTGCGCTTTATATAAAGTAAGCAGCTCTCACGTCGTGAAGTATCGCCGTACTTTTGCAAGGGCTCCTGGCTTCCTTGCCGATACTTTGGCCTTAGACTCAATGAACCGCCCGAATTTCAGATTTAAGGATATCTCAACCCCCAACAGCTGAAGGCGGTCGGTCTATTTCCGTGATACAATTAGAAAAGAAGGAGCCAAGGTGAGCTGGCTCCTTTTTGCAGTGAAGAGACACGCTTGTGTTTTGGAGACGTAGAATTTAGCAAGATTGCTAAATTCTACGTCTCAGCAGACAATTCAGGTGCACAAGCCTTTAAAACTATAGCTGATATACCATCTGATCCACTAGCTATATTCACGTCTAGATACCGCAAGATTTTAAGAACCTCATTATTTGTTATACGAACCTCCGGCATAGTGGTCCCGTCTAGACGTGAATTGTAGGCAGAGAGAGAGCGCTTTCCCTTTAGCCGCAAGCCCCAGTGTGCCATCCGGTTTTACCAGGCAGTGTAGGCCGACAGAAGTTTGTGTCGACCGCTTTGGCAAGAGACCAAAAAGCTCTAGTGCCGGATGGTCGGGCAGAGTTTTGCGCCAAGTTGTTTAATGCGATCGAGACTAGATTTCCGTAATGCTTTTTGTAGGACTTGACGGCCTGGTTGAAAGTTCTCTTCTTGAAGCTAATAAACTGGAGTTCTGCGGTTTCGAGCGTTAACCCAGGATAGGTACGCTAAATGCTTGCGCTTTTCAGCTTGAGCGCATTCAGCGTTAAAACATGGGTGAGATTTGCTACCGGTGGGAGTATTAGAGAAAGGGATAAAATACTCCATAACTTTAACTCAACACATCCGTTATCGCAGTCGGATCCGCAGAAGAGAAACAACCTCCCGACAAAGATAGGATGCAAAAAAAGTGTCGCATGTCATCCCAATCAGCTGACTTATATCGCCATATTGCCATATTTTGTCGAACACCTTCAGACTTATAATCAGGTGAAGAATATGACGATACAGATTTCACCAGAGTGGTCAGATGTAACGAAATTGGAGGTAACCTGTACTTCATACCTGTCTGGTTTGGTAGTCAACAGAAGGTCCAAGAAATTGTCTGTGTGACCATCTACATCGGGAACCCTAGTCGCTTCCTTACCAGCTGAGAAAGGCCTAGCGTCAAGGCAAAATTCCACGTGTCTTCCAGCATGGTCGATCTTCTGATATGAAGACCCAAAAACCAGTAGTGCAGTAGGACACCGATTTAGGTCCACATTAGCAGCCTCAGTAAGGTGATCAAGTTATCGTGTTGTCTCCTGATCACCGCTGTGCGATCGATAGACATGGGGCATAAAGGATTTTTTCAATACCTGTATCTACCATCACCCAGGTTGTCGAAAAAGTGGGGTCATCAAGGTGACGGAGACGCTGGAAACAGATGTCATTGCGGACGTACACACTGTCAAGGCTGTAGATAGAATTCGTGCTCCAGGGAGAATCCAGGATAGTCAAGGTATGCCGCATTCAATCGAAATCCAATTTGGGTCTCCGTCAAAAAACGTAGGTGCGGCTTCTCAGTCACAAAATGGTGATGGTCGTGCAACTACTGTTTAGCCATACTTTTCTTTTTAAGGTACATATTAAGAGTTAAGAGTGAATAAGGATAGCGAATGGTAGTTGAACGAGAGGTTGCATAAGCAACTAAACAATTCTACCAGAGTTATTGCACCCATAGGAACTTGATCTGGAGACCCCCCAGAGATCGCCATCGGATTCTCTCGCCCGCTCGCTAACCGGCACGATGGAACCACACTGGAATTTTTTGCTAGTTGGCGGGGCAACCTTTCATGAGTAGCTAATTTACTAACTGGGCAGTCAGCTGACAGAACACCGTGCTTCGGATCCCGCTACCCTCTACGACCGAGCACCCGACACAGCAACAACTGACGTTACGCACCCGGTTCACACACACAACGCTACTGTTTTGCCGCGTCACAGAAATGCCGGAACACAACAAAGTCATTTGGCGACAAGACTGCATTGGTGGGTGCTAACCGAAAATTAAGCCAGCGGAGAGGGACACCTCTAGAGAGTCAGATTTCAAGTATTTTCTACGGACCCGAACAGCCCCGTCTTCTAAAATTTTTTTCGCCGGTGGAGGCAACCTATTCATAACGCAGCCAAAACAGCTGCATCGATGCTGTACCCCGTAACAGTATAGCTTAAGGGAGATCCTCCGATAGTCTCGCCATACATTTTTGTTTTGAAATATACGTTAAACACAGACACTATTTGTTTAAAACTAATCATTTTATCACTTTTCTACACAGAAATGTGCTCACGATTGACCTTATTAGGAAATAATTTACAGTTATTATTAAGAAAAACAATAGTGAAATCTAGGAAAATTTTGACACTTCTTTAGTAGTGTGAGTGAATTTTGACAACTTGACAAGCAAAAGCGCCAAAACATAGTTTAAACATTGGTACGCTAGATGGCGTGCAGAAGATATTATAACTATTATAAATCAATATCTTATATACAAAATTGATTTATTTCCTTCCCTACCGTTCATTAAAAACAAACAATAAAATAACATAAAATTGACGACCTTTGACGGCAATGTATACAATTTTATTTCTGTTGCTTAGCAAGCATTATTCGTGCGACGATGCCGTCCTTCGTAACCTGGATCTATGTAGTATGTACATGCCCTACGTTGAAAGAAGAGCGGCGTTGCCAAACTTCTTTCACTCGTTTGACTGTATAAAATACAAATTTATACATACACATACACATTTTGAATTCGGGATTGTCACGCGATAGGATTTGCGCCCGGAATTTCTTGCGTGTTATATATTTTTGTTTGACTTTCATTAATTAAATTTGCATTATTTTTATTACGTATTTGATTCCAATATAATAGAATATATTTTAATTTATTGTAGGTATAGTTGTTCGCGCAAAAGCGTTAATGTCAATAATGGACGTCAGAGGGCGCGCGCGCCTCTACGATACCGGTTTTTGACGTCCGGTCGTTTCGAGGACACGCGAGAAAAAATAGGAATCCATTTCATCGCGTCGAGAGAGAAGCACGCGGTCCGTTTTTGGTCGGGAGCTCTTAGATATATTTTTATGATAGGCGCGTATAGTAAATATACCACTGGGAATTGTAGCGCGTGCCCCTTGCTGAGAGTTTTACCCGGGACTTTTAGTGTCTAATTCAGAATCTGTATAAGTGGATTCGACTGTATTAGTTACTAGTGCGGTACTTGATATTCTAGAAATAACGGTGACCTTTGATCCGTACGTTCAGTGTTCATTTCGTGAGTCAAGCGTTATAACAAACGAGAGTTAGTGGCTTCTGTAAGGTAGTTAATCGTACGACAGAGTTAAAGAACTGTCATCGTAGAAAACGAAGAAAGTGACTGCGGAAGGAGACCGTAGTTTGGAGAGGAGCTGAGGGCCGAACTGCGCAAAGGATAACGGTCTAATAAGGTCAATAACACTACCAGCCACACCCAAATAAACATCACTGACCCTTACTTTCCTAACACTATACATCCACACGCGACCTGACCGAATCCTGAGGGACCAGTCGCCTTGAATAGAGGTAAGTAAGCTCCCCTTATAGAAAACAACGCTCCCCCCTGATCGTTTAATGTAATTAGAAACTTAACCCTTGGCGTTTAGGACGCCCGATCAGCATCTGCTTGTAGCTTCTCCGTCTATTCCGCTGTCTTCCGAAGTCTAATCTGCGGAGGATTCTACTCCTGGGATTGTCCGCTGCTGGCCGTAACAATAGTAATTAATTATTCAAAATACGCAATTTTATTTTCGGTGGTATTAAAAACAGTAAGTTTGCCTTTGATTTTCAAATCTCGTCTCAATACTAATTAATTACCTACGTCATATGTGTCAGTGTTGAGTACAAAACTACAAAGGCATAGTTTCGTATTTTAATTTGTTTGAACACGTTTTTGGTCAAGAATAAATAAAATTATAAATTGGTAAGCCACCAAAGTACTCACAAAATTAATTTTGCAAACATTTGCAAAATATAGATAAAATATCTATTACGCATTTTGCAAACTGTTTCAGACAGACACACATTATTATTAGTTTGTTTTATTTTGTTGTAGTACCAAGCTCAAGGTCGCATCGTATCGTTATAAAGTATTTGCATATTTGCATATTACTATGGGCAGTTTGACAATAGACATAGTTAATGTGATAAACCAAAAAAAGCGCGAAACTTGTTTATCTGCATAATCTCACAAACATGTGGCGTTAATAAATAATAGGTACAATAACCCTACTCACGTATTTGTTGTGTTTATTGTGTGTGCACAAGTTTAGTGTAATAACAGCATAATTTCTTTCGAGCAAAATTGCTAGTAATGGCGTCATCTACTTCATTCTATAGGTAAAGTCATATTATCTAAGAAAAATTGATTGACTCTCAAGGTAGTCCGTAAAATAGACGGTAAATGGCATAAACACAACTAATTTAATATCTATCTCATTCTCTAGCGGGCTAAATCCAATAAATGTATATGGGTGTCTCTTTTTAGTGTCGCTTTTTCGTTGTATCGAGATACAAATGACAAGGATTGTAAAGAAGTGTTCGGTTCAATAATAATACCTGGTGAGGCGGGATCGCTTATGCGGCGGTCTGCGCATGCGCGGGGGCGGGCGCGGGGGCGGGGGCGGGGGCGGGCGCGTGCGCGGGCGCGGGCGGCGAGGGCGCGGACGCGTTGCGCGAGCGGCCGCCGCGCGGCTTGATGCTCTCCGACACCTGCCACATCGCCTCCTCGCTCAGCACGTCGTCGAACCCGTTGAACATCGCCTGGATGCGCTCGCTCTTCTTGAACTTGTACTGTCTGCAACACCACATAACACCATCATGGATATCATTTATCAGAACGTTGGGACATCGAGAGCCCTTTTTAAATATTACGTTATGACAGTTTTTAAGCATTACATAATTTTATCTATAACAAATGAATTTAGAAAATAGCTAGTCTAAATCCATTCATACATGTTGACACGACTTTTTTATAGAAAAAGAGTGACAATCGACTACATAGTCCTCGTTTTTTTTTATAAGATAAGGGTGACAAACGAGCACACAGTCCAACTGATGGTAAGTGGTTGCTGCGGCCCATAGACATTTACATCTATCCTCGATTACAAATCAAAATGCAGATGCGTCGTCACCCATGAGGACTAAGATGGAATGCCTCGTTTCCAATAAAAAGGGTCTCCGGTTCTCTACACTCACCATACGAAACACAATAGCGTTAAACTGCTATTTTAAGCTGGTATTCTGTGAGAGCGTGGTCCTTTCTCGGCCGAGCCGACCCATTCGTGCTACAACTATACTACTAATAAAACTACAGCATGGCTCTACCACGTAAAACCTACAGCTACAGCATGACTCTACCACGTGTTAAGTGGATGCTGTGGTTCTATGAAAGCGTGGACCACGCTTCAACGGTCAAGTCGACATATTCGTGCTACAACCATATCATAGATGTAGCGTGGCTTTACCTCGTGTAAAAGTCTGTTAAAATTCAACCAAAGCCAAACAATTTCTTTTACTTTTAGTTAAACTCTTGCTTATCTTGATATCAATTTTCATTCACTGAGCCGATTCACATGATATAAACAAACATTTTCTTTTTAATTTATAATTCTTAATATTTTTCAGAAGTATAAATTTTGCTTTTAACCATTACTTAATAATAATATTTTGATTTTAACATGAATAAAAAATTACGCACTCTTTGTGAAACCTCTTCATACTCTCCATAACTTGATACTGCTGCCATCTTTTGGTGAAATTAATACTACCGTCGGGCAATAGATCAGGATTACCAATGTGAACAAAAGTCAGATCTTGTAGGACTAGACCACTGTAAAAAACAATTAAAATTGATATAATAAACTTAAATATATGTATTAAGATACAACATATTTTTTGTAAATCTTATCGAAAGAGAAATATTCAAAAATGCTGAATCTGAATTTTGCTTCATGTACTTACATATAAGGTATGCAAGGCGGCTGAGTCTCAGCAAGTGCATTTCTGTACGCGCTGAAGGACTTTGAGGAGTCGATGAGAGCACAATGATCGTGCAACGTATCGACAATGGCGCGTGACCAGCCCAGCCGTCGTACCGGAGGGGAGTCTAAAGCGGACACCAGAGCTAGGTACGAATTGAAGTTATTCATCTTCCGCAACGCCTTCATCACTTTGAGAAATTTGCTTGCGTACTTCTCTCGTTCTCTAGCTTCCTCCTGTAAAAGAATTATTAAGTCCATTTGATGCAAATATGTTATGATATATTAACAATAAATATCAACTTACGCAACAGGTAATTCTCATTGTGAGAGTTACTGCGATGTGTGACTTCATAATGTCAAAATTTAAATAAAACTTAAGTAGTAAGTATAGGTGTTATATTATGTAACACAATTTTTGAGTTGAATTTAAATTTAAACTCAAGATTGTCTCTGAATGCCAACTTTAGCGATGCTCTTTAAGCTCAATAAAAGAGGTACATCTTTATATATAAAAATTATGTGTCACGTTGTTTGTTCGCGATGGACTCCTAAACTACTGAACTGATTTCAATGAAATTTTGCACACTGTGTACATTTTGGTCCAACTTGAGAGATAGGATAGTTTTTACCCCGATAAATGACCCTCAAAATGTTTTATTGCGAATTATAGGATTTTAATTTATAGGAAGGGTCGTTGCAAAGGCAGAACAACGTCTGCCTGGCGAGCTAGCATACTTTAAAATATCAATATTTTAAAGTCCACACGGTCTCAGCAAAAGCTTTATTGTATCGAAATGTAATTGACCGCGGTGGTGTGTTACTGTAAAGGCTGGAGCCGCGGCTCGCGGTTAGCCGCCACCCCAAGCCGCTTGTGTGTGGGAGCGCTTAACTCAAGCCAATTAACTGCGCCACGGAGCCTACAAAAATTCATTCCACGAATTGACACCCGACCAAATAAATACTTATTTAACAGTACTTCAGAATAAATATTGTGCAATCGGCAATCGTCGAAAACAAATCGCATTGAACATTACAAAACCGATTAACAAAAGTAATTTGGTGCTGAAAAACACACGTTATCACAAACGAATAAATTTCAAAATCACTTTTAGGAATAAAAATTAGTTGCAAACCGTGCGAGCGGCGCAACATATAAGTCAGTTACGACTAGGATTGAACGAAGAGAGGACGTTCACCACCGTTTTGTGGAAATGGAATCATACAGTCTCCGTCGTATTTTGTTTTTCAAATAAAGATTTTTAAGATTTAGAGTAATATTTCAATTTATTTTTATTTATCGATATTGCGTTCTAAAATATAATCTAAAAATCGTGCTTAAGTTATGAGTATCTCGTAATACTTATAGTTTAGCAATGATAATATGGTAACAGCTATATATACATATATAGCTTTTTTCGAAATTGTCGGTCATATTCGGAAATAGAAAATAGCCGATGTGCAATATTTATTCTGAAGTACTATAGACTGTTAATCAATGCTATACTAACTTGTTCTAAGATTCTTGAGCGGGCCCAGTAGCTCATTTTATTAAAGTGCTCGGTGAATCTGGTGAGATTGGGAGAGCTCTCCTCTGACTGGTCCCGTGGCCACGATAGCACTTCGGCAGTCGTGATACGGACGAACAACGCCGCGTCCAATAACGTCATCTGCTCCGCCAACTCCGACGCCTTGAAGTCCAGGAGTGTGTCGCGACGTAAAGACACTGATCCGTAGCATGGCGTGTCATATTCGTATCTGTTATTAGCCTGGAATTGAAAGTCATATTTAACTTAAATTTAGAAAGTATTGAAACATTTAATTTTCTAAGATTTTATCTTTAAATTATAGAAGTACGGATGAAAAAGGAGCACACAATCCACCTAATAGTAAGTGTATGCTGTAGTCCACAGATCACATCACACGTCTATACTCTATTAAGATGTGTTGTCACCGCTAACGGACGGACTATGATGGAATGCTTTATAAGCCCCGTATACACTAGGGAAGATTTTGTCCCGCAATATGACGCGGAACACTCAATCTACGTGACAATGCAACGTTGCACAGTGACCCGCAACATTTTACGTGACGCGGGATACGTTGCTTGTTCCTGCTCCGAGAGCAAACGCACGTGTCCCGCGTCAGTGTCGCGCCACATGTACCGGGTGTAGTCGTGTGCGCCTTGCAACATGTCAGTAGTGTGGGGAAACGAAAGCGTGCTTCTAGAGCTTTAGGTACCAGAGTCAAGTTTTGTTGTATACTTCAAACCACAAACTCTTGGTACTATTCTACGGATCAGTTGTTTCGACACTCGAAAAGTCTACGACAAGGAAGCATAAGAATCTCCAGTCGACAAGTATCTTAACGCAATGGCAAGTCTGATATGAGGGCCAACAGCGTTTCGTAGTATTGTATCATGTTTGGCCATGGAAGGTCTTATCATTTGTAATAAAGTTTCAAAATCAGATGTTGACATTAGATTAAAATTCACAAAAGATCCGTCAGATATTCGGAGATCACTTAAAATATTAATTCTTCTTTCTTCTCGTTGTAGTAAGAAATTCTGCATCCATCACCTTCCCTAAAGCTCACTTTTCACTATGGGATATAATATATATTATATTCAGAGATATAAATTATATCTCGCGATTGGCTTTCACGCTGTGAGCTTTTAACCAATGTGCGTTCGTAATTAGATTACCCCCTGTACCCCGCACACCGTTCTGCGGCGGTGCGGAACGGTGTGTGGGGTACAGGGGGCGAAATATAATATGAAAATATCGCTTGGTCGATCGAAAAATAGTTATAATATGAGATGTAATATATTATATTACATCTCACTGTAAACGGTTCCATTAAGAAAAACGGTGAGGGATATTAATTTATATCTTGAGATATAATATATATTACATTATATCCCATTGTGAAAAGAGGGCTTTACGCTTATGTTTCACCCCCGAAATAAGTACTATGTACACAGCACTAAACGCCACAACACCCTCGGGCGACATTTTTATAATCACTGACTAGTGTGGCCTGCAGAATGTTCCGCGACATATGTTTCGGGACATTCTACGCAGTCATTTTGTCCCAAAGTATATCGAAGGCTATAAGCAAATCTTTAAAAAATACGTCGTTTAGTGCAGATTACTGGTGGTAGGACTCTTTTAGTGCCTAGGACCATCCTCTTACTTATTTCTGGCGTCAGATAGCAATGCTTGCACTGTGAGACTGGACAGGTCTGAAAGAGAGCCAGTATAATTACAGACTGAGGAATTCCATCTTTGTCCTCAGAGGTGTCGACGCATCTCTGGCCTTCTTTGTTAGTAGTTTGTTGTGGGTATCCACGAACTGCAGTAGTCAGTATCAGGTGGACTGTAGGTTCGTTTGCGCACAAACGAGGTATTGAAAAACCTAAGTCATGTTATGTGATTTTTAAAATCGCATTTACGAATCTAAAAGGAAAATATTATCTTACTAGTCTTTTTAATGATTCAAATACCATTTTAAATAATCTTTAGTACTATTTAAGCAATTAATAAATTAATAAAACCTAAAAATGATCAAGATTGATATACTTACTTGTTGGAAATGCAACTGTTTCTGTTTATCAACGAGTATTTGTCTCAATGCCTTCGCTATCGGCAATTCTTCAGCATCAACTAGCCAATAGATGAACTCCATTATTTCTTGCATTAATGGACGATCCAAATCAGCCATCCTGTGTGAATATGTAAAATTCTTCCATTATATTATTAACATTAAATACTGTAATGTCCTCTTGAACGAATTTTGATCACGGTGACTTGTCTTAACGGAAACTAGCCTTCTACGCGAGATAGGATTATAGCGCACGAGTGTGCGCAAGCACAGTCCTCTATATTCCCTCCCTCATAATCCGATGAGACAGCAATCCGACATGACCGGAGAAAAGTCAGGCGCAGTACAACGGCATTACGTGCTTTCCGAAGTACTGGAGTGAAAACTTCCAGACTCCGGACCGCTATTGAGAATTTTTTGACAGAAAAACCCAATAACTGATTTTTAGGCTGACGAGATTCGAATTCGGGCTCTCATGATCATCAGTCGCACTGTAACGACCACTAGGTATTATAGTAAAACGTAAAGTTGATGGGTACATTTTATGCCTCCCCTACACTACTCGCGAAGTAACCTTGACGAAGTGCGCGTCGAAGTCGATCGCAGTCCGAAGAACGTGACCATACACTCGTGTTACTTTGCGAAGATCTCAGTCGTCTTGAATCTCCCGCACCCTTAACATGAATGACGTTCAAGAGGCAGCTGCTATAGGTACCTAATTGTGCGAACAGCGCGACGTCAATGCATTAACTAAATAAATAATTATGTAGAAGCTACATATTTAATATTTATATATAAAAAAATATTCATAACTGGCGTAAGCCGAGTAGTGTAGTGAGACGCTTCGTGTAACTTCGAGGTACTTCGCGAAGTCCTTTAACTCTGACGCAAAAAACCGACAGCGATCGGAAGTCGCCCTAGACGAAGCGAGGTTGTACGAAGTAAATCGAAGTATCTCTCTACACTATTCGCCTCGTCCAACTTCGATCCACTTAACGAGTAGTGTAGAGGAGGCATTACAAGGCTATAATAAAAAATTACGATTTTCTCATGTTCAGTACATAGTAGGAGATGATAATATGCAGCAGCATCTTCTTCAAGATAGCTAAACATAATAAAATATTACCAAGTGTGGTAATCTATGGGGCAGACCTATGTTCTGCAGTGGACTTCTGATAGGCTATAATTAATGACGAAAAATATCGTTATAATATCTATTGAACTCAACACATAAATAAAATCGTGAATTTATTTTCTGTAAGGGCTGATTTTTCAATCATAGAGGATAAGTTATTCATGGGATTAAATACAACATAAATTAAAAATAACAATTGTATGAATAAAATAATTCTAATGTACACTTTTCTGTTCAATCATGTTATAATTTATATTTTACCTTACGCCATTCAAAATAATATTTTTCCTCATAATAGTGTCATACGAGGGGCACACTGAAATGATCGGGAATAAGAAAACCACATGCACGGTATAGCTAAATTGTATTTTATTGTTTTTCGAAGTATTCTCCGTTCAACTTAATGCACTTTTCCATTCGTGCAAACCAATCACTAAAACAGTAATTCCAGTCTGAATTTGATGTTGACAAAATGGCTGATTTGTACGCTTCCACAGCTGCTTCGGGGTCTTCAAACCGTTGACCGTAGACCGGAATGTAAAGAAATCGTTTGGGCTCAGATCAGGACTGTACGGAGGATAGCTCATCAGCTCAACGTTTTCCTGCTTCAAAAAATAATTTGTCTTCCGAGCCGTATGGGAGCTCGCATTATCGTGATGTTAGATGATGCGACACGTTTCGGGTTATTTTTTCAGAGTTCTGTCTATCTATTGTTCTAGTGCTATCATTTCTGGCAAACAAACCGTGATATACCACTCAGCGGTAACCGTTCTGCGTTCCTGTAAAGGAGTTGTAGCAACATGCCCCTTTTTCGAGACAAACATAGCGACTATTTTCTTTGACACGCTGCGGGAGCGAACCACTTTCGTTGGTTTGACCTCGTCTTCGAAGACCCAAACTGCTGACTGATATTTTCTTTCAGGTTCGTATGAAAAAATCCATGATTCGTCACCTGAGACGATATTATAAACGGCATTTGACTTCCCTCCGTTGAAGCGTTGCAGAGTAATCCGGCGCCAATCTACACGAGCCGCCTTTTGCTCTTAGGACAAATTGTGGGGAACCCAGCGGAAAACTAGCTTTCTTACACACAGCATTATATAATATCGACTGAATTGCAGTCATTCAGATACTGATAACAGCCCGAATCTGCTCGTATGTCACATGACGGCCACCTAATAATCTTTATATATATAAAAAGTACGTGTCACGTTGTTTGTCCGCGATGGACTCCTAAACTACTGAACTGATTTCAATGAAAATTTGCACACTGTGTGCATTTTCGTCCAACTTGAGAGATAGGATAGTTTTTATCCCAATAAATGACACTCAAATTTTTTTATTGCGAATTGTCCAACTTGAGAGATAGGATAGTTTTTATCCCAATAAATGACACTCAAAATTTTTTATTGCGAATTGTCCAACTTGAGAGATAGGATAGTTTTTATCCCAATAAATGACACTCAAAATTTTTTATTGCGAATTATCCAACTTGAGAGATAGGATAGTTTTATCCCAATAAATGACACTCAAAATTTTTTATTGCGAATTGTCCAACTTGAGAGATAGGATAGTTTTTATCCCAATAAATGACACTCAAAATTTTTTATTGCGAATTTAAGGAATTTTATAGGAAGGGTCGTTGGAAAGGGCAGAACAACGTCTGCCTGGCGAGCTAGTATAGTATATAACATAACATAATATAATAGTTCGCACAGCCTTCGATGTTTTCAGGTCTGTCCGCTGTTCTTGGTCGACCTGCAGAAGAAACAGTGCTGAGCGACACACGACCACGGTGGAACTCGGTATACCAGCGGTATATTGTCGTTTGACTCGGTGCTTCAACATCATAAATCGAAACAAGTTCACTGAGACATTTATCTTGAGATAGGCCGCGACGAAAATTGTGATAAATTATGGCACTGAAATGTTCACGCGTGAGCTCTATTTCTGTAAACGACGTATCAACTTTAAACCAACATAGTTTTTGTTTTTAAACATTTTCTTTATTTATTTGAATGTCATTAAGATTCTAAGACGCCAGTATTCAAATTTAAAAAAAGGTTTTATTGTAACTCAATCCGAAATATTCTATTCCCGATCATTTCAGTGTGCCCCTCGTATATGTCCTATCAGCTTATTATCATTTAAAAATATTCTTTCCGAAAGTAATTTTATACATTTAGAAACAAATGTCGCTAGAAGATCAAAAATGAATAGATAAATAGATAGTTGAAAGTCCAATTTATAATTAATAAATCAACATTTTGTAGCCAAAAAGTGGACTGTACAAAGAATAAACGAATTGTATTGCGCAAAAATGATTCAACCCACAAAAAAAAACAGTTATTTAAAATTGAAAGATAAATGCATTTACTTGTGGTAGAAGCCCTATTATATGATTGTATGTATATGATTTAAAAGAAAATTAAATGTATATTTTGGGATTACTTGTTATTTCTAAAGTCTTTTATACTTGAAAATAAACTGATTAAAGAGCCTTTGGATCATTATTTTGGCTAGTTTGTGGGATGTGAGATTTCGGTACAACACGTTTCAAATAAAAGGGAATACACAAATAGCGTAGCTGCCGTGAAGAGGTGGTGCAAGAATATTCTCTACCCCATATCATTCCGTGGGTGTCGTAAGAGGCGACAGGGGAAACAATTCAGATGGGCAGCAGGGTTCTAAAAACGACTAAAAATAAAAAACAACGGTTGTCAAACCGCTTGGCAAGCGTGGCAACTTTGTGTATCCGCACTACGAGGCAATGTATGGGGGAGGCCTAGGTTCAGCGGCAGCTGCAGGTGTGGGCGGGCGGTACTGACGTGAGGTCGGCGACGATGCGCGTGAGCAGTGCGAGCGTGGAGCGCAGGTCGTGCGTGCGCGCGCGCAGGTGGTGCGCGCGCCGCACCAGCCGCGCCACCAGCGCGCCCGGCGCCACCCACGTGCGGTACGTCGCCAGGAACGCCTCCTGGTACGCGAAGTCTGCGCACAACACTCCCTACTGTACCCACTGCACCCGCACCACTCGCACCGCCCGCAACACAACGCCCTCACGCGGTGGGGTAGTACACATTATTATTTACAAATTACTACATCATATTAAATATTATTGCTTTACTGCTTGTATATTTTTATTAATTTAAAATATACAATTTACTTTAGTAAAAAAAAAACACGTTATTTAACAGTTCATAGAGAATATTTCAATGAGGACCACGACTATGACTCTTTCTACCACCGAGGCGACGCCACTCAGAAATGAGATGAAATATTTAACAGATTTCATAACTGGAGAAGTTAATTTATTATAACAACCTAAGAGCTAATACTTTTTTCTCAATTATTTGTTATTTATTATACCGGGTGTTTGTGAAACGCTCCCGAAAACGAAGACAGATGATAGTAATAAGGACACCTTTGATCATGAGTCACGAATAAATTTGATCCCTACGAAAAAAAATCATCTTTTCACAATGTTTTATTAACTTTATTCACGCTCCATCATGTTACTACAGCTAATTGAAACGATAATTTCATTAAAAAAAATCATGAAAATACTTAAACATCAAACCAGCAGTGGAATTACTGAATTACAAACAGCTAACTAGGAGTCAACGTAAACGTAGACGCCGAACTCTTATAGGTCCCGTCACGTAAAAAGAACGCTGATCTTGAACTTGGGCACAGCGCGATTTATAGATCAAATTGGTGGTACGAAGGGAGCGCGACGGGGGAACGCTCGCCAGTAATACTGTGCACGCATGCTATTGGGTCATGCATCCCGCGCTTTGTTGGCTTCCAAAATACAATCATCGAATGACTCCATTTTTTTAATTATCTTTATTGCATCACATTTAATTTTCAGATATATTTCAGCAACTTTTTTGTATCATTTAATGCTTTCCATTTCTTTATTTTTTAAGTATAAAGAAAAAATTGTTAGTTAAAAAGTAAATCTTATAAAATTAATTAAAAATTGATTCATTTCTTAAAATTAAATTGAGGGGAATTTGTGGGAAATCTGTTGAAGTTTTGTCCTTAAATTGGGGAATTTGACATGAATTTTCGGGGAATTTGACAAATTGGTGTTGGCAACGCTGCCATGTTGCACCGAAATATAGTTTGCCGGCGACATACGAATTAGACGCGGCAATCACTATAATACTTGTAAGTAATTTTTAATAAATTACGCACCTTTTTAAATTCAAAGTATTGGTCGGATTAAATACGGAAAGTCAATTAAAATAAAGTAAAAGTATTATTTTTTACATTAATTCTGATAGATTTATTAACTGTCGATCATAATTGCAATTGATTTAATCAGTACCATTTCATTTCTATTTTCTTATACAAAATCAAAGATAACGATGAAATAGTGTTTATAATTGTGTAAGTGAGTACTGAATACCCAATTAGGTACGTTTATTAATTTCAATATATTTTTTGTAGTAAAAAAAACTGCTTGTTGCGTGATGGTACAATTGATTGTGTAATTGTATTAAAAATGACAACCATAACTTCTAAATTCCATATGAAGACTAGTCGTAGGGATAACTAAACTTATAATTAAAATAAATGTTGGCAATGTAGTGACTTAGTAATTTAATGGTCCAGTGCTTCAAGGACGTTACGGCGCACGAGGCATTTGTTTTGGCGGGATTGGTTATTAATTTTAGTTTTTGAGACAGTTCCATTCGTTTTTTCGTCGGTGACCCATGATCAAAGGTGACCTTATTACTATCATCTGTCTTCGTTTTCGGGAGCGTTTCGCAAACACCCGGTATATTAGATTAGGAATGTATAAACCAAACTACGGATATTCTTAAAAAAAAATTTAAAAAATGTGCATTAGATTGAAAACACACTCCAGAAACTAACATCTAAAACGCAATGTTTTAATTATGATGACATTTTGTAATGAATAACTCCACCTCAATTCTAATGACATCAGCGTCATCTGGTGAGTAGAAGATTATTAGTCCTCATTGGCAGAAATGTCTACTACCCTATACCTTCGTAATATGAAATTTATCAAAATAATCCAGTCCACAACAAATAATTTTCAGATAACCAATAACCGCCTGTTCTTATGACATTTAGTTGACAATAATGTTTCCTTATCACCACAGACTAAAATTGTATGAAAATATAAACAACGCCCACCTGGGACAGAAACGTAATTATTTTGTCATACAAAGTCACTGGATGACGATACGATTCGATGCGTTAAAAAACTTACACTTCAATTTAAACTTACTGTCGAGCAATAAATAACACATTTTTGACTATGTGATAAAATGATATAACTGAAGATATATTTTTAAAGTAAAACCTTTTATCTTCGTTTTGCCAGGCCTGTCTCACTCGAGGCTTTAGGCATGAAAATATACCTACGCTGCGTGGTCCCCTACAATTCCGTGAGGTTGTCACGCACGCGCTCTAGTTGATGCGCACCTTACGTTACCAAAAAAGAAGTTTTCTCTTATAAGTATTTAGCCACTTTTGATATATTTTTTTTTGAGTTTTTATTCAAGTATGGCCTCTCAAAAAGCCAAAAGTTACTGCATAGCATGCGACTGCTTAAATAACAATATGAATGTCGACTTTACATTCTTTACAGTTCCTAAGGATACCGAAAGGTAATATATTATTATTTATAGTTAGACCTAGATAATTAGGTACTTAGTTACTGACGCCATAGTTACAGATTTATTATTTGATTAGCGACCCGACACCACAGCTTCGCAGTTTTCGATTTTTTTGCTTATAATGCCCATGACCTTAAAATACTTCAGTGTTAGTAGACCCCCCAGTACTAGTGACTGCCTACTAATGCAAGATCAGCATATACTGGTTCTTTGTTTAGTCGATAAAAGAAAGAGATTGAAAATGGTAGCACTTCTCATTGCCACTCTTTCATAAATAGCAAAAAATGTGAAACAGACAAGTGACGGCTCCGTGGCGCTGTGGCTTAGTAATGATTTGTAGCGCTAAAGGCCGCGGGTTCGAATCACGGAGGAATCAAGTATTTCTATGGCCTACAAATAATTGTTCTGGGTTTGTTCTATGTATGTAAACTGTCCTTGCGATACAAGAGAAAATCCTAGTGTGGAGGTAACGTTTTTTAAAAATAGAGGAAGGCAGAAAACTAATGAAATTAAAAAAAATTGTACAACAGACTTCAATATTAATACGCATTATTAAGGATAACTCCAAAACTACTGGACAGATCTTGATCAAATTTATATGGGATGTATAAATTATAACCATCAGCTTTCAAATAAAAATAAAATCATCAAAATCGATTCATCTATGAAAAAGTTCAACAAAAAAATACCTCCTCCTTTTTTGAAGTCGGTTAAAGATAGTAAGTAGGTAAATTATCTGAATTTCAAAGACAGATGTTGCATATTAACTTTCCTCACATTGAACAATAATGTTTTTATTATCAGCAAATTGACGGCTACGTGGCGCCGTGGCTTAGCAATGAGTTGCAACGCTCGGGCCGCGGGTGCGAATCCTGCACGGAACAAGTATTTGTATGGCCTACTAATAATTGTTCCGGATCAAGATGTTTGTCCTGTGTCAATTTATGTTTGTAAACTGCCTCCACGATACAGGAGAAAATCCTAGTGGGGGTAACGTTTTTTTTAACAAAATAAAAAAATAAAAATACAAATACATTGCATAATAACACCTCGGTGTATTCTACTATATACCAACTAATATCAAAAGATTCAATTTATTCTGTCACAACACCTAACCCTACATGGGCGGCCGTAACAAAGGCGGGTAACGGGCTAAGTGATACAGATACTCGCACGCGGACGTAAGGTGCATTTTGATTTAATACGCGCGCCGCATTAATTTCGGTTAAGGTGAAACATACTGTCTGCTCCCGGCCATATTTCCGCGAGATGGCGCTGAAGTCATAATTTTTTTGTTTATTTGGGTTTTTGTGTAATTGGAACATTATTAAGTCGTAGAAGTAGCAGACGCGATACTCGGACATTATACTTTATTTTACTAGGTCATATCATTGCCTCAAAATCCACACAATTCAACACAAAATTCAAAAATAACATCTGTCATTGAATATAGTGTCGTTTACACACACAGAGACGTGGGTGAATTCTTAGTCCCTACATTTACGAAAATTGAACACTAGATGGCGTGAATGAAAAAAAATGTTTTCCTTTTTTCTGTATGGGTAGGCAGAACTACAGAACGCCATCTGCTACGATATATATTATGTACGATTCATCATCTGCCTAGCCTTTTTCCCCAACTATATTGTGATCCAGGCCAAGAGTACCCTAAACCGTAGAGCATGTATGAAGGGAATAATAAAAGTGGACGAAGCGAAACAAGTATGTAAGGATCGTAGAAAGTGGAAAGAAGTGATCTCTGCCTACCCCTACGGGAAAGAGGCGTGATTATGTGTATGTGTGTGTGTATATTGTGATCGGCTCCCAGTCAAACCGAATTCAGCTAAATACCAGTATTTTACGACTATGTTATAAAAATAAAAGTTATATTTGTAGGAGTAAATAAACTATTTAATTCAATAATAATTTTGGGAAATAATATACAGTAAAAGCTCCTTATTCGCGCTTCCTTCATTCGCGTTTTCACTATTCGCGGATTACAAAAATGCGACCCAATTCTTATATTCGCAGCTAAAGATTTCTTTATTCGCGGATCTAATTGGTACATACATATTAATAAAAATTATTCCAGTAGGTATCAAACCCAATACCTTTTGTAAACGCGTTGTCAAATAGACTAATAAAAAAGTAAATTATGCAGATCTTATTACAACTATGCTTAAATGATATGGCGGCTTATGTCAAAGGCCGAACCAATACAGGTTCGGACATTTTTACCTCCCAATACGACGGCTTTGCTTCATCCTATGGACAAAGGAATAATCCAGACCTTTAAGCTCTGTTACATTAGACGAACCGTTAAAATCATATTGGATAATATGGAATGTGATCCTGATATGAATGTTATGGAATGCTGGGAGAAATTTGACAAAGCAAAATGCATCGTAAACATAAAAGAATCATTGGAAGAACTGAAGCCATACACATTGAAATTATGCTGGAAAAACTGTGGCCTGTTCTGACTGCGGAAATAACGAAGAATCTGTGTAAATTCAAACTTAGACTGCAAACATAGCCGAAATTGCGAATGGAATAGGACGACGTGGGTTCGAATAGATAGAATCAAGTGACATTCAGGAATTGCTAAATTATAAATTATATATAAAGAAATATTAAATTATATATAAAGCCCATTGAAGAAGAGGCTTTAACAAGCACTGGAAACGTGACATTTAATTTGAAAAATCTTAATGAAGGCTTAAGAATGGCAAATAAGCTTTGTGATTTCTTTCTGAAAATTGATCCGTCTATGGAACAAAGTCTTATTTTTAAGAGGAAAATGCTGAATATCAGTCTGAATTGAAGGAACTTTTAAAAACTGCCAAGCAAGAAAAAATTACAAAATTCTTTAAAGCATTGCCTAAGCCTGAAGATAATAATTAATCAATATGGTCAAAAACTTCAATTAAATTGATTTTTTATATATTTGTTTTTTATTTTATCACCTAGGAACGTATCCCCTATAATTCCATATAAATTACCATTGCATATTCACGGTTTCTGTATTCGCGGCATATTTACGGAACATATCCCCCGCAAATAAAGAGCTTTTACTGTATTTCCAACACTAAGAACAATAAAAAGATAACAACAAATCTAAAACACGATTTAGTATGCGATAAGAACCACGAAGGTGAAAAAATATTCCGGCTGGGATAGAACCCGGATTGCTCGCGTACTGTGAAATTTACAGCGAGCGCTAACCACCTGAGCTATTACGGTTCGTACATTTGTTTACCAATTTTTGAACATTATACTTACATTTATTTCTATGCTATTTTTTATATAGCTTTATATTTATTACTAACTGTTCCCCGCGACTTCGCCCGCGTGTTATTAGGGGTTTCAATTTTTTTGAGCGGAACCCTAATTCTTTTTCTAATTTTAACGTTACAAACAGACACTTCTATTTTATTTATTTGTATAGATTACAATATTTATAAATATTTTTACAATAAATAAATAATTATTAATCTAATACTCATAATAAAACAAAATTAATAATAAATACATAACCATTATATTCATCTGTTATCCAAAGACCAATCAACTAAAGAAATCCAGGTCCGCAAACGATACGATGCTTCCTTGAGCTTGGTACTACAATAAAATAAAACAAACTAATAACATAATAAAACAAAATTAATAATAAATACATAACCATTATTTTCATCTGTTATCCAAGGACCAGTCAACTAAATAAATCCAGGTACGCAAACGATACGATGCGACCTTGATTTTGGTACTACAATAAAATAAAACAAACTAATGATAATGTGCGTCTGTCTGAAACTGTTTGCAAAATGCGTAATAGATATTATATCTATATCTTGCAAATGTTTGCAAAATTAATTTTGTGACTACTTTGGTGGCTTACCAATTTATAATTTTATTTATTCTTGACCAAAACATGTTCAAACAAATTAAAATACGAAACAATGCCTTTGTAGTCTTGTACTCAACACCGACACATATGACGTAGGTAATTAATTAGTATTGAGACCGAGATTTGAAAACAAAGGTAAACTTACTGTTTTTAATACCACCGAAAATAAAATTGCGTATTTTGAATAATTAATTACTATACCTACAATAAATTAAAATATATTCTATTATATTGGAATCAAATACGTAATAGAAATAATGCAAATTTTATTAATGAAAGTCGAACAAAAATATATAACACGCAAGAAATTCCGGGCGCAAATCCTATCGCGTGACAATCTCGAATTCAAAATGTATTTGTATTTTATACAGTCAAACGAGCGAAAGAAGTTTGGCAACGCCGCTCTTTTTTCAACGTAGGGCATGTACATAGGTTCAGGTTAGGAAGGACGGCGTCGTCGCACGAATAATGGTTGCTAAGCAACAGAAATAATATTGTTTACATTGCCGTCAAAGATTTTATGTTATTTTATGTTTTTTTTTCAATGAACGGTAGGGAAGGAAATCAATTTTGTATATAAGATATTGATTTATAATATCTTCTGCACGCCATCTCTTCTGCACGCCATCTAGCGTACCAATGTTTAAACTATTTTTGGCGCTTTTGCTTTTGCAGTTGTCAAAATTCACTAACACTACTAAAGAAGTGTCAAAATTTTCCTAGATTTCACTATTGTTTTTCTTAATAATTACTGTAAATTATTTCCTAATAAGGTCAATCGCAAGCACATTTCAGTGTAGAAAAGTGATAAAATGATTAGTTTTAAACAAACAGTGTCTGGGTTTAACGTATATTTTAAAACAAAAATGTATGGCGCGACTATCGGAGGATCCCCCTTAAGGTAGCTTCCGAGGCGTGCAAAGTATTATGAACATTACCGATGTTGTAACTAGGTTTAAACTCGCAAGTTTGCTATCAGAGATTGATCCATCTGTTCTTATACTATTATTTATTCTATGGTTTTGCTTTCGGTTACATTACGCCTAAAGACATACATCACGTTTAGTCATTTTAATGTCGATGCGAGCTTTTCTCTGTTAACGCCTTTAAAAGGTACAATAATAAAGGTTATTTCGTCGATTTGTTGTGGACTCGATTTATAAAATATTGTTTTTCTAAAGCTACGTCCAAACGTCAATTGTACTATATATTACCCGCAGTAGTAACCGGTGTGGCAAAAAATTTACTTGAAATGCCAACATTTTTACAATTACTTAATTTTAAAGATAAATAAAATATGAGGATTCTTATCCTATTTTAGACATCTCAATCAATAATGACCATAACATTGCTGTATAATTCACATTTAGACTAATAACACGATTGGGTGTAATAGGCAGCAGATAACACAATAAGCTAGTCACCCTGTGGTGTAAATGGACAGAAATTGGAGTGATTTCTTGCATTAATAAATAACACATCTAGTTTCATTTCTAAATTTAAATAACTATACTTATCATGATTTATTGTACTGCTCTACAAATACTTGTAAAATAACTGTGGTGAGTTAATAAAATAAATAGCCATTAAAAATGAACAGAATCTAGTTTTCCGTTACTTACAACACAGGGGCGGTAAGTGTAAAAAATGTAGCCGAGTGGAAGTTAACATATACTTTTTGCTATTTTTATTTTAAATATATTATTGGCACAATAGCCGAAGCTTAAAACTTGGGAGTATTTCGTGCAATGCTCAAAACCATAACATTATTGTAGCAAATTAATTTTAAAATAAATAATATGTATATTTTACATATTTTTAAATAAACTATAAAACCAAAATGTTTCATGCTTAAACAATATTAAATCGTGCGACGCAATGCATTCAGAAACCAATGAAGCCATGTTGTGGTAAAAAGAAAATTAAAAATAAAGTGATTATTTGATTGACTGCAATCAGCAATATTTGCTAAGCTTTGAAAAATATTAGTGAAAACCAGTTTTCAGTCCCAAACATACAATGAGGCCAACCACTTACACTCGTCCGTTTCTGTAAAGTGAAAGCATGAAAGTTATAAAGTTAGCAGCGAAGTTTACGTTTTCGAAAATTGAGTATTGTATGATAATGTTAGACCCAAAATAGAACTCAGAAGAATAGACGACCTTTGTTTTATTTTTGTTACTACTACATTCTAACTCATCCAATTAAGGCCAGGAACGAAAATAGGAACAATGAATACAGGTTACATGATGTAGAAACATGCTATATGATATTAGTCAAAGTAATGTTTTCGTGAATCTTTACAATTAATTTTATATATACCATGTAAAGTTACTCAATTTTTTTTTATAGGATATGGGTGACAAACGAGCACACAGTCCACCTGATGGTAAGTGGTTGCTGCGGCCCATAGACATCTACATCTATCCTCTATTACAATTCAAAATGTAGATGCGTTGTCACCCGTGAGGACTAAGATGGAATGCCTCATTTCCAGTAAAAAGGGCCTCTGGCCACCTGCACTCACCAAGCGAAACGCAGAGGTGAACCTCTACTTCACGCTGGTTTTCTGTGAGGTCGTGGTACCACCCCGGTTCGAGCCGGCCCATCCGTGCGACAGCAAAAGCTGCCGCGTGACTCTACCAATATTTGATAATATACAAACAATTAATTAATGCACTGCATATAATGTATTCAAATATTTAAATTTACTTTCAAAATATCTGGTATCACAATAAGTTTCTAATTAATGATTGTCTAACTATAGGTTGTTAGATTAAAATTGAAAAATAAATACTAGTGACAGTTACAGTCAGTCATTTCTAACCGACATTTAAAAAACTGAAGAAAAAGGAAAATGTACTTCTAAAATTAAATTAAAGCAAAATTTACCTTTGGTAGCTTTTGTGGCGAGCACGATAAGTGCGTCGGGATGTCCGCCCCGCACTTCAGGTCCATCTTTGGCGGGTGTCTTTAATAACAGCCACTGACTAATATCAGTTTGTAAAATGATGTCTTCAGAGTCCGCCGGTGCTGTCGTGCTGGATTCGACTGTTGCGACTGTTGGCTCACTACTGCTTACGCTCCTCTGTGAAAAAAAATTAGTTTTGATGCTTTAGTTTTTAGCTTTCAAATGATTATCACATGTTGTAAATTTTCGAAAGCGTTTTTTCTATCACCAGACTAGTCAACTGACTACATATACACGGCATCGTCGTTCACCACACAAAGGTGCTTTAGAGGCTATGATAGACTACAAGTTCATTATTTTAATACCCGCTGAGTGTTAGATTGTTGCGCAGTTAATGATATGTCACTTCTTAAAACATTTCTGGGCTATTAAACCATCAATATACCTTACTGTTCGTTAAAATGGTGTGCAAAAGGAAATAAGATACCTAGTTATAAAAAACATTATATAAAATAGCGTTAAATAGTGATGTACGAAATATTTTTATTATGACAAATATTATGAGTATTTGCAGGGCTCAAGTCAAACTGGTGATTCGTATGACGCCATTTTGTTACGCCCGTCCGCATTCGCCATTATAGCCCCCTGACCCGAAGTAGTGAGTGTGTACTTGGAAGGAATTAGCCCTAGAAATCACTGTTAGAATATATTAAAAATTACGACTTAGTACATATCATGCGCACTTTTTTATTTTATTTTATAGGAAATTGTACTTAGTTAAAAATAGACTATAAAACAGTTATAACATTCATTTGATAGAAAAGAAAATGTAATCAATTAGAATGAGTTTGTGAAAAAATTGGATCTATGCGGTTTGATGCAAAAAGAAATTGTACAATAAAAAACTATCAGAGTTGCTATAGTCATAATTAAATAAATAAAAAGTAATAAAAGTTGGTGTATAATATAACAGTTTGCAAAACTACGGTTTTTTTAATTATATACTTGCCTGAGAAGGTACTGGAGAAGGCATTGTCTGCTGCACAATATTCTCCAGCTCATCTTCGAGGGGAAATTTGCCCGGTGACGAGGGACATAGGTATAAGTCGTCTGAACTCTGAAATGAAATATTTCATAACGCTAAATATGCGTAATAAATAAAATGTTCTTCAAGAGTGCCATGAAAACCCCATGGCTTCAGGTAGATAGCTGTATAACCATCTCATTGACGGTAGACGTAAATAAATATCCTGACGGGTGACGGGGAGCAGCGTCGAAGGCGTGCAACCAACCTCTGTCGTCAATCCACCTATCGAGTGTAACGAGTAAGGCAAACCTTCTCCAACGGAACAGGCCCAGCAGTAGACTTTAACGGGCTGATGAATAAATAAATCAGTTTTCACTAAAAATGACCTTACTTCTTTGGAATAAAACATAATCATAATCATCATCAGCCTGCGGCAGTCTACTGCTAGGTATAGGCTTCTCCCATATCGCACCACTTACCGCAGTCTACTGCTAAATGCATCAAATTCCTAGCAGGTAACCCATAAAGCACTTTAATGCAGACGAAGTTTTAAAAATTATTATAAATAGTCGGCAATATCGTTATGCCCTAATTGAATGGTAATAGCATTGCTTATTATGCTTCTATGTTATATTATGTAACCATGACAGATTGAAAACGTTACTATATATGATTTCATGTCTATGTAAAAGAATCAAAGAATCAAGAGTCCATAGAAATATTCATTCCTTTTTATACAGAACGCAATGGAAATTATATTTTTTTTATTAACCATGAAGTAAGGCAAAAATTATAGTTAATTACCACATTGTTCATAATTGACTCGTCGGTAGAACTGTTGTGTGAAGAAGGCCGCGGTGAGGGCGGAGGTAAAAGTTCGTTGCTCGAGTTCACTGAGACCTAAATTTAAAAAAGTATTATTTTAAGAATCTATACAACCCACGTTATAATGTTAAAATATTATTTACATTATGTTTTCAGACCCCATTTTTAAAAATTATACAATATAAAAACTATAGAATAAAAATAGATTAAAAATTGCATGGTTTGAATTTGTCACCTGTTTGTTTTTGTTCATTTTTGGTGGCAGCGCCGGGGGTTCATGTGGTACAGGACTGGTTCCTGTCGAAGTTTTTATCATGCTCTCGTCTGAACCACTATAATTATATTTTTATTATTATTATTTCGAATGATGAAAAATATACATCAATTTATTTCTGTTTGAACTACCCTGTAAGCCATGCCATAGAACTGACTTTTTTTAAATATTATATAAAATATAGTCTTAAGTTATTAATAAAACCTTGTCTTCATAATTTAAGTAATGACTTATCTATATTAATTATTGAGAACCTCGAAATCATTAAGTGTATTGTACCAGTATTTTGATTACTTTATCATATTTAACCTATGTAGATTTTAGCCCTTACTTAAACTATAAAATTCAAGCAGTAACAAATTAAGCAATCATAGATAGCCCTAAACTTTCTAAGCCCGAAGTTTTATTGTAATGAATAATTGTGTTATGGTTTACTAATGAAAATATTTTTTTTAATACATTCAATTCTAAATAATAATTTATAAATCTGAATTGAAGACTAAATTTAAGATTGTGGAGACACGGAAGTCATATGAGGTCGCCTATGTATTTAGGCTAATTATATCTAGATTTTTTGGCAAGAAAACGTAAAAAAGGGAAGAATTTAATTTAATTTATAATAAAAAGTTGAACCTGAGAGGGGGTGGAGGAGTACCAAAATGCTGAACTGTGAAGGATTGAGCAATAGATCGCTGCACTTGTTGATGACGCTGTACGTTCACGGTACCGCTCGCAGTGTGTTGCGCACTGAAAATAAAATCTATAGATGAATTCAATATTAATTTTATATTGTGATACAAGGTTACTATCGACGCACTACCTTCTAAAGTAAATAGATTCTGCATGTATTTAGCGAGCCTAATACATTTAAAATGAAGGCATTAAAATGTTTAGAAACATTTATAAAATATTTTCTTGACAAAAATCTAATTTTATTTTCAATATTAAATTAAAAAATTAAAAAAGTAATTAAAATAATTATTCACTTCACAAGCAAAATAATAAGTATCCTAATATAATAAAAGTTGGTACTAATTTTAGGTTTTACACAAATTATATTATTTCTTATAAATAACCAATTACCTGGCTAAGTTGTAAGTGTGAATGGAATGCCGAAACATATCGGGCGGAGCGGCGACACTGTTCGGCGGGTGGCTGCAGTTCCCAAACATCTCCATGTATGCCATAACTGCACACATCAAATTATATTGCACAAAACTAAATCTCACGCGTAAGACTAGTCTGTACTATTAGTGAAAAAAACGTACACTAAGAACAAAGACGCAACTATCGTGTAGATGTGCTTCTATCGGCGATGAGCGCCAAATTAACACGATACAGCAAGGGCGAATGATCGTAATGAAGCGCTAATAACATCCATCATCTTGTGTGATAACTATGCGAAATTCCGTGTTAACTGACAAAATTAAGCGGCGTAAGCCTATTAACATTTCTGTGACACGAGAATGAGCAAACTGATAGTTAATAATCGATGTCAATGTGTTTTAGAGCAAAGCTGTGTAGAGCGCTAAAAGCACGAAGTATGAGCCTCCAACACGTCAATATCATGGAGTGGACCTGTGAAGTCTATAGCCGATAGTTTAAGTGCGTTGGTTCCCCTAGCCTCCGTTTAGCATTAAGGACTACGTGCACCGCATCATTGTGAACCACAACCGTATAAAGTTAATAATATTCCCTTTTGATACATAAAGCAATATCTACGAGCCTTAATAAGAGATTTTAAAAACTTATGATTAAAATATCTCATTAATACTCATAGGTAATTTATAATTTATTTGCCATTAATTTAAAGTCTACGTTATATACTCATTTCAATAAACCAATCAATAATTGAAATACTTTTGTATTTCCAAATAATTTTTTTAAGACACACGTAAGCATATTTCGTGTATTAGAAAATATTAAACCACTCGTTACCAAGCCCCTAATTCCGCAACCCATCATAACATATACGAACGGTTACTACAGGTTCCGAAGCAGTGTGCGGTGTCCTTATGGGAGGCCTAATATGTAGCTAATTAGCGCTTTGCATGCATTGATCCACTCACCACTGTATGCGACGCTTTGGAACACTGCCGAGCCGCACCGGCACAACAGACAAACATGCCGTTATAACCCCATTTGATTAACCATTTATACATAATAACTGATCAAGCCCATGAACAAAAAATATACACTGATAACATTCATTATCAATTGGAATGCACTATAATCTCCCTCCGTTTGATAAACAGGGGCTTATATTATGTAAAATGTGTACAATCAATATCACTTTAAAGTGTCTTACATAATAACTGCAGACAGCAACATAACACAAATTACACAAACCTTACAATAAACATAATATAAATAACATTCAATTTATTTCCATTAGTTATTATTATCGAACAGTGATATTGAACAGTTAACACTTGAAGGAAGAAAAGTATAGAATTAGAATTATTGTGCAATAAATAACAGTTCACATGCAAATTATGCAAGAAAAACTTTGTATTTTATATTCATATTTTAATGACCGCATAGAATTATAACTTCCACTGTTATAGCGACTATTTAAAAAAACACTTAGTGTCCGTATAGCAGTAATAAACAGATTATTATAAATTGATGCAATTTTCTTTTCCTGTCAGCATCTATTCTTTACTAGAAAATGGATAAGTATTTAAAATAGTAACTATACAAAATGCATGCCATGAATATTGATGTGATGTGATTATATTAACTTGTAGTAAGTAAGTTTACAAAACTCCAACCAACTTGTACTTTCTTTAAAAATGCAAATGTTTCTAAAAGTTTTTTGGCCTTTTTGGCTTGATCACCATACATCCCGACTCACAAAACCAATAATATTGAACTTGCATAAATATTAGCTTCTCCTACTTAAGACTTAAACCTAAAACCCAGATCCTAGTTTTAAGAAAAGACAAGATGTAACGATCCCTTTATATAGCCGATAAATTTAGGTAAATATTATAGCGGAATAAGAAATAAGTTGAAAACTTCTAAATAAAAAAAATCGCGAAAAGGCTATATATTTGCTTCGCCGACTATTTTTAACAGAAATAAGAGAAACAAATAAGCACACAATCCACCTGATGGTAAGTGGATGCTGTTGCCCCTAGACATCGACATCTATCCTCAATTAAAAATCAAAATGCAAATAAAATAATTATACATGGTAGAGCCATGCTGCAGCTATATTAGTAGTATAGTTGTAGCACGAATGGGTCGGCTCGACCAGGGAAGGGCCACGCTCTCACAAAATACCAACTTTAAATAGCAGCTTTACACTGCTGTGTTTCGTATGGTGAGTGTAGAGAACCGGAGACCCATTTTACTGGAAAAGAGGCATTCCATCTTGGTCCTCACGGGTGACGACGCATCTGCATTTTGATTCTTTATTGAGGATAAATGTAGATGTCTATGGGTCACAGCAACCACTTACCATCAGGTGGACTGTGTGCTCGTTTGTCACCCTATCCCATAAAAAAAATGCGTTGTCACCGTAAGATGAAATGGCTTTTTAGCTTTTTACCAGTAAAAAAGGTCTCCAATTCGCGTCTCTCATCATACGAAACACAGCATTATGCTGCTATTTAACACTGGAATCCTGTGCGAGCGTATTTTCCCGGACTAGAAAGTGTCACCAAATAATTTAAAAGTGAATGGTTTTTGAAAAAAAAAGATAGTGCTGCTCAGGTTTTATACAAAATCAGGTTTATTACAAATGTTCAATGGCCATGTATTTATAATTTGACAAAAGGTCCATATCAAAATTTTAATATGAATAGTCTTCCAATATAAAGAATTCGTATTAATTTTAATATTAAAGTTTCATATATCGTTACATCCCTAGAAAAATAATTAATAAAAGGATAATCCAACAAACTAAGGTAATAGATTAAAAAAAACATATACAACAAAATAATCTATTAAAATGATCTATACCAAAATATAGTCTGAAATATATGGTTATTATAAAATTGTTTCAATGAGATGTGCTATGAGGAAAAGAAAATCTATCTCACGCCATGATTGTTAATTGTTATAGGAGAATAGAACATGTCGAAACGATTTTATGGTATCTAATAGATGAGGGGCATAACTGTCTCATATAAGATGTTGTAAAGTAGCCAGACCGAGGACGGAATGCAACATCAAATGTACGAAAATTCTAGTACTGCACTAGTAATAGAGGTATATAGCAATTACAGCAAGGTCCTTAGACCATATAAAAGAGTCATGTCCCATAGCTAATGACATATTATGATGATCATTAGGAAGTTTATGTGATACCAATTCGAAATAAGTGTTATAAGTAGTGATAACCTATTTATATGGTTTAAAATTAGTATAAAAAGAACACTGTTTGTTATCATCATCATCATCATCACAATTTCATTGGCTCATAAACGGTTACAAGGCACAATACTGCATGACTCATCAATTCGTCTAGTAGACCACTGCTCCAAAATGAGCTTAGCAGGATAAGGCTGTCATTTGAGAGCCTTTCCTCCCAATAGTTATTTTTTCTTCATGCTTTATAGTCGATCTTATAAAGTACACCTTAATTTTATTTTGTTAGGCTATGTCAGTATATAGTCAGTTACTCTTGTTTTTTGGTCATAGTGTTGTTAGTGTAGTGTATCCAGTTTTTAGCAACAGCTAACTTCACCAGTACACAGTGCATTCTGCTGATTGACAGACGAAGCTCTTAGCTTTGCACTCACCAACCTAACAGTGAGTCTCAGTAATACATATCTGTTGGCCCATCGTCGGAACAACCTATACCTATCCAGCAGTGAATTTTAAAAGAATACTGATTTGATGTGTTTATATTAATTAGTGGTCGAATAATGGTCGAAATTCCACCGTATAATCAAATATTATAAAAAAAAATTGTTTGTATTTTAAGTAAGTTGTATTTCACATTCAACTCTCAGTATATGTCACGCCAGTTATGTTGGCCAAAACCACTTAACCGACGTAATTTGGTCAAAATCACTATTACCCAGTATTTTTGCAGTTAAAAATGGATTTGACCAAAGGCTAATAACCAAAACTACTTTTGACTGCAAAAATCAGTTAAAAGTCGTATTGACAAACGTCCTTAGTCAAAACCAGGCTGGTGCAACTTCCATAGTAAAAATTATTTGTACTACAGGGGTCAAATTTTAATGACGGTTAGCTCTTTCTGCTTTTCGTAATATGTCTATTAACGACATTGTCAAATGAAATAGGTTCAAATGTCAAATCAATCAATTATATTTGTATATATTTTATTAATTAAGATTGCTTTTAATTTTGCTATAGGAGCCGTTGTTCATTTACAGAATTTTTAAGAAATTAAATATGCATTATAAAACTTTCCTATTAAATGGTGCAAGAAGCGGAATAAATGATAACAAGAAAAGGCTATTCGTAGCAATATTTCCCTTATATTATGAAAGGTGTATGGTGATTTCAACTTTAGTAGTAATATGATATTTAACGCGAGTACATTTTTAGACTAGCCATCTATATAGGACAGGTTTTTATAGTGTACGATTGTGTGTACAAATACAAACACATTATTTCCTAAATCTGATAGTTCGATGGTATGGCAATCCGAAACGAACTATACTTAGAACTACTCCAAAATTAACTACACAGTCAATTCTGACTGCTAACATTTTATTTGTTCAGATGTGATTTTATTTATATTATTTTTTCAGATGCAAGCAATGGGTGAAATAGCTGGCACATGCACCAATTATAAAGATTCACACGATAAGACATATTTGTGACAAACATTGCATTTGAACCCAACGAAAACGAACTGTTATTTCTTCAGTGGACTTAATTTAAACTTCTACAATTATGTGTATGTTAATTAGGTTCCATTTACATGTAGCAAAAGATAATACACCTCTAAAGTCATATTTTGGTAAAAATTCGATTATATAAATGAACTCAAAGTTATTTGTAATTACCTGGTTTTAATTTTTTTTTATAGATTCATCTACAAACATTAGCTACAATGAGCACTCATTTTTAAAGCGACAATTAGTAAACGATCTCTGCGAATATTATGTACATAGGTACCTCTGTAAAGAAGCCTAGCGATTTGTACATAGTATTTGTTACACATAAAAGCAATTTAATCCAATCAGTATTAAAAACCCAATATTTTTACCCTTAAAAAAACTAACGTTGAAAACAAGCTTCCAGACGCAGACTTTTTATTTTACAGCATAACAACAATTGTTCAGTGCGGGAAGGAAGCCTCGGTCCTGCAGTGCCGCAGCCAAACGCTTAGCCACTGCGCTACGGAGTCGTCATTTATTTTTTACTTATTTTCTTTATACATATTTTTGTACCTAATTGTAGATAATTACAAATTGCTGTGTGTAAAATACATTGATTTCTTATCCTCATCAGCATTTTTACTTTCCAATCACACTTTCCAATTTTACAATCCCCATGGTTAAAAAAATTATTTCTCATAAATAATTTAATATAGAGATCTAATTTTTTTTATCGATAAACAATATATCGATAAAGGTTATATCGATAAAATTATTCGAGGATAGACATTTACAGCACTATTGTAATTCGTCAATGTTGTCAGTACTGTTTCTCAAAACTAAATGTCATATCTTGATGTTGGTAGAGTAGCTTAGCGTAATTTCATGCAATTATTTTTACTATGGAAGTCCCGCCTCTTAAACGTAGTGATTATATTCTCTTTGGTCAAAACTACTTTTGCATAATGTTTTACAGTCTAAAGTAGTTTTGACCGGTTATGAGTTTTGACTGTGACATATACATATTATGTCTGTTTTCATACTTTATTTTACAATCTCTACTCTATGCAACTGTTTAACCACAGCCTATTATGTGTTTGACATTGACAGTATGAACATAAGCAATGAAAGTTTTATTTTATTTTATGCATTTGTAACATATACCTATTATTATACATAAATTTTAGCTGTCTGCACTCATTCTCCATATAATTTTTAACTATGTTAAATCTCACTGTCCTCCGTGCGCGCTATGTGCTTAAATAGGGGTACAAAGTTTTTCCTTGACATATAAATATAATATAGATAAAAACGTAACAAAAAGCAACTGACTGTGTTTCTTCTTGAGCGGCAGCGGCGGCGGGCGCGGCGGGTGGTGGTCGGCCAGCGTGTGCGGCCGCGCCTCGCCGTGCAGCGAGCACAGCGCGCTTTGTCTGCGCGTCGAGTTCATTGTTCACACGTTATATATTTAGCTTTCAATCACAGCTACATGCACCATACAATTCAAACAACAACAATATCCACCACCCCACATTGTCCCGTGAGTGTCGTAAAAGGCGACGGAGGGAAACAAATCAGGAGATGGACAGCAACGTATCCCTAATAACGACTAAAAATATAAATCTGCAGTTGTTAAACGTCTTGCCGAGCGTGGCAACTATCGCCCCTAAGAGTCAATCTATAGGGGAGGCCTATTTTCAGTAGTGAACTTTAGTAAGCTGTAACGGTAACGATAAGGGGCGATTTTTCAATCGTTAGATAACAGTTATCCATCGAATAAATTACAACTTGACTGAATATAAATTAGAAGCATTTGAGCTATTTTCAAACGACTTCAAAAAAGAGGAGATTCTCAATTCGTCGAAATCTTTTTTTATGTATGTTCACTGATTACTCCTGACACCTGAACCAATTTGGAAAATTATTTTTTATTTGAAAGCTGATGCTTCTCATGTGGTCCCATGTAAATTTGATAAAGGTCTAACAAGTAGTTTTTGAGTTATCCTTAAAATTTATATTGAAGTCGGTTGTACAAAATTTTTACTTTTACCACTTGTATTATAACAATTGTAATTTTCTATTTGTTTATGTTATGTTTTATCCTATGGATAATTTTTAACAGAGGATTCAAAAATCGGCCCTAAAAAGAATATAATAATTTTCACATAAGCCCTTCAGAAGTCAGTGCTAAGACAGTGTATAGAAAAATTGTGATAGTTGAATGTGAAAATTATTTTATTATTTTTAGTTTTTTGAAGTCGCCTTTTACTTTTCAGTTAAAGTCAAATTTTTTGACCCTTTTTATAGGACTAAAGAATATCAGGAGCTCAAATTAACAACTAAAATGTAATTAATTTAAATATACTCCTTCGATTATAAAAAAAATAAGTATAATATTTATACTAACTTAAAACATATTAAATGAAACTAATTTTACGGATTTTATCGCGTTTAATTTAACTTTTTTAATTCTCGACATTTCTGGTGCTTTACAGCACCCATGGACACGAGGGGAACAGAGGTGTTTGAGGTCCCGATGTCATAGTTAGCCCGGCTACCTTCAGTTTATTAAATATTAATTTTTGTCCGATCTACGCAGAATGAGCTTATTAATTATAGGATCCCAAGCAGATGGCAGCACCCATCCACCTTCTCTATTGAAATTAGTATGTTTTTTTTTAAATTTCAATATCCTCGCGAATCATCCTTGGTAGGAATCGGTGTTCTTTTGCGAGGATTTGTGGTCTATCAAATTTAATATAATGGTGGGGACGATCTTGAACATGTTCACACACTGCCGACTTCCCGGAACATCGGTGCTTCATTCAAGTCAGCTGTATGTTCTTTCACGCGGGTTTTTATAGATCTTTTTGTTTGTTCTGTGTAAGAGAGACCACATTCACAACCCAGCTTGTACACTCCTGCATCTTGTAGAGGGATATGACACTTGTTAAATTAAACACGATAAAATCCGTAAAAATTAGTTTAATTTAATGTGTAGCCTTCGAGTAAATATAAGAAATCATTAACTTTAGACATGTTATGGTATTACTTACCTAAAAACGCAAATAAGAGCTCTTTTTCAATCGATTCGAAAACGATAATATAAATAAATATAAAACAATTGACTCGACTGTGTAGTGGCAATGTAAGCATATCCACTACCCCATATCGTTCCATGGATGTCGTAAGACGCAAGAGGAAGAAAAATACAGGAAAAGAGCAGCAGAGTCTTTCTGATAACAACCAGAAAATCTGTATGACTGGCTAAGCGTTTGGTCACGACGCTGTAGATGCGCGAGTTCAAATCCTGCGCATAACAAGTGTTAGTTATGTGCAAATGTATGCCTGCCATCCCGTCTGCCAAGTTTGGCAACTATGGTAAAATACAGCAATGGACTTTGATAGGTTGTAATAAATGAATAATCTTAAAATTTTATCGCTCATAGTATAAAACAAAGTCGCTTCCCACAACTACGCAACGGATTTTGAAAAAAAAATTGTGTATGTTTGAATGGGTCCCTAATAGATAGTTTAGATTCATATTTGGACCCGTTAGGTGACGCTGTTGTCGAGATCACGAATTCGCCCGTGCGAAGCCGGGACAGATCCCTAGTATAAGATTAGTGAGAGTTAGCGAGAGAGCTTCGTATCTATATTCTGTATAATATAATTATGTGATAATTATATTATATAGAATGAAAGAACGCTATATATAATTTCATTAAATATGAATGCCATCATCAGCGCCCAATTTCTATGGTTGTTTTCTAAAATTGTAATCGGCTAACACCACAAGCTGCTTTGATTTTGCCTATGTCAGTTGAGAATTTAGAAGCTGTTGTGGTCTGAACCTAATTGTTTCTTAGTTGTGTCCTGCTCATAGGATACTCGAAACGCAGCGTGACTCTACACGTAAAAAGTTGTAATTGCCTTATAAATTAACGTTGTACAAGCATTTCACTGAGACCCACCTGATCTCGACTGTCGGGAAGTGTTGCTGTACATCAGCGCGTATATTGCGCCGAGTCTTCACTGGTAGTTCGGGCGGAGTCTCACTCTCGTCCGATGTGATACTGGCCAATCTGTAATAAATCAATACTTTAGCATTAAGTCTCAAAGTTTCAGTGTTTTTGTTTACACACATTACAATAATCCGTTATATTAGTGGTATGTAAATTTCCATTAAAATGCAAATAATTCATAATATATTTTTTTTATTAATATTCACTGGCAGATATAATATTTATTTCAGTTATGGGTTCTATAGTCTTTTAAGAATCATAGTACCAAAGGTCTTACACCATGCATCCTTCTCCATATTAAATTGTATAGATCACTAATGCAGCGTGGACCCTGCTTTTTGCCAAATCATTCAATGAGGCATCTGACTTGGATTGTTCGTATATTTTTCAGTAAAAAAATCCCACAAAGAAGCCTATCTTTCATGTTTTATAATATAGGGGCTATTCTACATATTTTAACAATTTATAATATGTAAAATATCACTCAAATAGGTTTTATTTATGATTAAAATTATTATTTAGCTCCTCTTTTTTTCTTAAATTAAAGTAACAAACGGACAGTCAAACTGATGGTGAGCAGATACCGCAGTCCATGGACACCTGTGAAACTAACTCCAAACTAAGGAGGCATGCATTGTCACCTCTGAAAACTAAAATGGAACCCTCACAGCCTGTAATACTGGTAGAATTCCCCTGTGACATAATCACATCTTTCATTATAGTTCTAATATACTATTTAAAAATATACCAATAAGACGTTTATTTCACTATAAAAGACAATATAGTCATTTACTGATATTCCCAAACAATTTTTATACAAAAGTATCGACAAACGTTACGAAAGTTTGACGGTTCATGAAAAGTATTACAATTTGCTGTATACTGGCTGTTTCAAGTTATAAGTTTTCTATATACTAAGATGGTGATATACCCGTCTCTTAAAGATCACAAGACTTATTTTTCTTCATGTCGACTCATGAAATATCCGCAGGGTGAAAGGCTGTTTTTTCAATTACATCACCACCATACTGTAAACACTGTATACCGAAATATTGTAGTGGATAAAAAAAATATTAGTGATGTTATTGAAAGTTGTGCGTAGTACATTTATAAACACCAAACATAAAATACTACCCGTGCGGTTAAACAATGGGATTGAAAATGGGGTCGCCTCTATTTACCTCTCGCTCGCATACTGTCGCTATATTTACGCACACAAACCGGTAGAGTACAAACGAAACTTTGCTATATGCGTTTTTCGTACGTCCTATAATTTCAGTCCAACTTGTCATTGTAATGAATGATAATAAAATGCCATAAATTTAAAAAAAAATATTTTCTCATTACAAGAAAATTTCCAACTAGCCAAGTAGAATAACGTTATAACGATATACCATTAGCTGGTTTTCGCTATTGGTACTGTGCATGTTGACGGTACGGACTCCATTTCTAATCCCATTTTTTATCCGTACGGACTGTACAAACTATGCAATTGCCACAACCAAACACATTCGATGATTTTTTATGATGATCAAAATAAAAATGTGAATAGTGGTAAAACAAAAACACTCACTTTGATGAATGGTGCGAGGTTACACTGTTCATATTGATAACATTCATGCGGCTCTCAAAGCTTTGCAGTGTGCACTTCACTTCGCTCACATAGTCTGTACTTTCAAAAGTACTGCAAAAACAATAACGGGGATGTGTAAGGGACATGGTGTAACAAAAACAAACAAACATTCATGATTGTGATTTAATACTATATTATGGTCTATGATGTATGAATTGCTGTGAATGCTACGCAAACAGTTAAAACACTGAACACAAAATGGTTGGTACGAAATTGTTTACCTGTCCGTGTGGCTAGAGTAGTGCTGAGCCGAGAACGTTGAGGTGAAGCTGTGTTCTGTGGATATTTCAGAGTGGCCTACCGACACGAAGCCAGATTCGTTGGAGAAGCTAAAAACCAATATTTTTTTTATCAACCAAAAGAAACTAGGACTGCACAAATTATATTGCCATCGTAAAGAAAAATAGAGGATTCCCATAGAGAAATTGTGATCTAGATCATACACGGAGACAATAAAAATAGCTTATATTCAACTTAAAACGCACAAAAAACACAATAACAAAGCAGACTCTTTGAAACTTTCGTCAGATGCACTACACCAATAAAGGTAAAGAGTAACTTGGATTGGTGGTGTGTATTGTATTACATAATTACTCGTATTTCGCTAACTATTAGGGATTCGGTACATTTTGGAATAAAATATACAAGGGTTGGTAGGGCTATCATTAATAATTATAACTTGGGATCGGAAACGGTGACAATCTCAATTTACGACTACTGTCAAAAATTATTAACTACAAAATTACAGCCTATACACGTCCCACAGCTGGGCACAAGCCTCCTCTCATTTCTGAGAGGGTTTAAAGTCAAGGAAGTGTTCGCTGCGCTACCCCGAGCTGGCCTGTTTGCGTGTTGGCGAACTTCACATGTGTTCGAAATATTTTGTCTTATTTCTCAAACACGCAGGTTTCCTCGCGATGTTTTATTTCACCGCCGAGCACGTGGTAAATCAGTACTTAAAATTGCAATTAACAATTTAATTGGTGCCGGCGGGGATCGAACCCGGGTTGCTCGCGTACTATGAAATTTACAGCGAGGACTAACCATCTGAGCTACCACGGCTATTTTCAACTAAGCACTTTATTATCAACTACGAAGGTCTTATTATATTATATAAGATGTATATTCTAGCACACACTAATTTAAACCCATGTTCAATGTGAACCATAAGTGTTACGCGACAGTAGGTAAGGTATGATGCAGTATCTAAGTCTATAGACATGCATTATGATAAAAAAATTAAGAACGCAAATTACTTTGAATAAGTATGAAAAACATACCGATTGTGATTTGAGTGTGCATGCACGTTGTTCATGTGCATCTCTTGCGACTCCATCGAAGCTCGTATTTCATTAGCGCTGTTACAACTGCACATACCTGCAATTTTAAACTAAAGTACATTAATATGTTTGAGGTAATTATGATTTAGTAGCCTTTATGATTCAATAACAGTAGTAGAGCCACGCGGCAGCTTTTGCTGTCGCACGGATGGGCCGGCTCGAACCGGGGTGGTACCACGACCTCACAGAAAACCAGCGTGAAGTAGAGGTTTACCTCTGCGTTTCGCTTGGTGAGTGCAGGTGGCCGGAGGCCCTTTTTACTGGAAATGAGGCATTCCATTTTGGTCATCACGGGTGGCGGCGCATCTACATTTTGATTTATAATAGAGATAGTAGATGTAGATGATGTCTATGGGCCGCAGCAACCACTTACCATCAGGTGGACTGTGTGCTCGTTTTTCACCCTTATCCTATAAAAAAAAAATTCATACGTCGTACATTATCTGGTGGCACAACAGAACACTGTAATACTACTTTTGTTGTAACAGCTATTATTTTAATTGCTGATATTGAATAATAATTAGTATTATAGTATTATATTATTATTTTATCATTCTTATTATTCAAAATTAACCTTTTAAATCTACTAATGAATATATCTTTCCCGAGATATAAATGTTTGATATCTTTTTCATTAAAATATATAATGAAACAAGTTAAAAAAAATACGAGAAAGCAACCATGTTTTGATAGGTTTTTCTAATTAAATTTTACTTTTTGATTTTAGCAACCCAATTTATGTTAATAAGAGATTCGTGATCTGCTGTAATTTTATTAATGAGTTAGCAAAAATAAAAGTTATTTTGTCATTTTAAATGCCGTAGGTTCTATATATTTGTTATGTTTGTATGTATTTAATTTATATATTATAGTCAATGCAACAATAATGTATCCATCCATTGCATTAAAGTTCACTACGGAACACAGAATTCCCCACAAATTGCTTCATAGGCACTTGCACTTGGCAGGCGTGTAGGCAACTGCAGTTGCTTAGTATTATTCAGTTGTTATCAGGAAAATGCTACTGCCTATCTCCTGTTTCAGTTTCCCTCTGTCGCCTTTTACGACATCCAAGGGATATGACACAGTAAATTCTATTAATTTACTACGTTACATACTTTGTTTGTAAATATTCATACGATATATTTTTTTGGTCCATCCCTACGACAAACGAGGGGGAGGTGAGGTATTAAAGTAACGACCTCACACCGATAAGCTAAATTTTAAGCGTCCCCATATACGACGGAGTGACAATCTGATGTAACATGCACGGTGATTTGTTGAGATGATGATGAACTGTAACCACTTCCTTGGAGAAATCATTATCATTCTCTTACATCCACTGATCCAAGTTCACTCCTAAACATGGTCCTTAGCCACCTGTATCCATCGACTTTCTATATATTTTACCAAGACGTCACTTCATTCAGAGAGGCCGCCCTACACTGCTTACCAGTACGAGGCTACCACTCGAGAATCTTTCTTCTCCATTAGTCGAACATAATAAAAAATTATATAGAGATCAGTGAAGTCTCACACTATAACAAATATAGCCGACATTTTGCACGTACCAACTAAGTCTGAATTAGGTGGTGTGGCGAAGACTTGATCATGGTTGATCGAATCATGTGCATTTCTGTCCTCGTCATTGGATACATTCAGCATGGAGTCTAGCGAACCGCTGCTGCGAGATTGGAGAGACAATCTGGAACACAAGAAATAAGATATAAAGACTATGTAAGATAAAAAATGAACAGTAAAAAGTGGTATCTATTAACTTATTTTATTTGAAAAAAAAATGCAATAACTCTGTCACTTTTATGTATTATAAATACATGCTTAATTAGGCAGTGCCATTTCTTTACGAAAATTGGATTACTAGGACATATTTATATATTTTTTGTTTTAAGTAGGTAGTGATTTATCCTTGACATACACTCTATCATCAAATAATCTCGGCACAATTCTTAGTAGGGATAGATTGCACGAAACAACTATAACATTTTGCTTCATTCATTAATTCGTTACAGTCTATCAAAAGTCCACGTTAGAACATACATTCCATAGGATTGCCTTACTAGGAGGATATATGCGAATATATAATATGCAACGAATACGAATATTCGTATTCGCCGAATAGTAGACATTTAACGAATATTCGTATTCGGCGAATACTGATCACGAATATTTAAAAACTAATATTTTTGTACGCAACTCTAATTACTGGCGGACTTAGATAACGCACGTCGTCGGCGCGTAAAAAATACTTTTAATGAATAAAATATATTTTTCACTGAAACTATGTACAGTCGCCTCGGAAAGTCTTTTTTCAACGGCAGGGAACATCCAAACTGAAAAAAGAAATCGCCTAAAACCAGAAAATCTACAAATTTTATGTTTTCTAAATAAACATTTGCCTATTGTAAATTCGTATTCGTATTCGTAAAAGTAGTATTCGTTGCATCACTAGCGAATACATATTTATTTTTCAAATCTATGAATAAGATTAACGGTTAAAACCCTTAATATTCATAGATTGTCACCACAATTTAAAAATTTAACCATTTACCAGCGCTTTTAATAAGAAGTAGTATAGAATCCTTAACAATTTATAGCAGAGATTTTAGTAAACACTGAAAAAAAAAGTCAAATCTTTCGCATACATAGTTAATAATAATCAAAAACGAAATCGTCGTACAACATTCAAAACAACAAATCCAGTTTTTCACTTTGCATAAATGATTGCATTTGAATAACAAATTAGAGTCATTTGACAATAAAGACGTGTTTCGAAATCGCAAAGCTACGATCATTTACATGCAATTTGTAACTAGAAAATGTCATTAAACCTAATGTTATGAACATGTTTTATTGCCTAGTTGTTCTAGTAGTCGTAAACGCGGTTGCTGATCATAATGCTTCTGGGTTCGAATCCCCGGGTCGGGTCGAAATTAGTTATTGGATTTTTCTGTCAAGAAATTCTTAGCAGCAGCCCGGAATCAGGAAATTGGCTGTGTTTTCACACCCCCCCCCCCCCCCCCCGTGCCTCGGAAAACACGTAAAGCCGTAGGTCCTGCGCCTGATCCCTCTACGGTCGTGTCGGATTACGGTCCCATCGGACTATAAGAGTGAGGAAACAGAAAATGCACCTGTGCTTGCGCATACATTTGGGCACTATAATCCCGTCCTGCGCAGAAGGCTAGTCTACGTTGAGAATGGCCGCCGTGACCAAAATTCGGTCTGGAGGACATTATTATTATTACTGTTTAGAAAGCATTGCAATAAATAGAAATAAAAGGAGAAAACTATTGATAGGAATAGGTTAATGAAAATTTTAAGTTATAAATTGCTTACTTATATTATATGAATATACTGTAATATATAATGTAATAAAAAAAACGTCACAAACGATTTAACAACTCAAGCAACAAAAATGTAACAACTCCAAAATATTTAACACGGTTGCAATAACTACTTTGCATATTACATACCTACGTAATCATAGCTCGCAACGAACTATTTTTCGCAACTCTTTTTCAAATTTTAAGTGCGTATTTTGCACAAAGCAGTAATGTAGCTATGTACAGTATCTATACGTATAACTATATTTACGAAACATTATATAACATGACAAATAATGTTACGCTCATGTAAGTGATACATCCTCAATAATACAAAAATGTTTCAACACTTGATGTGTTTACACAATTAATTATTCGAATATTATTCATAATTATTCATTATAATAATGCATTTATTTATGAAAAATTTACGTAAAGTAAAGGCATTTTGCACATACCCATTCGAAATAATGTAATTACTGTCTAGCAGAAGGTCCTTGGATCGTTTTACTAAATTAGGTGATATTTGCAAAATAAAAATAAAACACAATTCATGTTTCGAAATGTATAAGAATAGAAATCTACGTTATTGCAATTAACTTGAACTAAAAATGCCCAATGAATGTGAAAATGTGAAACAAACAACATCAGTTTTCAAAAGTCACTATATGTAAAGAAGAAAAGTTAGAAAAAGTATTCCTACATTAATCAAAAGAATTAGCTAAAATTTATCAAAAAACTTGACCTTAGTTAAAACGTGCAATAAAAGGGAGGTTAACGACTCACCTGTCAATGGACAGGGCTAACAGGGAGTTATCGTTCGCCGACTTGCGCTTTGGCGGCAGAGGTGGAGCCAACTCGATTTTCCTGTAACACACACCATGCTTTCACTTTTACTGTCCGAAGAAGACGATAGAACTGATTTCACTAAAAGTGAAAACTAATAAAACTGAACGAAGTGTCAAGATCACATGAATATATTAACCGGCGACGTGGAACCGGTAGTTGCTTGAATATACGAAAGCGCACCAATCAATTTTAAAAGAGCAACTAGGTATCTTTATAAACCTACCCGTGTATCCGTATGTAGAAATAACCACATAACATGTCTGTGCAAAATCCGAAGCAGGCTTAAGAGTGTATATAAGCTGGCTGTAGCTGAAAATAGCAACGAAGTTTCAGAAGCGCGGGAACAATTACAATACAATCGATCCGAAAACCACAATTTATGTTTGAACCCAAAAATACTGGTCTGGAGGGTGATCTGGGATTCGAAGCTATGACTGCGATGTGGCTACCGCGGGCCGCAAGTACACTGACTAATAGGCGACATAGGTATCGTTAGAAATAACAAATTATTGTTGGCGTAAAATATATCTACGTCTACCTACCTTTTTAGAAAAAATTTAAGCATATTTCTGTGTACCCTAATTACTTAATTATTTTTTTAAACTTTCATGTACAAAGTTGTACACATGGATATATAAAAAATATTAATTATCATTTAAACAAAACAAGACATATGTACCTTAAAGACATTAAAGACAAGACATAAGTATATTAAATTATAAATTTACCTAATAGGCCTGGCCGGTTTAGGAGGCGGTGAGTCGGGAGCATCCAAAACTGACTCTGACGAATGCGAGGCGCGAACTCCACTAGTTTCATTACCCGTTTCACCCGTTAAAAGCGAACGTTCTTTTGGCGTTAGGGGGATATCTGAAATAAGTTTAACAAAATACTATATAAAAGTAAAGTAAAGTAAAGTTGCAGCCTTTTTACGTCCCACTGCTGGGCACAGGCCTCCCCTCATTTCTGAGAGGGTTTTAGGGCAAGGGAATGTCCGCCGCGCTACCCCAATGCGTGTTGGCGAATTTCACATGTCTTCGAAATATTATTTTTTCTTATTTCTCAGACATGCAGGTTTCCTCACGATGTTTTCCTTCACCGCCGAGCACGTGGTAAATCAACACTTAAAATTGGAATTAACAATTTCATTGGTGGCGGCGGGGATCGAACCCGAGTTGCTCGAGTACTGTGAAGCTTACAGCGAGCGCTAACCATCTGAGCTACCACGGCTCTTATACTATATATTAATATAAAAATAGCAGACTATTTATTCAAGCATTAGAGCGTTAAGTGAAAAATAGACTTGTAGATCAAGTAATCAGCAAGTGGATTACGGACGTTTTTAGTTAAATCCACTAGCCAGCGATGAATTTTGTTTTTCTAATGGTTTACGTGGTTGATTAAGGAAAATATCAGGATATATAATACAATAAAAGCGGACAATGCAATGCAGCATTATTATTTTAAAATAGCCACGCTAAAATCATCCAGAATGGTGACGGAGAACGGCAACAATGACGCGAAACAGCCAAAAAAACAAGCTTCTGGGCACTGAGACCGCCATTTCGCCAGCCAAGAATGGCGAATATTTTATATTGTTACAATTAAGGTAGTCAACTTTTACTAAATACTGAAAGGAAAAATTAATAATAACATAACAAAGCAAGTCCATATTGCATGATTTTGTGTAGAAAATATGAAGGGTATGTGAATATGAAATATGAAATCCTTATGAGTCTGAAAAAAAAACAACCTACAATTTTAATTTTTTATACGACAAACGAGCACACAGGCCACCTGATGGAAAGTGGATGCTGTGGTCCATAGACATGTACATTTATCATCAATTAAGAAATAAAATGCAGATGCGTAGTCACTCCTGAGGCCTGAAATGGAATGCCTCGTTTCCAGTTAAAAGGGTCCCCGGTTCTCTACACTCACCATACGAAACACAGCAGCATCAAGGTACTATTTTACGCTGGTGTTCTGTGAAAACGTGGCCCTACCCCGGTCGAGCCGACATTTTAGTGCTAAAACCATAATATAGCTTCAGCGAGGGTCTACCTCGTATAAGATGATTCTTTTAAAAATAAAACGAAATAAGGAACTAAACTGAACATACCAGGCAAGGAATTCCGTTGCGTCGATGATCTCGGTGATACGAGAGGCGGCCTAGGCGACAGGGCTGGTCGCGTCATGTGTTGCTGTGCCAGGGCTGCCACCTCCTCAACGGCAGCAGTAACTCCTTTTACCACTGAGCTCACGTGCTCCGGCGACAGTGCCGCCGCCGAAGTATCCAACTCCTCGTTAGTAGCGTCCGCACGTAAACTAACCGCTGTGACTTCATCACATAAGCGTATCAGCATAGCCAACGCCGTGCAGAGCCTCTTCACCGCACTAGTCAGCTGTGGTGATCGACTGCAGTACGGCTTTATTGCTGCGAACAAACTCTTCTTTCAATACGAAATCAACTATAGGGTTTTCAATAATTGAATTGTCAATTACCTTTGTGTATGTTTGCGATCGATTCGAAGACAATAGTACCGTTGTCTGGCAACATTTCTAGTTTCCGCTTTGTAATTACATCGGAGAAATGCTTGAGGCCAAATGTGACCTGGAATAATTATATTGTTGTACAAATTTGAGATAATAAAAAAAAAACAATGTTGAAAGTCGCGAGACGTTTGAAATATTAGGCATAATAAAACAATATACTTAATAGTAATTTACAGACACCGTATCATATCTGAAGAAATACGTAAAGATATCTTTGTAACCCCCAACGAAAAGGGGGGGGGGGGGGGTTACGTGTGTATTTGTGTTGTCTGTGGCATCGTAGTTACCAAACGTTTGTTTTTAAGTTGACTTGATCGATAGTTATTAGCTAGCTAGAAAAACGGATCGTTTTTAAAATTCTTAATTTAAAAGTAAGTAAAAAATAAGCTTCTTTACTGACCTCTTTGACTAGTCGTTCCAATTCTTTGGCGGGCGTAATTTCACCCTCCTCAGCGGTAACAGATTTAGGCCCCATGTTCCGAAGTTTCGGACTAAGTGGGGAGTGGGATCTGAAACAAAATTATAACATGCATGTAGGAGTCCGTCCATAATCAATTCACGATTTTAATGTAATATAAAATCATTTTTATTACAGTTTGGTAATTGTAATAAAATAAATAAATTCCAAATGTTATTGTTAGTACCAATAGTGGGTGTATTATCAAATATTTTAAATAAAAATAAGCCGCCGCATGGAATGCTAATTGTTGCAAAATAGACTGCTTAATAGGTATGCAGACTTACAACAACAACTTAAAACAAAGCTAAGCAATATTTGATATTTTGCGAGGTATCGGATCACCAATTGAACAAAAAACGAGAGTAATGATGTAATCTGTCTATTCTGATGTAACTATAAATCTAGAATTGTTACAAAGTTTAAATATTTTTGAATATACCCGTAAAACACATTGTTTGTACCAGAATAATAATTTGTGCAACAAGAGACCGTACCGTTTCCCATTGTTAGCGAATCGCCGGTGTAGTCGGTTCGTGCGTTTGTGGAACCAACCACCCACTTGCAAGCGCGGAGCACTTGACATTTGGCAACACTTGAACGCCTGCGATTGAACCGTGAAGAATAAATATGGCGCCAACTACTCAGGCAGGCTACCTTCGAACAGCCTCAAAAATAAGAAAACCAATTGACACTGGCCGCTCGATAAATGAAATGGGCAATTCGGCCGTGCTGACAAGTCGGTCGCGGACATTAAAATGTAATCACTTAACATTGCACGCACTAAAGTAATGAGATTTCAGCGGACAATGTCATTAATGAGCGCGACAGTCGCAGGTCGCGGCTGTGACTCATAACGACACGAGACACGACACATTTATTATAGTGCACTACATTATAATAATAACTGCACAACAAACACTAATCGTTACACCATTCGTATATATAGATTGTTGGCACATATACAACTTAATTAATTTCGAACTATTATCATATTAAAACTTAATGAATGAGTGATACTGTCCCGTCGCTGACAATGAAGATACTAACTTATGTATGAGTATTATATTTATCAATTTAGATAACAAAAGAACGAATATAGTCAGTTCGTAGATTTCATCGTAATGTACATAACTTGATCAGATAAGGTTTTATTGCGAAAAGGTTTTAGACGTGGTAGAGCCATGCTGCAGCTATATTAAAAGTATAGTTGTAGCACGAATGAGTTGGCTCGACCGGGGAAGGACCACGCTCTCACAGGATGCAAGTGTAAAATAGCAGTTTATCACTACTGTGTTTCGTATGGTGAGTGTAGAGAACCGGAGACCCTTTTTACTCGAAAAGAGGCATTCCATCTTAGTCCTCACGGCTGACAACGTATCTGCATTTTGATTCGTAAACGAGGATAGATATAAACATATATGAGCCACAGCAACCACTTACCATCAGGTGGGCTGTGCGCTGGTTTATCATCCTTATACTATAAAAATTGTTACCTAACAAAAATAAGTAAGTTGCAGTCTTAATACAACTTTTCAGAATCCCAAGCGTCTAACTATCTTAGTACTATTACTCATATTATATACCTAGGTAATATCAACAATTTTATTTTTTGTCTCTATGTATGTCATTAATCTATACAGCTAAATAGTTATGTACATTATTTTCCTGCAAAGTAATATATGTCATGTTTTATTACGGTAGATAGCTAACTAACGCAGCCATTACTATCAACAATAGAGGTGATAACGCCAATATTGACCTGGAGCATCATCTGTACAAGAACTAAGCGCAATAAAAAGATCAGCTTTCAATTACAGCAAGATAAAAGTAATAAATTCATCATCACAAGAACAAAAGATTTATCGAAAAATGCAACGGCAAACATTCCTTATGAGTCAGCTTGGTGTGTTGTATTATCGATTTCGGGAACGCATTCTCGTGCTAAATACAATGTCAGACGAAGACCGATTTCTGACCGAAGCCGAAGCCGATTAATCGGCTGTCGCCACAACCTTCGACCGAAGTCGAAGCCGCAGCTGAATATAAATGGTTATAAAACTTTTAAATGAAAGGTTGACTGTATAATATACAAAAGTAATGTTCATCATCTCTAGAAGTTGACCTAGACATGATATAAATTACGTCAACTTCCATCGCGCTCTCGCTCATTCGTTCTTTTAATTTTGGCGCTTGCTAGAAACCTTCGACATCGGCCAATAGTTCGGCCTATTTTGGAAGAAGCAAGGTTTTGTCGAAGTTGGCGTTTTTGGCCGAACATTACACAAACAAAGCCGAAGCTTCGGTCGGACACTACTATATATTAATGTTAGAAACATATCATTTTATATAAGTAATTTAATATGTGATAATACGAGTCGCTAAAACCACAGTATAAATAATAGGTCAAACTCGAAACTGGCTCGACCGACTTTGATGACATTTCTTGTGTGTTTGTGTGTTTGAGTGGGTCCCTAGATTGTTTAGATTCATATTTAGACCCGGTAGGAAGCGCTCTTGTCAAAATCCAGAAATCACCGATCGAGGATCGCAAGTATTTTATAAATATCTATACTAATATAATAAAGCGGAAGAGCTTTTTTGTTTTTTTGTTTGTTTAAACGCGCTAATCTCTGGAACTACCAGTCGGATTTGAAAAATTCTTTTTGTATATTATAGCCAGATTCATGTGGAATAATATAGGCTATCTAGCATTAAGCTATATCACTCAGCTAGCCTTAAATATGGATATTTGTTAAGCAAGTCTGAAGAAAAAGCATTCCCGAAATGATTTATCTGCGTACGCTGCTGTTATCGTTAGGGATACGTTAATACAATGTTCTAGAAAAATATAGACCTTTACTCCGTCTAAACAAAAGTCCGAGATACCATATTATGTCTATTTCTTATGCATAAGCCATAATTTGGTATTTTGTGACAAAAAAATATTGAAAATTTAAAAGTGATTTATGAGCGTTATTATTAGGCATGGCATGGCCTATATATCCTTACGAACGAAAGTTACATCATCATCAAGACAATTTTATGAAGATAAACTTTGTTCTTTATTATTATTTGGACGCATAGTTTAAGAGATAATGTAAAATTAAAATAATTCAATACTTGGCTGAGCGCGCGAACGACGCTTAAACCCTAGCCGTTATAAAATGCTTGAACTAGGTCATGTCGCACACCTCGGACACGTGATGACGCGGGTGAAACCGCGGGGCACAGCTAGTGTAATATAAAATGTAGTAATAAGCGGATGGCTCAGGGCCGTTTTTTGTGGCATTGTTTGAGGGTAGCCTATCTTTAGCAGTAGACATTTGGCTGTAGGTAATGATAATTATGATGAAGAAATTCGACATTAGTTAGTTATGAGCATTCTCGACGCGATTTCCGTTAAGTTACATTTTAGGTCCAAAGCCTTTAACAAAAAAAAAATGGAAAAGTTTACCTCATTGCGGAGGAGAGATGAGGGGGATGGTGAGCCTGCGCCGGAGATCGCATATTAGAGATGCGCTCAAGTAGGTCGTCTTTGAAGGAGCGCGCGCGGCGAGCTAGCTTGTTGGCGCCGCGCAACGACCCTCGATGCCCGGAACCCGGTTCCCCGCAAACTTCGTTCTCTGTAAAAATTTACTAATTTAGGGCGAAAATGCACACTAAAACCGTGTCGAATAAAAGTACCTAATATTTAAAAATAAAAAGGTACGTTATGTAAATGTTTTTTTTTTCATGCACTTTTTGCGCTGTCGAGCAATTCAAAAGAAATAACAAAACTTTTTTAATATAGAAGAAATCAGGCTTTAGCGGACGTCAATTTTACCTTAAGTATTTGTCTAATTCTGAAACATGCAGGCGTCCTCAAAATAACTTTTATTTTGTCGCCATGAACAAAAAAATTATCACTTCGAAAAATTGATTATCAGTGGTGCCGGCAGGATCAAAATAACGTAGGTAATAATGTTGTTAAGGCAAATCGCACTGACACTGATGCTACCAAGGCTCATTTAATTATATGATCAACCTACATACATGATGACAAATAATACCTTCAAAAATTTCATTCGGTCTACCGTTAGGTCTTAACAGATATAAAACTTCAAAACCCCTGTTAAATATGTTAATGTGCATGACTATACAAAACACCAACTTAGAGTACAAAAATTATTATATTCATACCAACACGCAAAAATATTATCTGCGTCAATCAATCTGCGTAAAATAAACCATACTTACAAAATTCTTTAGAAAGTAATGATTTCATATATCTCTGTGGTAACTATACCTACATCGAATAAAACTATTTTTATAGATTTGTCGCATTTATTTTAAATTTCCGACATACAAAGTGCTATAGAGCACTTATGGTCACGGGAGTCACCTAATAATGGCTTTGGGTGATAACTACAAAAAAAAAGTTTAATTTAACTTTGTATTATTATGTATCTTTATATATAAAAAGTACGTGTCACGTTGTTTGTCCGCGATGGACTCCTAAACTACTGAACTGATTTCAATGAAATTTTTGGTCAATGTGCAGTTTGGTCCAACTTAAAAGATAGGATAACTTACATCTCAATTTATAGTCGCAATACAATATTATTTTATTGAAAATTATTTCTCTATTATTTGACAGTCACAATTATCTGTTAGCTTCAAACGATTCTGTCAGATGACGATATCTGTTGACTGGATTGAGTAAATATTTAATAGATGGCGCTATGTTAAAAATACAAACGTTTAATAAAAGCTACAATTTAGTAGTATAACCACCACGTGTTGCTGTAAGTATTCAACAGATAGAACCGATTTCAAAAAAAAAATTGCAGACTGTGTGCAGTTTGGTCCAACTTGAGAGATAGGATAGTTTTTATCCCGATAAGTGACCCTCAATTTTTTATTGCTAATTTCAGGAGTTTTTTTGGGAAAGCAAATGGTCGTTCGGAAAGGGCAGAACAACGTCTGCCTGGTCAGCTAGTAGATATATAAATTTAATTCTATTATAAGCAAAATTTTAAAATTATTAAATATAAATATTTATTAAATATTTCTATAAATAAAAACACTGACCATTACAAACTATTACTAGTCTTGAAAATCTTTCAATCTTAAAATTTACGACATCTAATGTAGAGTAAGAAAAACCATTGGCTCTACACAATAGAACCAATGTTTTTCTTAAATTAAATTACAGAAATACTTTTATTAAACTAACTTAAAATCCATTGTCCATATTAATGCAGGACAATAAAATTTCGTGGTGATTTCATCAACCCATATCGGTCCCCTTCTATTAGGAGGACGTGCCATGATTGCTACGCTTGCCAGAATATACAGGTAATACTTGACCACAAGACCTGACACCTCGCACCTTCCGTCCTATTCCTTCCGTCACCGGTCTCGAAGTTTACGTGAACTATAGAAGATAATTATTATTTTTATCATTTCCTACAATAACTAAATAAAGAAAGTTAATGCTTTTATAGTTCTATTAATACTTTTTCATATTATATATGTATCTTTAAATAATAATCAATAATTGTTGTCTGTTAGACTCGCAAAAACTCGAAAACGACTGAACTAATTTTGATGAAATTTTTTGTGTCCCCTGAAATGTTTAGTGGGTCCCTGGATGGTTTAGATTCACAATTGGACCCGGAAGATGGCGCTGTTGTTGAGATTTAGAAATCATCCGTGCGAAGCCGGGGCGCATCTCTAGTATATTTTATAGAATTACAAAATGTTCAATTTTATCTGAAATATTTATTTTAAGTAGGATAATAAACTTTAATTTTAAATACACAATATTAAAAAACTAAAACTAAAAATTTAAATTATCATACTTCCCAATGGTATCGTGCCAACAACGCTGGCTGAAATTTAAAATTTTCGGAATCGAAATGCCAGCATTCTGACATGTTGAGCGATGCTAAGTAATTAGGATAAATAGAAACGAAGTATAATGAAGCTTTATCGACAATATCAGAAAAAATATAAATTCCATACAAAAACCACCACATAATCGATTCGAGTATTTTGTCATAATATATTGGAGAGACCGGATGGTTGACTATAGGGACAGGTAGTGACTTACTGTCAAAAACTCGACCTACTTAAAAGTGTTGCCTGATCCAACTAGGCGCGGGAAACCTTTTTCTCCCCCGCCCATGTACCGGAAGAGCGGCATCGTCTACGCATGTCATTCGTGAGAAGGAGCTTAAGGTGAAAGCTCCAGGGTGGCCCGCGAAATTCAAATTTTCTTACGTTTTGTCGAATTTGCAGGTCAGGGCCAGGTGGAATGAGTTTTTCTGGAAATAGCCATACAATGGGATTAAACGAACTTAGAGGGTTGTATTGATGATCATAATGATTATAATTCTGTAAATACGAGGGTGGATTGAAAAGTACTCGGCCTAACCAAGAAAATAAACACATACTAAATCAATTATATTTTTATTTTTCTACATAATCACCATCAAGTTCAATACACTTTTGCCACCTCCCCTTCCAAGCATTTAGACCGTTGAAAAAAAATGATTCTTCCTTAGAGTCAAAATATGCGTCTACAGCTGCTTTGACCTCGTCGTTTGTCGAAAATCTTTGACCTCCCAAGTGCTTTTTTAGGTTAGGGAACAGAAAGAAGTCTGATGGTGCCAGATCAGGTGAATACGGCGGATGCGGTAACAGTTCTAAGCCACAGTTGTGAATTTCAGCCATTGACTGTACTGACGTGTGAACACGGGCGTTATCTTGATGAAACAGAACTTTTCTTCTGAGCATTCCTCGACGTTTTTCTTTTATTTCCTCTCATAAACGACGTAGTAAGGTGCAGTAGTAATCAGAGTTTATAGTCTGACCCCTTTCAAGATAATCAATCATAATCACACCTTTCGAGTCCCAGAATACTGAAGCCATCACCTTATTTGCCGACAAAATCGACTTAGCCTTTTTAGGGGGTGGTGAACCAGGTCTTCTCCACTGTTTTGATTGTTGTTTTGTTTCCGGTTTACATTAATGAACCCATGTTTCGTCTATAGTAACAAAACGATTCAAAAAATCATCTGCATCGGCTTCAAATAACTCCAAACAGTCGCGTGAAATAGTCAATCGCGTCCTTTTTTGTTCAACTGAAAGCAGTCGCGGAACCCACCTCGCAGACACCTTGTGGAAACCCAACTCGTTGACAATGATGTATTGAGTTCGTTCGTAAGAGATGCCTATAATCTCGGCTATCTCTCTAATTTTTAATCTGCGGTCTCCCATTATTAAATCAAGTACTTTTTTAATATTTTCGTCAGTAGTTGACGTCGAAGGCCTTCCAGAGCGGGGTTCATCTTTCACACTCTCTCTACCACGCTTAAATTCTGCTATCCATTTTTTGACGGATGAATATGACAGAGCACAATCGCCTAATGTACTGACCATGTCATCATGGATGGCTTTTGATGATAGCCCCTTCTTATGGAGGTACTTAATGACGGCACGCTGCTCGATTTGCTCCATTCGCGGAAATTATGTCCGATTACTTTGTTAATAAATTTATAAAATCACAACTAATTATCGCACACGTTTCGAACTTCACACAATGAACTAGTCTGAACTGAACTAAATAATGTGGGTAGATTTGATTTTTAGAATTGAATGGATCTGTGTTAGGCCGAGTACTTTTCAATCCACCCTCGTACGTACTCGTTACGGTCGCGAATCATATCTTATTAAACATACAACCTGACACTGACCTACAAATTGCATAAAACGTAAGAAAATTTGAATTTCGCGGGCTACCCTGGCGCTTTCACCTTAATATCCAAAATCAAACCATGTAAGTAATAGTTTTCCTCCTAATATATTTTATAGTAACGCCTACATACTCGTTGTTATTTACTTTTAAGTAAATTAAAGTAAAAGTTTGATTGATAATCTTTTTATTACGTATCATTATTTTTTTATTGCGCCGTAGTTTTAAGGCCATGACCAGACCATGTGGTTAAAAATTAAATAACAATCCGGGGCTGGTAGACCAACTTATTTTGGGGCTGTTCGACCACCTAGTCAACCTACTCCATAGTAGTCTGGGTATACTTTACTAAAAAGTGGGATGCGGGAAGTAAATACTGTGTAAGAACCTCCGAAGGAGGCGGAGTTATAACCGATATATATTTTTTTTAATTTTTGGTTTTTGGCCAGTTTGACTCCCTAGGAGTGTAATGACAAAATTTTGCCCCAATTCAACCATGACCCTCATGACATTCTCTACATAATAGATTATTAAACAGACTAGGCCTAAAATTCGAGGCACAACCCCCCCCCCCCCCCCCCAACTCATTTCTAGCCTTTACTTTCAATTACTTCCAAATATAATCGAATAAAGTCAGTTTTCTTTTTAATTTATCAAATGTTTGTTGTTGCAGAACCATCCGGACGTATAAAAAAAGACTGATCGAGGAAGTACATCCAAAGATGTCTTCTATAGAGCGTGTCAACAAGTTATTTTTGATAAAAATAAATATTAATTCTATAGCATAAGAATTTGCTATACTGTTTAAAAAACAAAATGCGACGTGGTAAAAATGAAAAAATGTTAGACTGTAAGTAAACCGGCATTGACGAGAAGTAAATTGACTTTGGAGAGCGCTGGCTACAACACTAAAATAGACAAATATTTAGTGATGAGGAAAAACTCACATTAGAAAATTACCTCAAGAAGGAAGCTGATATTTATTACGGATGTACTCCTTTTGAAATTCGAAAGTTTGCACTATATATACAGACAGACTAACCAGAGTAAGAGAAAAGGAAGAGGAAAAAAAATTTCATGGGACAAAGAACAAAGAAGACAAAAGTGATGAGGATGTTACATTTTGTTTAGGGTGCACTGAATCTTACATTTTGAGTATTCCTGGAGAAACATGGATTCAGTGCACTGCGTGCAAGTTATGAGCCCATGCACAAGACTGTGGTAAATGATAATACTTTGTTGCATTAATGCAAGAATTGCACCTCTGATTTAGAAGACTGGTTTGATAATTCCAAAAATGAGAACTATTTCGTTAAAAATATATAATTATATAGTTGAATTAATCAAGACTGTTTTTTACTTTTGGATATTATCAAGTATTCTAGTTTCAGATACTAAAAGTATTATGTTTTCAGTGTTTAGTTGACAAATGTGTTAATGTATGATTGTTTATTCTAATTTATAATAATTTATGACGTATATTTAAATTGTCAGGGTTAAAAATATAATTGTTATAAAATTACGAGTACTTCTTATATTTTTATCCTATTTATTCCTATAATGTGTACTAATCATTTTATAGGTCCACTTACCCCTAGTGGCAAGTCAAGCAGCCCCAGGCATGGGGTAGGTTGACTCATATTTCGTGTTGTTCAAAATTAAGCTTGTACAATAAGTCATAATTGATTGCGAGCTTTTTGTTATTTTTTTTCAGAAGCTTAAGTTTACCTATCAGATGTATTGATTTTTACAATAATATACATCAAAACAATGAAAATACAAGCGTCTTCACTGAAATTTCGTCAACCATCCCCGGTCTTCCCTATACAATTTCATAGACCAATAAAAGAAAAACCTTTTCATTCCAGAACACGAACTTTTTACCTAAGGTGAGTTAATCTGTTATATGGTTATATTGGCTCAATTAAAATAATGCTGCACATACGAGTACTTTGGTCGGGTAACTGGTTTTTTTTTATAGGATAAGAGTTACAAATGAGCGCACAGTCCACCTGGTACTAAGTGATTGCTGTGGCCCATAAACATCTACATCTATCTTCGATTACGAAACAAAGTGCAGATATGTTGTCATTCGTGAAGACTAAAATGTAATGCCTCGTTTCCAATGAAAAAGGTCTCAGGATTCACTACACTCACTACACTCTGGTATTCTGTGAGAGCGTGGTCCTTTCCCGGTCGAGCCGAACCATTCGTATTTCAACCATACCAATCACATAGCTGCAGCATGGCTCTACCACGAAACACTCATAGGAAATTTTCAGTGACAGATTTTCTTTGTTCCGCCACTTCACGACCAATCGTGTCAGATTAGCTTCAAAAACTACTTAATGAAATACGGTTTAAAAGGATACATATTCGAAATCAAATAAATCATATTATTAGACGCTGGTCGAACGCTGCGTTACGAATTATTATATATCCTGTGGTTACGCGCGGTTAACGGTTAACACGATAGATGACAACGTTTATAGAAGTAACAATCTGATTCCGTGACTATTTTCTGCATATTTCCAGAAGGATTTCATAAATCAAAAAATCACTTTTCAAGAGGTGTGTATATGACTGAACTAATTTTTTTTAAATTTTGTGTGTGTGACAAAGTTGATTAGAAAATGATTTAGATTCACAATTGGATCCGGTAAGTGGCGTTGTTATCGTGATCCAGAAATCAACCTTGAGAAGCCGGGACGGTTCGCTAGTAACCATAATAATTTCTAATTAATAATTTTAAAATACTCATACAAAAAAACAGTATTTTCAAAATTTCCCCTTTAAACTTAGAAATAACTTTTGGAAAGATATGCATTCTCAAAGAATACTTCCGCTAGTTCGTTTCTTTTACTGAGTAACAAATTTCTGGAAACAATGGATCCTACTAATCTAATGGATGAAACGTAACTATAGCTACAGTAGAAACTCGATTATCCGGCCCTCAGTTATACGGATTCGCGATTATCCGGAATATCAACCGCGGCCAATTAAATAATTAAGTCATATTGTGCCATGTGACAAATTGTTTAACATAATATGTACTGCAAGTCGAATTTATGCAAGCATGAACGTGTTGGAATTGGTGGAACTTTTAGAAGACGCTTTGTATTGTTGGTTTTTACAAAAAAGATCAACTGGGCGACCGATATTCGGCCTGGTCCTTGCTCTGTGAAAAAGCATTACAGTTAAATAAAAGAATATGTCGCGATGAATCGTTTGTCGCAAGTATCGAATGGTTCATCATCATCAACATTACAGCCTTTCATAAGTCCACTGCTGAACATAGGCCTCCCGCAAGGAATACCACAAAGCACGGTCCTGAGCCACCTGCATCCATCGACTTCCTGCATGTCATACCAGGTCGTCACTCCATCTCGTGGGGGGTCGCCCTACACTTCGCCTACTGATATGAGGCTGCCACTCAAGAACCTTTCTTCCCCATCGGTTGTTGGTTCTTCGAGCTATATGGCCGGCCCGCTGCGACTTCAGCTTACTAATCCGTTGGGCTATGTCGGTTACTCTGGTTCTACTGCGGATATACTCATTTCTAAGTTTATCACGCAGAGAAACCCCGAGCATAGCCCTCTCCATAGCTCGCTGAGCGACCTTGAGCTTCCTCATACGGCCAGCAGTGAAGGACCACGTCTCAGATCCGTAAGTCATCACTGGCAACACGCACTGGTTGTACAATTTCGTTTTAAGGTTTTGAGGTATGTCTGACGAGAAGATATGTCGTAGTTTCCCGAACACTGCCCAGCCGAGTTGAATCCGTCGAATGACCTCTGGGTCGAAGTTGGACTTACCTAGTCGGACTATTTGTCCCAGGTAAACATACTCGTCAATAACTTCGAGCTTAGTGCTCCCAACAACTACCGGCATAGGTGTGACACGGATATTAAACATGATCTTTGTTTTGTCCATGTTCATCCTAAGACCTTTTCGTTGGGAGACATTATTGAGGTCATTGAGCATGGTGCTTAGGTCTTCCAGCGATTCTGCCATAAGAACTATATCGTCGGCAAATCGAAGGTGAGTGATGTACTCGCCATTGATGTTAATATTGTATCCTTTCCAGTGCAGAAGCTTGAAAACGTCTTCCAATGCAGCGGTAAAGAGTTTCGGGGATATAACATCACCCTATCTTACACCTCTCTGCAATTGGATAGGTTTCGTATTCTGGTTCTGTACTCGGATAGCCATCGTAGCTCTACTGTACAAACACTTCAGCACTTCGATATACTGACAGTCGACTTGGCACCGCTGAAGGGACTGCAGCACTGCCCAAATTTCGACGGAATCAAAGGCTTTCTCATAGTCCACATACGCCAGACATAGTAGCAAATTGTACTCCTTGGACTTCTACACAATTTGCCGAAGGGTATGGTGTGGTCTATGGTGCTAAAGCCCTTTCGGAAACCGGTTTGTTCGGGAGGCTGGAAGTCATCAAGTCTGCGCGCGAGACGATTCGTAATGACTCTCGAAAACAGCACGTAGACGCGGCTCAGAAGGGAAATCGGTCTGTAGTTTTTCAAGAGAGCGTTGTCACCTTTCTTGAAGAACAAGACCACCGCACTTTGCTCCACGCCTCCGGTGTAACGCCACCATGGAGGACGGAATTAAAGAGCTTCTGAAGGACTTCAAGTACCGGTCTTCCACCCGCTTTCAGAAGCTCCACTGTAATTCCATCCTCGCCTGGAGCCTTGCCGTTTTTAAGGTGCTGGTGAGCTATTCTAATTTCGCTCAGACTGACATCCGGGATATCTTCGGAATAGTGTCGGATAAAACTCGCTCTTGGATCGTTACTCACACTTGCGTGTGGCTCCAAGGATGACGTGTACAGCTGCTCATAGAACCTCTCAATCTCACTCAAAATCTCTGGTGCCCCGGAAACGATGCTGTCACATTCGGTCTTCAGCTTTGACATTTGGCTCTTTCTGGCAGACAGATCTCTGGCAAAGACTTTGAAGCCATGGTTCCTCTCGATCGCTTTCGATTGAGGCTGCAGTATTTTAGTATGTTTCTGTAATCTTAAAAAATATGTATGTCGTATGATGGCAAATGTATCCCTTAATATTTTTAATAAACATTGATTTTCGTTGATATGTATTTGTTGTTTTTAATAAACACATAACATTATGTATGTATGCACAAAACCCGCTTTTCTTCATACATTCGATTATCCGGACTTTCGTTTATCCGAATCCCTAACGACAACAATTAGTCCGATTAATCGAGTTTCCACTGTATCTTGATTCTTTATCGAAGACGGGCTTTGGTATCTATTACGTTCTAGCGTAACTACAATACACAATCGGGTGAGTTTTCTCTTCTCAAATTATCAAGCTTACTTAAAAAAATATACGAAGCAAAAAAACCACAAAGTTGAAAACGCCTGTGAATGTCGCCAGTGCTTTGGCACGTAGTCTTTTGATCTCGTCTATCGTTAACGATTTGGCTGATGCTTGTAAACTCTTAACGGTCAGCCAATGGTCTACTAACCCGATAAAATGAATGATAAAAATGCTGGTTCATTCTAGAGACTAGAGACCGTTAAGGTCGAATAGCAATTGCAGTTACAAGATAGTTTTTAAAGGAAGAATTAGCTTACCGGAGGAATAGGACGCCTATTCAATCAGCCACACTAACTTAGAGTATCGTTAACACATTTTAGAGACCCATTTTGGAAAAATTGGGCCCGCCATAATCTATACAAATAAATAAAATTTAAGTATCTGTTTGTAATGTCAAAATTACGGCTTTTTACTAAATGTATATGAAAGTATATACGATACTTATAACAAAGACTTTCACTGGCAGATAGCTGATGTCATAGGGAGTAACTTAGGATACTTTTATTTTAGAAAAATAATTAGGGTTCCGCGCAAATAAACTAAAACCTCAAATGACACGCGGGCGAAGTCGCAAGGAACAGCTAGTATTTCATATAGTCCGCTAGTTAGAGCGAGTTTATCATACAAGAGTTAATGTAAACGCAGTATAAACTTTGCCGACGAGCAGCGTCAAAGGTATCATACCTATTGCAGTAGTGACGGCGTAAAAGAATCCCCTACCTAATATTATCCCGTGAGTGTTGTAGGACACGACGGAGGGAAATAAAACAACAGATGAGCGGCAGCGTTTTCGTAATAACAGCTCAAAATAATTAAAAATTGCTGTTGCCAACCTGACCAATTAAGCACTCTATGTGGGAGACCTATATATTTCAGCAGTTGACTTCGATAGGCTGAAGGAGTGCCTGAAACCCAACACTTCATAGGATCGCAGGCCCGTGTATGTAAAAGCCGAGTCACGGGAGTTTGTCTAAATTTAACTGAGATTGAGTCTTTAGATAATACGCAAATTTGTTTTTTCCAGTGGCAATAAAGTGATATTATTAATTAATTAATTTAATTAATAAAAAATAATTTATTAATTTTAAAATATTCTAAGAGATGTTATCACCTGAAAACTTTACTTTGATTATGTTGTTAAACACATTAGGAATTAATATTTCGCAAAGAAAGATGTCAAATTAAGAAAAAAGTAAAAAATTCTATAAATATCTTTTCTTATTTCTTCTATTATATATTTTTTTTTTTTTTAGAATTTGGGCATAATAATGTGCAAAGCAAAAAAGCAAAAATTATGATGTATAATGCTTCGGCTATTCAAAAAAGTTCTCAAATAAAAGCACAAATTAGGAAAAAAGTAAAAAATTCTATAAATATCTTTTCTTATTTCTTCTATTATATTTTTTTTAGAATTTGGGCATAATAATGTGCAAAGCAAAAAAGCAAAATTATGATGTATAATGCTTCGGCTATTCCAAAAAGTTCTCAAATAAAAGCACAATTAGTATTCCATGCTATATTCATAAGCCCCTTACTTAATTTATTAAATTTTTCAGAGCAATGGATAGAGTTGGTGGACTTCATGTCTTCAAAATGTTTTTTATTTATTTCTAAGACATGCAGGTTTCCCCACAAAGTTTTCCTTCACCGCTGAACATATCAATCCGCACTTAAAATTGAAATTAATAATTTCATTGTTGCCAGCGGGGATCGAACTTAGTTAAACGCGTACTACGAAATTTACAGCGCTTAGCTATTACGGCTGTGAATTTTTCGTTTTTTTTTTTTAAGTAATAACACTAATCATCGTAAATCCTTTAGTATGAAATAACAAATCCAATTAAACGAAGAACTTCCTGGGATTGTTTCGGTGTTACCTAGTTAGCTGGCTATTAAAGTAATGAACATGCAACGGAATGTTCATGGATCAAACCAAAATTAATATACTAATAACTATGTTATATAATGTTATATGTATGTATGTATTATGTGGTATAATATGGCTATTTTAACACTTTCACTGTCCGGTTTGCAGACAGTCAGAGATCATTTATTTTATAATTTTTTAATTTTTCAAAATATAACCTATATCACTTCTGGTATTACCCTCTATTTGTTGTTAAGTTTCTTACAAAAAGACAAAAAAATTAAAAACGTTTATTCATGTCTTAATGACATGCAAATAACCCCTTCAGTTCAATAAAAGGCAGTTATTTCGATATTATAATACTTAAACTTTAACTATATTTATAGATTTATATAGTACATATACACTGCGAATTTGGTTGCTAAGTAAGCTAGGTAAATTTCATGAATTTCTAGCTGGTGCCCGGTGGGTTGCTGCCGCAGAAGAAATAATTGAAGAAATATAGTTTTAAATTTCGAAGAGTTATATTGTTTAATTAGAAGGTTAGGAATGGTACGAATAAATTTGTCGATACGATACGTAAGTTAAATTGTACTATGTCTATAATCTTCGTGCAAGTGCAAACAATAACTTGACAAAGTTTTACCGCAATCAGATGAACGGTATGGCTGCGCATAAAATACGAACAAACAAACATTAATTTTATATATTAAGTGTGAACTAGCTAACCCGATGATTGACTAAGCAATAGTAGCTCTTTAACATTTCTTCACCCTCGCGGTGTCATTGTAGCGCGTCACTAGGTACGTCCTTATTAGTTACTGGCGGGATACTAGATATCACAGCTCACATAGTTGTCTAAATTCAGAAACTACAATATCTAAGTTAGCTTAGTTCAAGTAGCACCCTATGGAAAATAAAGTCAAAGCGTGGCCCATACGTCCAAACTCTATTAGATTTGACAATTGCTATAAAATAAAATATTTATTTAGTTACAAACAGCTAGAAAAAGCTTAGGGAAGCCTTTGCTCTGCTGTGGTACACAACAGGCTGCAAATAATATTAAAAAATAATTAATCAACTTCTAAACCAAAGCATAACTTGTTTAGATTTAATTTTATATAAAGTTATAAAGTAGACATAAATATTTAGTATAATTTTATAAGGAAAATCCATCAAGGTTCTTGTGTTTATTCGGTGTAAGATTGTTGTCAACGACCTTGGCTTATGATGCCAATTCATAGTTAATTATCATGCCTTTAGCTCGTACATTCATAGGTACTTGCTAAATCCAAATAAAAAGTGACCATCATTTCATGGTAATACTATATACTTAAGTAGTTTCGTAGCACAATTAAGGTGTAAGATTTTGGAATGCAGCCTTTTAGTATTCAAATAATGTTTTAAAAGAGATGTGTAAGTATGTACTGTAAACAAGGCATATGACAACAAAAAATTAGAAAAATAAACAAAACAAAACAAATAAAATGTACCTATTGACATTTAATAGCAATCATGGCACAAATCATATTATGATCGAACAGTTTAACAAAACATAAATATGACATTTAAAATATTATGAAGTGAGATAATAATATGATTAATAAATGAGCCAAATACTAAAACAATAGAACAGAAACAAGATATTTATACCGGGACTTATCAGGCAGGACTTTGACCCTGGAACTGGAACCAACACAGTGTCCACAAACAACGGGTGTCGCAATGGGATATCGAATCAGGTATATTTAGTAACTTATTAATACGCAGTAACATCGATTTCCTTATTTGCTCTAAGTGGTCACATCGTACCTGAGCTGTGATGTCAAATGCTTTACTCCACAAAAAAACTCACGTTCAAAAGAACACACAAAGTTTTGCGACTACTGTTTTCTTTAATTGAAATTTTGTATAAGGATAGCGCTAAGATGGAGTAGAGTTTATCAAAGTGGTGACCGAGCGCGTTTATAAATATGCGCGGTGACAGGACGCACCCAAGCCGCGACGCGTGACGACTGAGGAGTGAGGACAGTCGGGGCTCGGGGCACGGCGACGGACGGACGGCGGGACGGACGGACGGGAGCAAGTGCGTCACCGTCACATATCATAAACAGAAAGACGCCACTAACTCCTACTTAGCATGCAGCCTGAGCGATCCCGTCTGTCGCCTTTTCTGTTGCCACTGACAACAAATTGTCTCTTTCAATATCTATAAAATCCGATTAATTTAACTGTAAGCTTATGGAAAAGTACAATTTTTAATTATTTTAATAATTAGAGATTAACCTATTATGTCATAGATAATATAAATTAAGAGCATATTCATAAATAACAACTTTTCATGCCCTTTTTTACTCTGCCGTCTCAATATACTAAGTTTACTAGGGTTCTTAGGGTCTAGGTATGCGTCTAGATATGCTTGAAAATAATGTTAATGAATTCCAGGCTAAAAAAAACAGGTTTTCCGAAACTTAAATAAAATGTCACGGATGGACTGATCAATAACGTAGCTTCATTTAAAAGATAACAAATAAGTGTCTACTGACATTATAATATTATGATCATGCATGACAAAAAAAATCAAAAATACAAAAATATATGAATATTTTACTTTTGAATGAGCACATTATCGCCCAGCATCGAAACCGGCGGCTAGCGGAGACATTTAAGAATCACTACCACGCATATTGTCATGATGAATGATGATAACGTCAACCGAATAGCTAGTAAGCTAGTACCGAGCCAATTAAGGCCAAAATGTTTGCACGATGATCGCCGTATTCGAACCCAAGTGGCCAATTTTTACCACAAATATGTCTTCATAGTATTATGTCTTGATACTTTCAACGCTAATACAACGCGTCTAGACTAAGTCTATTAAATTGCCTGATATAGCGGCACAAACACAGTAAGACAATCGGTCGGATTTTTTCATCTGAGGGAAAAACGTTTGAGAAGGAACGAGAGTAAAGATCTAAATAGGGAAACAATAACAGCTTATAAAACTGGTATTCGAGATCCACGAATCAGTATTTACGTTATATTATGGAAGTAGATACGATGACCACTTAAGAACGTTTTACGGTATTTAAGTGATTCAGGAACAGTGGTCTCACAGCAGACAAAATCTCTATTTTAATTCTTCCTTTGTGAAAAGCGCTACACACCAGGTAGCTAGTCTGAGATTTCAAATTAAAAACTAACAAGAAGATAAATTACTGAGAATTTGTTGTTATTGTATATTATAATACGAAACGCAGCAGTATTATGCTTCTGAATTATCAATTCAAAAACGCAAAATTTAAATTAATTTTTTTCATTCACAGAATCACAGGTGCGACGGCATCAGCTTAATGCTCACGTAAATATTATAATAATTGATTGATTGCTGTCAAGAATAAGGTTCAAAAGGCTAATAAATAATAAATGGAACTATTTATCACGCTACTTCGAACCACTACTAATGCTAACACCACTAATAGCGTGGCTCTATCAAGTAAAGAATGATTATTAAGTGGCGAAGCTTGCGAAGACACTTATTGATTTCACGATGTCTGCCCGTCTGTCTGTCCGTCTGTCCCACGATTATCTCGAGAACGATTTCGAATTTTCAAATTCTGTTTTCAGCAATCGATTACTGATCACCCAGGCATCTGAACCTCCTATTTTGAAACTGATTGCTCAACTGCAAAAAAAAAAAAAGCTGATTGCTTCGCCACTTTGCTATGCTGTTAGCTTGCTAGGTTTATTATATTTGATATTCGTAACTACGTAAAATCTTTCAAGAGCCGCCGTTTCCATCTAGATGTGAATCTGAGTTGGTACTACTAGTCTCTTAGCTATTTCTTTCGCTGCACACACGGCTGTGTTCCAGTTTGAAGAGGTTTAAAGAGTAAGAGGGCCAGTATAATTTTTTCAAAATAATTAATTGGGGTCAGTATAATTTGTCTCCTGCCGTTTATAATAGAATACTAACCAGACGAGAGAACGACAATGAAGCCAGCGTAAACTAGCAGCTTTATTTTGTATATATGTAATAAATAAAATTGTAGTGTCTGTTTGTATAACAGCTTTTTACTAAATGCATATGAAAGTATATACGGTACTTACAACAAAAACACAATTTTTTTAAATGTTTGTCTGTCTGTTTGTTCCGGCTAATCTCCGAAACGGCTGGGCCGATTTTGATGGGACTTTCACTAGCAGATAGCTGATGACATAATGAGTAACTTAGGCTACTTTTATTATAGAAAAATAATTAGGGTTCCGTACAAAAAAATTAAAACCCTAAATAACAAGCGGGCGAAGTCGCGGGAAACAGCTAGTTAAGAAATAAAAATTAGAGACCCGTATAACTGGCAACCAGACATTCCACTTTAGTACTCAGGGGCAATGCATCTGCATTTTGATACTCAATCGAAGATAAACATGTTTACACAGCACCTATGTACCATCCTACAAAATCTGAAATGAACGAATATTAAGAAATAAATGTATAACGAACCAAAATTATTAGGATTGAAAAATTCGACTTCGAAATGGTTGTGAACCGGAATGGTACAATAATTGTGCAAGTATAGCGCTTGCTTGCACTTCACCAATATTTTAAGAGTACATATGAGATCTTGTTTACAAACTTAATATATCTGCCTGTAATATCAAAATAACGTCCTTCTATCGAACTCAGTTAGTGATTTACATAACATTAAGACATGAATAATAATTTATAACATTTTGTCTGTTTGTCTGTCCGGACTAATCTTCGGAATGGCTGAACCAATTGTGATGAAAATTGAAAATTCACGAATAATTAGAAAGTAATGCCAGGAGACATAAAATAAATCCAAAAATTTTGAAGGTTTTTTTTTTGTGGAATTGAAAAGTTGACAAAATAAAATGACCATTGATGATTATTTAAAGAAATCTAAATGACGCCACATTAGGAGATCCCACTCAGACGCAGCCGCGACAGGTCGCTAGTATCCAATAAATTTATAATATCTACCGTGGAACAATGTATTGTTCAAGTATAAACACTTTATTGATGGTGTATACATCAAGATTATCACGAAAACAAAAGGCTGCTAATTCAATTAATCGACAAGCTCGGGCTTACATAATTTTTGTATATGAAATTGTTACGAAAGAGAACGGAACTAAAATGGCAGACCAGTGTTACACGATAAGTGTTTAAATCAGTTGTTAGCAATTAACAAATTAGTTATGTAAGGAATTCTTGTTCACGTATCATCACATAATTTGGATAAGTTAAAAATATTATTTTCAAACATAGATAAAACATTACACACAACATTACAGATTATACAATCATACAAATAATATCGTCATAAATGTGTAAGAGAATTCATCACACCAATCGTTCCGGAGACATCGCAAAGGTAGATTCATAGAAATGCTAAGAAGAACTTAAAGCCTCCGGTAAATAACGTATGCATCCGTTATGCCCGTTATCCGCGTCCAAGGTGCGATTGTGATACTTGGGAGTACAAGCAAAACCTTAAGTATTTTAAGAAAATCTTAGGGTTTTGGGTAAGTCCCATCTTTAGGGTGGAATATTGTTGAAAATAAGGTCATAATAAATACGTCATTCATTGATTCAATATCGAGTCTTAAACTAGTTATATTTAAAAGTAAATTATGTATGGAGTATAGACTATTTCCTTTCCCAACATTATATTTGTTTTTCCAAATTTTCCTGCTCAGACGGATGTCACTAAATAGCGTTCTTCAAGCTGGAACGAATCCTAAATTTTATTATGTCAAGATTTGGTCAGGAATCGGTGACCATTAGTGACTTAAGAAAAAAAATTGTGACGTAATACTTTAGGGGTTAAACATAGCCCTTTTTTGGGAGGATTCTAGACTGAATTCAAGCTAGCAGCGTCCCGTCGAAAACATCATCATCATTCTTTGCGTCTGAGATGTGATTTCTATTTTAAGATTTAGTAAACAATTATTGACTCTCATTTACCGAAATTGAAACATATTGCTCCAACGGAACCGGATTTATTCTTTAATGTATGCATGCATTATATCACAAAATCTAGACACAAATTTCACAGTGAAACATTTACGCATTCTGGAGTTATTTTATGGTATACAATCTTCAAAGCCAGAATCCTCCCTAAGACATATGAATAAATCTGGTTCCGTTGGAGCAATATGTTTCAATTTCGGTGAATGAAGTCACCAATTGGTCATTAACTCTTAAAATAGAAATTACATCTCAAAAGCAGACAACAATTGTGTTTTCGAGGGGAGGCTGCTAGCTTGAATTCAGGCTAGAATTCTCCCAAAACAAGGCTATATCTCCAAGTACTAGTCACTATTTTTTTCTTAAGACACTAATTGTCACCAATTCCTCACTAAATCTTGACATAATAAAATTTAGAATATCGTTGCGGAGGATTGCAGCTTGAAGGACGCACTAAATTATTATGTATGTGCTTATTTTGATACAGAATATAAAATCATCATCAGTATAAACAATGACAAATAATTCTCAACAATACAAGGAACTGCGACAGATAGGACGGAAACACTTTGAGACAAGAGCCTAATGATAGAAACAATCACACAAGCAAATAATTAAAAGCTCTTAAATGGACAAAATGAAGTCAATTATTATCGCGTACATCGTCTACGGTCGTTAGCACACGCCGGTTTTTGCCGACGGCCTTAACATTATCGTAACAATAGATACAATGGTGCGTTCCCGCATCTGTTACGCCTTATTATACAATATCAGCGAGCTCAATGTAGTACTGAAAATACAAGCGTAATCACATAGACGGGAAAACACTTAAAACAATACGCAAATCACTTACGCCCCCTTTTCCAAAACGGAAGCCGATCTTGCTCCGAATTTAACTCGCTACAATATCAGTATTTTCTGCAGACTTCCAAAAAGGAGACGGTACTCAATTTGACTGTATGTTTTTTTATGTGTGTTACCTCATAAATTTGTACTGGGTGAACTGATTTCGATGATTCTTTTTTATGTGAAAGCTGATAGTTCTCGTGTGGTCCCATATGAATTTGATCAAGTTCAGACCAATAGTTTTTGAGTTATTCTTAAATAACTTATATTGAAGTCGACTGTACAAAATTTTTAATTTTTAATTATGTAAACAAAGTTTTATTAATTTAATGTTTCATTTTTGTCTGTAAAAGTCTGTCTGTCTGTTTGTTCCGGCTAATCTCCGAAACGGGTTAACCGATTTTGACGGGACTTTCACTGGCACATTGCTGATGTTATATGGAGTAACTTCGGATACTTTTATTTTAGAAAAGGAATTAGGGTTCCGCGTAAAATAATTAAAACGTAATCGTCGTAATAAATTCCACGCGGGCGAAGTACGGGGAACAGCTAGTGTAAAATAAATTTACAATTTATGAGGAAATGACATTAATTATTAACTGTTTCTATTTGATAACAGAGCTGTTGTCCTCAGATTACAAAAAAAAAAGCAGTACATCATTATTTTTCAATATCACAGAGAGAGAAAGTGTTCAAGACTGTTTTTTTATCAACATCTATTTTTTTATTTATGAGATAATAGTACAAGTTAATACTTATATTAAATATTATTTTTTACACGCATTAAAATGAAATTTTATTATTATTTACTAAGACAAAAATTAAATAATTTAAAATTAAAAGTTTTGTACAGCCGACTTCAATATAAGCGACTTCAATATAGGTTATTTAAGAAAAACTCAATAACCATTGGTCAGACCTTGATCAAATTCATATGGGACCAGACGAGAACTATCAGCTTTCATATAAAAAAAGAATCATCGAAATCGGTTCGCCCAGTACAAAGTTATGAGGTAACACACATTAAAAAAAACACAGTCGAATTGAGTACCGTCTCCTTTTTGGAAGTCGGCAGAAAAAAAAGCAGTACATCATTATTTTTCAATTTCACAGAGAGAGAACGTGTTCAAGACTGGTTTTTATAAATATCTATTTTTTTATTTATGAGATAATAGTACAAGTTAATACTTATATCAAATATTATTTTTTACACGCATTAAAATAAAATTTTATTATTATTTACTAAGACAAAAATTAAAAAATATAGGTAACTTTGGTAAATTTTCACATTACAACAATAATAATGTGATTTTTACGGACTGATGAATAAGGAGTGAATATAAACTTATGTGTTCTTCGTCAGTCCGTACAAGTGCAATGCTGGATATGAACCTCTCCAGTTGTAAGCGGATTGAGGATCGCGGTACTCAGACGTCTCATACCTATCACGCTGCTCCCCCATATCTAGGTATTTACGCCTTATAAACGAGATGGTTCCAACACAGGGTTATTTTTCAAGTAGTATCAAAATTTTATACTCAAGTTCAAATATACAAAATTGTTTTGCAATAACCGGCCAAATTTGCGGAGAAAGTTCAGAATAAGTAATATAAGCAAATGGTTAAGAAAACTTAATTTAAAAAATCTCAAACAGTCTGTCTTTTGTATCTTTTGAATTCAAAATGCGTGGTAATGCATTATTTTAACTACTTTATTGAAAAATTCTGTCATAGTCCTCAGGTGGCAACAGATTTATATTTTGATTCTTAACCAAGTATAGATGTAGGTCTCTTCGGACCACAGCAATCACTACAATCAGATCGACTGTACACGTTTGTCACCCTTATTCTATAAAAAATGTTTGACACCCATTACGGTCTCTGGTTTTGCATGCTAGGCCACGCGGTCGTATCTAAGTGTATGACTTTAATACGAAGTATAAACTATACCCTTAATATTTTTCTCTCTCTTGTCAGCGCCGCGATCACCGATTTGCCTGTAGACACCGACACCAGGTACCGCAGTGTTTCGCGAAACCCGCCGCATAGGTCTTCGCCGAGCTTCAACCACGGAATACGAATTCCTCACATCTTCGCTACGCTTGGTCGCTAAACACTCTTCGGAAGGTGAGGAAAACCGTTTGATACTCTCTTCGCACACCAGATTCTGTAGACTCGTTCCGTTCCTAATCTTTTCCTTGTGTATATCATTATTCCGAGACCTTTTCAACGTTAAATTATCAAAACTTTTACAAGAGCTCAGTGGTAGGATGTTATTGTTTCTTATATCGTAAAATTTACTAGGGTCGAATACACTGATCCTCGGAGTGCGAATGCCGAGTACATCTTGCGTTTTGTACTTAGAATATTGCTCGTAGTACGTATATGAATCTGGTTTGTGTCTGTTGCCACGATGTTTAATATTTCGAATATTTCGTTTAATAACAGAAGTTCCTCTCTCTTCGAGTGCTTGCAAAACATCGCCAGATTCCAGAACATGTAATGGACTCAAACCACTTTTATATACTCGGTAACTTCGTTTATTCCTTCTTTGATTCTGATTGTCATCATAGAAAAAAGTTTCATCGTAATGAGGCATTTTTAAATAGTGTACACAGCTCATTATAACATCAAATCGATAGCACTTCTTGTACGTCAAACATAGTTTTACCTGTTTACATAAAGTTCAAAATGCAAGAAAAAATATTTACGTCGAGTATTAGGCTGTTTAGTTGGTAGCTGAGAAAAGGGAGTGCCCTCTAGAAATCTTGGAAAGTGGGCAATGCACTCACGACTAGTTTCACTTCAGCAAATCAAAATAATTTATACAATTTGATACTTTATCTTTTACTTTTTCTTAATCTCTTTTGGCTAACGTTTTGGTCTTTGTTACGCATATCAATCATACATCAAAATAGCAGACTCGCTAGTCACCTACAATTAGATCATTATTTATATACAGTGGACGTCGTAACGCAACGTCGTGTTCGCACTGCGCATCTCCTGCCTTAACACTGGCTAACGATATGATCCGCGACAACCTTGACACTGTAAATATTACCGAAACACATGCCCTCCGTCCAAATTAATACACTGACTAATTGTATCCCAGTGGATAATGTAATTTTTCAAAGACCAGCACCAGTTTAAAAACCACCAGCAAAATCTAATAACCGGTCACAAATAAAAATAATCAACCGAAAGTTATGCAATCAACTCTCGATAAATATTTGTCCGGTGCGGAAAGAAACTTGAACACTTTAAATACCAGATTTTACAACTTTCACCATAAAACAAACTGCCTTAAATTTGGACACAAACATTCGGCACACTGTTAACGAACATCACCATATGCCTCCTGTGCAAATGTCCTGATAGCAATTCTGCAACTGATTTCGTTAAGGAGGAGCATAATATGCAAACACGATTAAAGAGTGCACTTGAGATAGTCTGTTAGCGGGACCGCGAAAACGACACTGCATTGTAAAAATACACAATCTATAAATAGATATGTGATTTTTCACGGCTCGATCTCGATATTCAGCTGAGTAACGGGCGGGTGAGCTCGAGCGCGGTGAAGCATACGATTGACACAGGGTGTCGATCGGCCGTTGATTCGCGAGAGCGGAGCGGTGCGGCCGGCGACGACGAAGGCGCGGCGGCACTGCGCAGGGCGCCGCAACGCCGGCTCGCCGACAGTGAAAGTACTGTGCATCTCCGGCGCAGCCCGCACCTGCCCCAAGCTGCCCAGGCCCGCAATAAAACACGAACACGGAAAATAGAAAACTTCCCCTAGCAGGAGATATTTCCCCAATTTATCGCAAAGGCGTCATTCAAACCCAACAATCAAGTTTAAGGAATTCTCCGCACACGACACAATCATAGCTCTAAGTCAGATATAAGGCGTTAGCATTTCGATGTCATAGTTCACATTACTTGTATGCGATGAATTCATCAGTATATGAACAATCTTACCTCAGTTACATTTTACGTTTATTATGCGCCATGTCATGTTGCTAAAAGCGCTCAAATACTAGAACATACACATTACATTTATGATGAAACTGCCTGTCCACTTACAGACGATAGTAGTCTACCATTATACGCAATTATTACATGAACACACATATAGTAGGATATGGAAATCGATATCTATCTAATCACAAAATAACGAACATATTTTATTACGTTCATATTGTAAACAAGCAAAGAAAATTAAATTATTAAAAGTATATACGCAAATAATTTACATTACACGATAACAACTCGCATTCTGAAACATATTAATCAAAGTCATAGAAACAATACGGATTAAGTATAATATAATATATAAAGGCATATACTAAAACTACGGATACTGCAACCGCAGATGGCTGCATATATAGGTACATGAACTAAATAAATCAAATGATACAAAAGTGTGCTGCGGAACTGTGTCACTTGAACATTCACAGCTTGCGCCAGGGTTACACACGCAATGGTATTTGTGAACTACTTTTACGTGTATCGAACACGCGAATAGAAAAATAATCTGTATTTGTAGCGTTTATATTATTCACATTGTTATCCAAAAAGACTTTTAAGGGAGTATTAAATTGATGAAATTTGCAGTCGGGAACTCTTAACGACGTGTTAAGAATTCCCGATTGCAGAGACAGTTCCCGGTTTATATTCAGTAACAATATTCTGTGCACTCATTTTTCAAGTCTGGATGAAATTTGACAGTCTAATTGGCACTTATTGGAACGATAAAACAGCAATTTGATTCCTCTATCGTCATCTTCCGGATTAGACAAACGAGTGGTTCTGAATTTCCGAAGCGTTATAGAGTTCATAATAACTGATGTTATAACATTAAATAAAACCTGAATTATTTTTAATAGTAGTCCTCAGAACGACCAAGTACGACTGGAAACCTAACCGATTCGGATGTTCCGTACCAAAGCAAACATGATAGTTCTAACAAATAATTTAAATAAGTGTTGAGAATTTGAGTAATCATTTAATAAATTCACTAAATAGTTAAGCTCGAATGATCGGGCGATTCTGTGAGAAACTTTCCCTACGCGGATTGAAGTTGGAACATATATTTAATTAGTTAACTTGCGTATACGCGCGACAGTCGTTTATGTGTTTACTGATTAGATTAATATTTTACGATAATTACCTCATTTTATAAAGAATATTCGTAAGGCTTAACTATCTGCCAGTATTTTCAGCAGAGAATTGTTATAGGCAGTTTTGGCAAAATAAACAAAAGCGACGGCTGTATTATTTATCAATCCCACAACAGATTTGTACCTCGTTTAACCACAAACAATTTTCCCTCTCTAAAGTTTATTGGACACATTGTAATTAAATAGTAAACAGATCTAATGCGTGCTGTAATAGATATCGGCTTGGACCTTTCTTCCGATAGCAGGAAGCGAGCAGACGCACTAGCACTGGCCGCAGCGGCTACGCTCCGCGCAACTCACTTTCCAATAAACTAGCCCGGATCGTGATACCTAGACTAACGGGATTATACACTTCTTGGTAGTTCGCCGATCATTACACCTAGATACCCGGGCAAGCTTTAATGCAGCAACATACAAATTATTTAAATTCACCACGCGTTATTATTTAAACAGTCGCGGTGTGTTCGTGTAAATGTAAACATTACCGTTGCAAACGCTTGAGCAACCATTGCGACATCGCAATGTACTCGTTTAATTCTCGGGGCGTTGCGGTGACAGAACATCTCATTAAACTTCTTTTTGTCGGTGGTTAGTAAAGATGAGAGCAGTTATCTTAGATTTCGGACGGCGACGTGCTACTGTGACTAGGAATGCAAGAAAAAGCGTCACGTCTACTGTTCCGTAAATAGATTTGAGAGAGAAAAAATTAAATAGCGTAGCTTAGTTCTAAAATTTTGCTTACATTGGACAAAGCAAAGAAAAAGTAAAGATTTTAATATTAAATGTACAATTTTTTTTCTTATATTATTAAGCAATTATTAATTTACAAAACGTCTAGTCGAGTGAAGGTCAATATAATATGAGGAGTCCGTCTCCCACCACGATACGTTAAGCTGAAAAAATTAATGACGTTTATAAACGGAAAAGTATTGTAAATTTCATTCGCTTTAATAGATAGTTTTTCTAGCGTTGACGCTTGTAGAATGTCAAGTTCGCCAAGCCCGCTGGTTAGTTATTAAAGATAAATCTATACATCTATACAAATAAATAAAATTGAAGTGTCTGTTTGTAATGTCAAAATAACAGGTTTTTACTAAATGCATATGAAAGTATTTACGGTACTAATAACAAAAAAAAAACAATTATTTAAATTTTTGTCTGTCTGTTTGTTCCAGTTAATCTCCGAAACGGCTGGACCGATTTTGACGGGATTTTCACTGGCAGATAGCTGATATTATAAGGAGTAACTTAGGCTACTTTTATTTTAGTAAAAGAATTATAGAGTTCCCCGCAAAAAAATAAAACCCATGTAATCCAATCGTAACATTTTCCATGCGGGCAAGTCGCGGGTAACAACCAGTGTAAATTTAGTATAAATACGAGTAAATAACAATGATGAAATAGCTCTTTTTCATCTCTTTACATTTTAAGAAGCTTTTTATTATCTTAATTTCTGTGTATGTCTTTCCAATTAAAATATGTAATCAGTTTTTGATGCCAAATGAACAATGGGAAAAAGTGACAACTCAATGGGCTCCTATAAAAGGCAAACGTCAGCGGGGCAGATCCAGGCGGAGATGGCGGGCTGAACTAAACTCCTTCATGAAGGACTGGTCTATGGTGACTATGGAGAGAGAAAAGTGGAAAGAGAGTAGGGAGGCCTTAGGCCTGCAGTGGGACATTTTAGGCTAGTAATAATAATCAGTTTTTGCAGCCAATGCTGACTGACCCCTAATTAGGATTGTAATTGTCAGCCGGCACATTTTACGGCTAGCTAGATTCGGCGCCGAGTACTGGAGCCAATAATGCAGATCCGCAAACAATTAAAAGTCTAGTGATAGCGCGAGCGACCAAAAGGCTACGTTGCCGCTATTTCTAGTTCCGCCAGGCGAAGAAAAATATGCTGAATCGTGTGAATATTATGTACCTTTAGAAGAGCCAAGAGCAGAGGAAAATATAAAGGAAGAAGACTACGATGGGGCGGATTCCCGTGTGATTGATTCAGAGTGTAAATCTCACGTTGGAACAGGAACTCGAGATCCAAATTAATCGTGAGAAAGAAAACTTTTCCATAAATCGGAAAAATAGAATTGACAAAGACTATGATAACATAGGTACTTGTATTAAAAAAGGAAATGATTGTTTATGAAAGTGAAGGAGTTAGAGATGAAATTATCTTTAATCTATGATTATTTATTTTAATGACCAATTTTTGATTAATCAACGATGAATTTGATGGACAAACTAGCGTAAATGCTGAGAGAGCATTCTCTGTAGCAGGTGTACCTGCAGTTTTTCGCAGTAGGTTGGAAGACAACATCATCAATAACATTTATTTCTTGATACTAATTCAGAAAAGTGAAACAAATAATAACTAACTGTGATAAACTTCATATTTTTAAGTCAAGAGTCAAGACTTTCATTAAGACTCAAGACTCATATTTTAAGTTTTTAATTTAATTCCATATGTAAGTTGCTTAGGCAATTTTTTGTGAAAATAATCAGAAACTTTAGTCAATTACCTCATTAGTTAAATTAATATATATAAAGAATTTAAATATATCTTTGAAACCTTTACATTAATGTATGTAATTAATGATTGTTTTGTGATAATTAATGACTACTACTTTACTAGCAATGATAATCGTAACTACAAACTAATTTATCAAAATGACATAATGTATAAAGTATAAAAAACTGATAAGACTGATTTCCAATTATAATAAGTTAATTAGTTAATTCTTAGAATTGCAACTGTTTGCTATTATAGAATTTATAGAGTTCATTATTTACATGGCATTATGCCTACTATAGCTAAATATTTAAAGTTCATTGTCTCGATCTTATGTGATTAATCAAACTAAAATATCAATATTTGTATTTCTTAATAATTAAAGTATTTTGAGAATTTCATAGCAGATTCATTTTTTATAAATGCTGGATACAGCTGGGTTTATATTAATCCATTAAAAATCCAGCTGGATTGAAAACGGTACTAGATTACAATCCCTACATCCGATCGAGCTGAAATTTGGCATATATAACATCGATGATAAATATAATATATAATAAATATAATGTAATAAAATTGATAATACAATAATATGGTACGATAGAGCTGTTCTAATTATGGAGCCGGATGCTCGCCCTAATAACGCCTAGTAAAGCTTATTTTTAAATAGATTTTATATTTAAATTTATTACTGTTCTGCAATGTGCTTATGCGAATGCTCCTCTTAGTAGTCATTACGCAAGCAATTGTACTTTTCTGCGTCTTGGAAGAAGTTTATAATAGATATAAATATACTATTACTATAATATAATGTTACTACGATGCGCAAGTACGTCACATCGCAAATGATTAGTTAGCGAAGCGTTACAAACCAATTTGTAATTGGTTGCGCCGTGTCCGGCCCGTAATTGAAATATAACCACGGCAAATCTTCACCTACTCGTTTATAATTATGACCTATCCATCATAAGTCTACTACTAAACACAAGCCTCCGCAACGCCCCGTTGGTTTTTTATACAAGTGTCACTTACGATCACATCATGATGGCGAGTGCGTGCTATAACTTATAGATATTTAGATCCATCTTCGACTACCACAATTTTTGTCTGTGCCTCGACTAAGATACATCTCCGATTACGATCTATCAATGTGCGTTACCATCCCCGAAGACTAAGATGGTATGCTACCTGTAAAAGGGGTCTGCGGTTGCGATTCTCGTCACTCGCCATACGATAGTATAATGCTGCTATTATTACACACTGGTTTTCTGTCAAAGCGCGGACTTACCCATGTTAAGGCGAACCATGTGTGCTGCGGACAACACTTAGCAGTGTAGCACTACCAAGTATAACATTGTCTGCATCCATTAACTCCCTGCATTTCTCATCAGTTCATTATTGCATCTAATGGGGCGATCCAAAACTGCGTTTGCCAGTACCGACTACCACTCGAAAATATTTATTCCCCGTGGATTATCAGTGTTAGAATTTGTAACTACCTAGTTTGTGTAAGACGGTGACATCTTACCAATGTATGTATACACGTGCGTGTCCAATGAAGTCCTTGCTGCAATAAGTTGGCAATAACGTTTAAAACTTTTGTAAGTTACAACTATTTGTTATAAGTAAGCACCAAAACAGTACAAGTTAAAACTAAGTTAAAATTATCAAATTAAAAAACCATCAATATAACTAAGACGGCACCATAATAATCGGTTGTGAACATTGCGCATAGGCAACCATCATTAGTAACAAGTGGTAAAGTACGTAGTACGTTTGTACAACCGACTTCAAAATAAATTATTAAGCATAACTCAAAAACTACTGGTCAGCCCTTGATGAAATTTATATGGGACCACATGGGAAGCACCAGCTTACAAATATAAAAAGAATCATCAAAATCGGTTCACCTAAATAAAGTTATGAGGTAACACACATAAAAAACATACAGTCGAGATGAGTAACTCCTCCTTTTTGAAGTCGGTTAAAAATTCATGTAGCAATCAGAGGCAAACAAATCCAAATGTTATGGGTAATCTAACAGAAATAAAGGTTACAACTGATTGTCAAAATTGTTGCATAAGCGACTAACTTAGGTAACTGTTAAGTTGTTTATATTTTTACACATAAACAATAAACAAATTGATTGGTTTCGGTATTGCAATAGAACGAAACGTACGCATGTTATATCAACGAATGACATTTACAATATTGTGTAAGTTTCTCATAGATTTCCGTAATTGATAAAAATTTAAGATAGTAAAAACGAAAAAACGCGAAACTTGCAATAGGCAAATCAAGTAACTTGAAATTTATAATAGCCGCTAATTAACGCTGCTGTGTTTCGTATGGTGAGTGTAGAGAACCGAAGACCCTTTTTACTGGAAACGAGGTATTCCATCTTAGTCCTCACGGGGTGACAACGCATCTGCATTTTGATACGTAATCGAAGATAGATGTAGATGTCTATAGGCAAGCACAAGGCACAGCAACCACTTACCATCAGGTGGACTGTGTGCTCGTTTGTCACCGTTATCCTATAAAAAAAAATAAAAACAGCCAAACAAATTGTGGTAACACAACATGTCATGAATGCCACCACAAAGTGTTCTGAAAGTAGTTCATTTTCTTTCATATTTATAAACGTTTAATATTATGACGTCATATTTATTTATAAAGTATATAATAAAGATAATGATTTCTTATATTTACGCGAAGACTACACATTAAATGAAACAGTGGTAGAGCCAGGCGGCAGCTCTTGCTGTCGCACAGATGGGCCGGCTCGAACCGGGGTGGTACCACGACTTCACAGAATACCAGCGTGAAGTAGAGGTTTACCTCTGCGTTTCGCTTGGTGAGTGCAGGTGGCCGGAGGCCCTTTTCATACTGGAAATGAGGCATTCCATCCTAGTCCTCACGGGTGAAAACGCATCTGCATTTTGATTTGTAATAGAGGATAGATGTAGATGTCTATGGGCCGCAGCAACCACTTACCATCAGGTGGATTAGTTTCATTTAATATAATAAAGATATTAATATTTTCTTTAAAATACTGTACTATGTAAATCGAGAAAACTTCAGTGCAATCTGAAAAATATTGAGATCAACCTCAACAGTCCGATTCTGAATATGTGCATTTATCCCATGCTCACAGAATTTAAAAAAAAAATTTAATTAAAAATTTATTTTTGTTTGTTCGTATTTTATGCGCTGCCATACCGTTCATCAGATTGAGGTAAAACTTTATCAACTTATTGCTTTCAGTTACGCGAAGGTTATAGGCATAGTACAATTAACTTACAGTAGGTGGCGCGCGTGTTGTACGGACAAATTTATTTGAAATTTACATATCACTATATTTCAATGAATGTATTATCATCATTCGAAACTAAACAATATAACTGTTACAAATTTAAAACGATATTTCCACAATTATAACCGGCAGCATTGCGCCGAGTACCAGCTAGTTAAATATAATATGTATAAATGACACCATAGGTTATGCTTATTGATAAATTTTTAACGGTAAATTATGTAAATTAAATATTAAATAATTATTATACGTGGTAGAGCCATGCTGCAGCTATATTAATAGTATAGTTGTAGCACGAATGGGTCGACTCGACCGGGGAAGGACCACGCTCTCACAGAATACCAGCGTAAAATAGCAGCTTAATGCTGCTGTGCTTCGTATGGTGAGTGTAGAGAACCGGACACCCATTTTACTGGAAAAGAGGCATTCCATCTTAGTCCTCACGGCTGACAACGCATTTGCATTTAAATTCGCAAACGAAGATAAATGCAGATGTCTATGGGCCACAGCAACCACTTACCATTAGGTGGACTGTGTGCTCGTTTGTCACCCTTATTCTATAAAAAAAAAGTAATAACATTTAAAAAAAAAGAATGTCCTGACTTATAAAATTGAACAACCAAGGGCAGATAGCTTATTTTAAATCTCTTACAACTATGGGAACAGCACAACATATCAGTTTTTATATCACGACATCGGTCTATTAAACGTAGTTAAGACCTCGGCAATTAAGCATAAGGTCATAATAATATCAAAACGTTTTGCTACGGCCTTCTGTTTTGAAAACACTAGCATATAGTTTGACGAATATAATAATAGATGTTATATAAGTCGTAATTTGGGACTGGTTCCAAAGGAACGCATGCCTTTCACTTTCGACGCAACGACGATCAACAGGTAGGCTCTAATGCTACCACCCAAGGCAATCTACCACCTGCCGCGGTAATGCGTGCCATCATCGAACAAAATATTTGCGTACTCAAATAAACATTTGCAACGACAAAAGCTACGTGAACGCATGGCGTAATCGAGGGATAAGATAACATTATGGCTGATGACCAGTATCTACGTACTGCAAATGCGTTCCCAATAACGGTTCCTCACATACCACATATTGAGTGAAAAGTATAATTTTATCTGCATATATGGCATATAGGACACGTTACATCTTATGATCACAACATACACATGTAGAAACAATTACTTATATAATGGCGCCGTTTGTAATGTGCACAATAATAGAGTCGGAATGTGTAAGTTTTATTACATAAAATATAATGAAATGAACTTTAGTTTTAAACAATCTGAGTGTAACACGCGATAATCTATATTACACATCAACCATCCTGTCTGCGATGGTAGACATTTTGTACAAAGGGCTCTACCAAATCGTCCAACTTAGCACAAAATATTAAGTATACACAATAAAAAAATTAATATTGTAAAGAGAAGCGTGAAAAATTTACTATTTAAGCCCATCATATGGCTACATAAAGTGGGCATAAATGAAGCAAGGTTAATTTGAAATCGTTACAGACAAACTGTGCAGTTGTAACCTACCTAAAGTATCTGTACCGGCAGAGTCCCGTTAGTGGCGTAGTAGATTGAAGTTGCGAGGTCGGCGCAAATCCAACTATGGAAATAGATATTGGAAGGAGCATCCTTTCAATTAATTAGCCTTAAAGCAACTTATCGAGTTCTGCAATTTCAATTTCAATAATAATTTACTATTCAAATTATTATTGAAATTGAGGAACTGCGGCGGATTCCTTCCTAGAAATAAGAGCAAGCCCTGCAGTTGGGCGTATATAGTGTTTTACTTTATTTATTCTTTTACTTTTACTGATAAAATAAATACTCATGACTAATCTGAATATGTTCATCTTACGTTTGAACTGAACAAATGTTTAAATTGAACAAATGAAGTCGAATTATTCCGAAGCTTTTGTGACAAGAGATCGGGAAAATGGAACGTACAAAATAATTCCAGACATGTAAAAAAATGTGCACGGTCTGAAGTAGTTTACTATAGAATATAGACTTCTCTAAGTTAGTACGTTAATTATTTGTTTGTTATATAATTATTATTGATCACCGCTGGAATAAGCGTCCAGATCTTAAGTATAAAAATAATAAAACATTGTTTGTTTCCACATATATGCTAGCATAACACAAGTGTTATGGTACTAATAGCGAATAGCTTTAGTGGGTAAAGCAGACGAAGCCTGGAGAATTACATAATGAAATAAATAACTTTCACAATGCCACATCGAGCTCGTTTGTACGTTCATACTTCATATTATAACAACATACGTGCCATAACGACATGATGTACAACAAATATTAATAACACACTATTTATGTTATAATACGTCAATGCGGTGAGAAGTAGTACCCGGGAAAAGACAACACTAGCTTTTGTGATGTTTAGTTAAAAGAATTACCACAGAATAGGTGGCTCCGTGGCGCAGTGCCTTGCAATGAGTTGTTGCTCTGGGGGCCGCGGGTTCGAATCCCGCACGGAACAAGTATTTGTATGGCCTACAAATAATTGTTCCGGGTCTGGATGTTTATCCTCGTGCAATTTATGTTTGTAAACTGCCTCCACGACACAGGAGAAAATCCTAGTGTGGGAGTAACGGTTTAAAAAAATGAAAGAAAAGAAAAAAGGATAAAGGACCGAGGACCGGATACCAAAATCTGAAGATATGGATCATACAATAATTATACAAAAATATTAGAAATAATAGAAACCGGCCAAGTGCGAGTTGGACTCGCGCATGAAGGGTTCGGTACCATCACACAGATTTCTAGTAGGGGAGCCTCCTTTAATTTTTTATTTATTTTTATATGTTATAGTGGCAACGGAAATACACATTCTGTGAAAATTTTAACTGTCTACCTGTTACGGATCATGAGATACAGCCCCCTGACAGACGGATGGACGGACAGCGGAGGCTTAGTAATAAGGTCCCGTTGGTTACCCTTAAAATTAAATGTACATACATACATATGATCACGCCTCTTTCCCGTAGGGGTAGGCAGAGACCACTTCTTTCCACTTGCTACGATCCTTACATATTTGTTTCGCTTCGTCCACTTTCATTATTCCCTTCATACATGCTCTACGGTTTAGGGTACTCTTGACCTGGCCTTTTTACAAGACGTCCCTGATTTGGTCTTGAAACGTCCGCCTAGGTCTACCCCTTCCAACACTTTCATTCACACTCGCCTTATACACTTTTTGCGTCAATCATTCTTCATTCATTCTCTCGACATGGCCAAACCACCTCAGCATACCTTTCTCAATTTTTGTCACTACATCTTCTTTCAGACCACAACGTTTCCTTATCTCATTATTTCTTATCCTGTCACTCAGTTTAACTCCTATCATACCTCTTTAACGCTCTCATCTCAACTGCATTTATTCTGCTTTCATTTTTCTTCTGCCATACCCAACTTTCACTTCCGTACGTGAGTATCGGAACCAACACCCCCCTCATGCACAAAAAAAATTAAATGTCAGGGCATATTTTACATATCTTTACAGTTGTTACACTTGTTGCTTGTTTTTTAATTATATATCTTCGTACTTGGGTTGCGTTACCCCGAACTACTTGTAAATTAAGACATTATCTTGTACAAAATTTCATCCTCATCGGTTACCATTATAATTATACCAGTTACATATAAAATATATTTTTATATTTTGTTTTTTTTTTTTAAGAAAAATATTATCAGCTGTGACTGTATATCGATAAAACAATTATTTTCTGTAAGAATACTGCAATCAAACACGACATTTTTCGACGATTTCTTTTTACTCAGCTGTGGGGACAGTTGGGCTGTCATACTAAAGAACAAAAAATTAAAGAAAAACCGACCACATTGCAGGTTCCGAACTCTCGCACTCCAACGTGGTAACATTAAGCTCTAGCCATTAGGATGTTGAGAAATCACTAGTCGTATTTGGAGGAAGAAATGCCAACTTTATGTTTTGAAGGTTTGATATAAGAGGTTGGGCAGGGCAGTTGTCATCAACAAGTAGTAAAATTTTTCGTCCCTTTAATTCTGCATCACAATTTCGCAATTCTTTTTCAAAAAGTTGACTGGTCATCCAAGCTGATTTATTAGCTGTAAATGTCACTGGCAATTTTTTAATTATCTTAAAACACCGCGGATTTTTCGATTTGCCAATTACCATCAGCTTTTTTTTTCTGTGCCATCCACAGAAAAAAGCAGACACAAGCACTGTAATATGCTCCTTGGAGAGCTTTCCTCCCACACACTTTTCCCCTTTAAATTTCATAGTTTTACCTGGGGTCAACATATAGAAAATTCCTGCTTTATCAGCATTAAAAATGTAACTTGGGGCGTATTTTTCTGACAATTTTGACCACACTCTATTAATCCAGTCGTGATTAGCTTTTACGATCGGCCACGAGATAGGCATATTATTCTGGCGCTGTCGGTGAAACCATGGTAGTACAGCTTCATCCAAATCTTCGTATTTAGGTTTCTTTCATTTTTTGTAACATTTTTCCATCCTCCTCTACTTGTAGAATTTTTTCTTTATTTTTCCATATTCTGGACACAGTAGAGTGACTAAATTCAAAGCGTCTACCAACATCACTTATCTTCTCTCCCGCCTCTATTGCGCGTATCAGTAACACTTTTTCGTCAATACACAGTGATTTTCTCTTACTTGCCACGTTTATAGTTTGAAAGTCTGTGAGCAGCTAAGAATATGATAACGTATAGATAATTGGTAAATGAAATTGTATACTTGGGGAGTGCTTTTAGCCGGGATGGAAGATGTGATTTAGATGTGGACAGGCGTGTCGCTGCCGGGAACAAAGTCAATGGTGCCCTGACTGCGTTAGTCAAAAGGCAAGGCGTAGTGAAGAGTGCACGCCTTGCAATACATAACGCAGTGTTGGTACCGACTTTGTTATATGGCAGCGAAACCTGGGTGTGCCAGAAGAAGCATAAAAGCAAGTTGAATGCAGTGGAGATGCGATCTCTTCGTAAAATGTGCGGCGTTACCATGGCCGACCGAAAGCGAAACGAAGAGATTCGCAATATGGCAGGTTTGAAAGATGACCTTATCACAAAAATTGATAAGGGCGTGCTTCGATGGTTTGGGCACGTTGAGCGAATGAGTGAAGACCGAATGGTGAAGAAAATATATAGCGCGAAAGTTAATATTAAAAGGTGTCGAGGTAGACCGAGACTAACTTTCGAAGACCATGTGAGCAAACTGCTCGGAAAGGGGGAGGGTCAAGAGTACTCGGATACCTAGACGTGCATGTATGACGAAGATAATGAATCTGAAAGAAGCGAAAGAGGTATGTAAGGATCGTGACACTTGGCGATCTGTTCTCTCTAGCTACCCCGTCAGGGATTGTGCGTGAAGATAAGTAAAGTATAGATAATCCATGGCTCCTACTAACAACAGTACACGTGCAAGCAATGCCAATTTTATAAACAAAACAACGGATTTCTTAAGAGTTTGGTGTGTATGATGAAGACAGTCGAGTTTATAACTGCTGTGCAGTTTTTACTAATTTTTGCAACTTAAAAAGTACGTTTTATTATTTAATTGTTGTCATTATTGAGAGTGGGTGTAAATCTATATAGAGTGTATCAAGCGTGACAAGTTAAACCAACCAAAGCCTTTTTTAAAAAAAAGAATTTAGGGAATTTGTCGTTAAATCGAGTGACGTTACGTGTAGTTTACACTGTATCTTTAAAATTATAATCGTGAGTTTCATCGGTGCTGTAATTTTGAAGATGAAAGCACCTTTTCGTAACAAATTTATAATTTTTCTTTAATTTTAAATAACATGTTTAATCATAGTACTTAATAATAAAAAGAAATAAGAAGCTATCTAACGGTTCTTGACTAAAATCTGTAGATGTTATCGCAAGGACTGGGAAGGCGGGCCTTCCGTACATCTATGTATGTACGTTGTGTTGTAGCTCTAGGGCTGTTTTATCGTAATGAGAGTACTTATTAAGCTAGCGCATAGTGTATGCAGCTCGGAACCTTGCAATAAGTCTTTAATGTCTAATAAGTTCTGGAACTACGTCAATTATATAAAATTACATAATAATCTTCGGAACAAAAACCGGCAGCGAATTGACGTGGATTTCCGAAGCACAACTTGCTAAGTTGTAGTTGGTCGTGTAAGTGGATAATTTTTTTTATAAAGGATATAGAACGAAGATTGAAAAGATTGAATGCAGGACAGAGTAAATGGGGCACTTCGCCCTATCGTGGGAAATCAGATTGTTTCAAAACCTAAAGTATGTAGTAGGAACCTATAGGAATGATGATTGAGAAAAAGGTGACAAAACAAATTTATGCTGGTGAGTGGCAGAGTCAGCAATGGATGCTCTAGACTAATGTTCTTAATAGGTGGTCTGTGTAACACTGGTGATCCCTGAAGGCACCGTGGTCCGCGAATGCATCATATCATACAATTCTCTCAAATATAAAATACTGTGTAAAACATTTTTGGTGATGATGATCGGTTTGCGAATAATAAGGAATTGACTTTTAAATACGGGACGCCCTATGATGTCACACATTAATTTTGGTATGAATTACTTATAGAACAAACTTAAAAATCAACTTGACTATAATTTATATCATATCTTAAAAGTTGATGGTCCAAGGTAAGCCAAAAATTCAAATGGTAATGGTAATGGTCAAATGGTATCTCATCACTGAAAAGTTAAGGAACGAAAGTATATCAATCAAATTGGCAATATAATGAAGATGGCCAAATTAAGAGTACTCTTAACCGATGAGCATGTATGAATAGATATATGTATGTAAAAGAAGCGAGAAAGGTGTGTCGTCATAGTACCAAATGGAATTTATCTTTGCCTACCTCTCTAGGTGACAGGTGAGTTAGTATTATGTTATGTTATTACTAGTAGACAATAAAATAGTTGTAACGCTTATAATAGTTAAATATTTTTTAGGGTATGAAAGTCATTTTTAGGGTTCCGTACCTCAAAAGGAAAAAACGGAACCCTTATAGGATCACTTTGTTGTCCGTCTGTCTGTCTGTCTGTCTGTCTGTCTGTCTGTCAAGACCCTTTTTCTCAGGAACGCGTAGAGGTATCAAGCTGAAATTTATATCAAATACTCAAGTCTACTGTCCCTTGGGGCTGTGAAAAAATCAAACTTCTAAGCCAACGCAATCAAAAGATACAGCCGTTTATGCCGCAAATTTTCGATATTCGCAAGGGAATCAAAAGTCAAAACCTACAGGGTACTTCCCGTGAACTGAGAATCTTAAAATTTGGCATGAAGTAACATATTATAGCACAGATAAAGGAAAAATTGCGAAAAGCATAAATTTTTAGTTACATCATATAATAAAAATATTTTTAATAATTTTAAACTCATATACCTACGGATTTGTTCGGAACCCTCGGTGCGCGAATCCGACTCGCACTTGGCCGGTTTTTTTATATCGTTATGAACAATTTTATTACTTTTTATTTTGTTTTTGAAAATATCAGACATTATTTATCAGCTAAAGTGATAAATGTCTTACTGCGCGACACAGGACTCGTCCGTCCATTCGGTGGGAATGGATTTCATTTATCCTGGATATCTAAATTTTATGTACCAAACATGTAAGTCTGCAATGTTTCCGCTTACGTTTGAGCACGATCGTGATAATTCGGAAATTATTTTTAATAAATATTCAAGATAGGTAAGGTAACACAAAACAACAAATTTAATTTTATTTTATAAACAATAACAATTAAATATTTAAATGTAATTAATACTTTCGTTGTACCAACCATCACCATGGGATGAGTTAATTAATATTTTTTGTAATTCTTCTAATAGGCGCCACACAAATCTAATGTAATTTTTTCCGATACGTTGAATTAACTAAATCAGGGTCCAAGTGTAAACGCATCCCACTTGGAAAAATTGCTACATGGGTGCGGATAATGGAATACTATAGTATATTCAGTCGTAACATTTATTACAATACTGTGTTTATTGTCCGTTGCTTTTCTCTTCACGCTTAATTTAGGTGCCCGGGGAGACACAGCGAAGAAAACTTTCTCAATTGGAAACTTAAACAACCTAGTAACGAAGCGGTTACTATGCAAGTACTTTTCGAAGTAGTTAAACAATATTATCAAATTAACAACGCAGTATGACAAAGTTTCTTTCAACCCAACATTAAGCATAATTGATATATTTATTTCGCATTACAGTAAATAATGATTCATAGTTGCAATTAACTTAATAATCATATATAATAATAATAATAAGTAACAAATAAAAAATTAGTAACTGAACATAACTTCATTTAAATGTAATGTAATTTAAAGGTAATTATTGTAAAAATAATTTTAATTAACGTAGTCAGGTGAGCTCTTGTCATCTCGAGTTTCTTAAGTACAGAATAAAATCTAATTCGATCAGTAAAAGCTCTATGTTTATGAAATATAAACATTTCCAAGATATGCCGAACCCTCCCTAAGGAATTTCCGCTCCAGTTCCAGCTCCGTTACTTCTTAAAATAAGACGTGGTCTAGGCGCTACCAGTTTTAGTGTTCTAGACAAATTGCCTTACTTTTTATGTTAATGTAAGGCAATCATTTAATAAATTATCATAAAATTATTATTATTTCGTAAAACTGCACGATTTATCTTTTTAATAAAACAACAGTGATGTTACAGAGAGAGAGATATTAAGAAATTTTAGAATTCGTGCAATAATTTATTTTATTTCGAGAGAATTTTCGGTTTTATTTTCGTAAGATAACAATCGCAACTATACACATATTATAATAGTAACCTGCTGATTGCTAATTTGATGTAGGTCAAAACCAGAGCAAGCACCGGATGCTATGCGGTGGGTCACTCTTTTCATATAAATTCACATTTGTGTACCTACATAATATTTGACATTCTCATGGAAGTTAAACAATTATAGTTACATTTATTGTTGTTGTAATAGATACACTTCTATTGTTTCATCACAAGTACGAAGTTAACATACACTCCCCCCCCCCCCCCCCAATGGATTACTGGTCGATTAACACGGAATTTTGAGCTACTTATATTCATTGACTTTCTGCATCCTTCCTCCTTCATGCATTTTTATAGAAGGGTGACAAACGAGCACACTGCCCACCCGATTGTAAGCGTATATAGCCGTGTATTGGTCCCTCACGGTGAACAAAGAGGAGCCTACATGTCCGGCACGAGGTGACCGCTCCGAGTGAGCAGACGTCGGTGGCGATAGGTGTCCTCTCCACCTTCTCCTCACAGCCGAGGTAGAGTCGCGGGGAAAGAGGAGTGTTAGTATGACAATGCGCCTCTCGCCCTATCCTCCGCGACTCAGGCGAAGTCGCACCGTTGGTGTAGTGGTAGTGGGGCCATGGGAGAGAGTAGTGTCGATATTGCGAGGCGCCGCTTTCGCTACTCTCCTTGGCGGAAACGAGTATGCGTAGGCATTGACCCATGTTAGAAACAAAAGGCACTTACATCTTTCCCCGATTACAAATCGAAATGCAGATGATTTATCACCCCTATGAACTACAACAGAATGCCTCATTACCAGTAAAAAGGGTCTCCGTTCTCGTCATTCACCAAACGAAACACAGCACTATTATGCTACTATTTCATGCCAGTGGTCCTTTCCTGGTTGAGCGGACTAATTTGTATTGCAGTCACAATGGCTTAATATAGCTCCATCATCCATTCTTTTTCAGGTGATGGCTGTGGTCGCACTGTCCTTGCCGGTACGAGTCTGCCACTCAAGAACCTACCTCATCGGCTGTCTTACCTTCTGCCTACTGATACATTGGCTATTTTAGTCACTTTCTTTCTGCTGTGGATACTTTGTTACGTTATAAAATAATATTAGTGGTGATTATAAACTATAATATTAATGAAAACAACTTTCATTATTTTAATTAGATCTCGGCTGATGTTACTTCACAGCGACTTACGTAATGTATTTTTGTAGAATAGTGCGTAAATGAGTCAAAACCTGATAAGTTAAATTAAGAAATTTCAATAGCACTAGCTTCCTGATCTGGTGCTGATCATTCTCATTCAGAAGGTGTATCACATTACTCTCCCTTCAACAATTGCGAGTGCAATGCGAATTAAATTGTTTATTTATTGATGTGTAAAATTCTCTCGTTTTCCCGCAATCTGTGGGAGTTATTTCGTGAAAAAGGACGGTAGTGTGTAACCGGAAGCCGGGGAAGCGCGCGCTATTTGATTTGACCAATGAGCGCGCGCGGTTGTAGTATAGTATGTTGTTATATAAACTAATTTATGTGTAAACTGTATTCATAAAGGTATTTACTGTTGATAAAAAAGGTCTGAAAAAAGTGCAGATCATTGGTAAAAAATGCAAGTGAGTAATAATGGATAATTATTCGAATAAATATTTCAGTATTTAGCTTTTATACGTTATACATATATTATACATTTTGGGGTTAATTTCGGTCACTGCTCAATTAACATTTTAATTTTTATTTAAAATAAAACAAATAGCTTTTTACTAATTATAAATTTGGGGAACAATTAGGTATGTCAGTGTCCACGTTTCGGCACCGTGGGTCTCTTAATTTAAAGGCAAAGGCGACAAAAAACCACTTCAATCATCCTAAGTGCGTCCGCGCTAAATATGTAGGCTAAATAGGAAAATGTGGCCCATTTTCCAAGCGTGCACCACTTTGCCAGGTAGGAAGAGACACGTTCCCATGACCCAGCCGGTGGCCAAGATGGAAGACCGTAGCGTTTTAGGCTATTCAAGTAGACGCGTCCACGAAATCGCGAGGTGGGTATGCATTTGTATTAAAAACTTAGATCACACAGATCAAAATACTTCCTGTGTGATACACTGATGAAAGACAAAGAAATGTGCTCTTTACAGATAAAAAAATTACGATTGAAGATCACTAAAAGCAAATTGACAAAGTGTATGCTCACAGCACAAAAAAGCCTTGTAACTTGTGAGAAAAATTAAACCCAGTCACACAGTGTGGTGGTACTACAAGCTCTGAGTTGCAATGTGGTGAACTCGTAACATCAAAAGACTGTTAAAATTCTTCAGGGAGATTTTATGGCTCCAATAATCACAAGATTCCTGCCCACATGCAAAATACACACTTATACTTGAAGTTGCGGAGAACAGCGGTTATGTGGTCTACTTACTACAACCCACCGATCCGGATAGAAAAAAAACTTTGTCTTGGAAAGAACCACAAAAAAATCAACGTCAATCAGAACGTCTTTTCAAATATAATAGCTTACAATGTATATTGTACAACTAATTAGTGTTGTTAATGCCATATTTTCAGAAATAAGATATTTCTCTTTAGTCAAAAGTTATTTATAAATACAGTGATGGATTTTTACCATTTTGAACATTTTTTTTTTCAAAAATATATAGTGGACTTTCCAGCAAGACCTTGTCCTAGTCACAAGGCACAAACAACTCGAACCTAGCTTGGGAACAATGTTCATAAGAACTAAGGGCTCATTATCAAAGATCAGATCTGAACACTTTGGATAACATATTATGGTCAGTACTAAAGGACATTGGCTGTTCACAATATTACTCCAACATTGAGTCTCTCAAAATATCTGTATATGTATATTTTGAGAGAATGTAGACAGTACATAAATCCATTGGTTCGTGGCTAGAGAGATAAAAGACAAACCCAGCTATAGATTATATTAAAACATGAGTTTTATCATTATTACACTGTTTGTTTTAATGACAGATGTGCAATTTAATTTATAGTAAACTTATTGCCATACTAGTTATAAATATTATAACCTACTTAAATTATCAACATGTATATTTCCAAAACATAATAACATACCATAGCTTTACAAAAGCCTATTCACTATACCTTGAAGAAACTCAGAATGCAATCAGATGGAAAGATAAATATTGACAAATTTTCCGACTCCTTTGCTGTATGTATTATGAATGATGAAGCATTTGGTTTGTATATGTGATATGTCAACAAAAAAGGGATGAAGACCAATGCCTGGTTGTCCGATGATGGAATGGACAGGTATGCGATTCCTGCACACATTCAAATCACATGCTCAATTACTTGTTTGGAACACTAAAAACTGTCAGAAATTTAAATACAATACAAACACATGTATGTTGCTCCAATTCTATAATTATTGAATGTTATGATAAAATGTGTTATCACACAGTTTCTCTTCGCCATAGACAATATCTCATATATGATGAATAGGATTTATATAAACATTCATCAGAATACTATCTAGACAAAAATGTGAAATTTAAAATTTAAACTTAATTTTTTTATTTAAAAAAAGTTGCCTAAATGACTACTGTCCATTTAAAGAAACTTTGATCCTATTTTGAACTTTTCATATATAAAATGTCCCAGAATGTAACAATCAAATAAAAAGGGGGTTGTAGACCATGGAAGGACTGTTCAAAAAAAAATTAAGTCCTATACCCAAGTCGCGTGGTTTAAAAGATAAAGGATGATTTATAAATATTCCAGAAAATCAACATTGAGTCATAATTTTTGATGCTACAGCTGCAAATGAAGACCGATTTTAATTTTTTTTTGTGTTTTGTATAGCCTACTCATATGCCTACTATACCTACTATTTTATTTTTCAGTACCTATTAAGGTTTGGTAGAAATAAATATGTACATAAAAATTCGTAAAAGTGTAAAAATGTAACATTAAAGTTTTATCGAGCAAGTTGTACCCTTCACCTTGTAAAAACCTGTACCTACATGGACCTAGCAACTGTATTCAAAAGTTGGCATAATTCATGTAGATTTCAAAATGGTATAATACCTCACACTTTTATTTCAATTTTGTACTATAATTTTTTTTCTCACAGAGGGTAGATTTTGTGAAAATAACTCAATTAGATATTTTTTAAATGATTCGTCCGTTCGATTATTGTAATATATGTAAAGGAAAACAATTTGTTTTCACGCTGATTTGGTCGATTTCAGACCTAATATCCATATAAAAGTAAAAAGTAGGTCATATTTTTATCCAGTTTTGGTATTAAACAAAATACAATCAAAATTACAGTACATACGTTTCTTCGCAGCTTTAGTTGCTATGACGCATAGGAGTATGTAAGTGCAAGTAAGACTGAAGATATGGAAGTGATTAGTTCAGGTAGGTAATTCCGGTAACCCGCCCCCTTTGGTTTGTAAACTTATGAACAAAGGAAACTATAAGTGATTATAAAACCAGTAATTTCTTTATGATTTTTATTGATAATTTTTACAATAAATGTTCGAATTGTCGACCTCCTGCTCTAATACAGGCGCGGCATCTTCTTATGAAAGAACGTGTTATAGGCATGGACGATACGTCCATGGTTATAGGCTGCACCAATCTTCTGTTATTTGCTTGTTGCGAAAATTCAATTACTTTTTGTCGAAGCTCTGCAATATTGGGGATTGGTTTTGAATACACCTTTTTACATCTTTTAGATATCCCCAATAAAAAAAAATCTAATGGATTAAGGTCTGGTGACCGTGCTGGCCATAATATAGGCCCCATGTGACCTATCCATTTTCCTGGGAAATGTTAATTTAAAAAGTTTCTCACTGGCAAAGGGTAATGGGCGAGGCAAATAGTAAATTTTTGTTTAATAATATCTGCGATGAGATATCTTCCTCTGCGAGAAAAAAAAATTATAGTACAAATAATTAAAATAAAAGTATCAGGTATTATACCATTTTGACATCTACATGAATTGCGCCTACTTTTGAATACAATTGCCCAGGTCCATGTGGGTACATTTTTTTTACAGGGTGAAGGGTCCAACTTGCTCGATAAAACTTTAATGTTACATTTTTACACTTTTACAAATTTTTATGTATTTATTTCTACCAAACCAAAATAGCTACTGAAAAATAAAATAGTAGATATAGTAGGCATATGATTAGACTATACAAAACAAAAAAAAATAATTAAAATCGGTCTTCATTTGCAGCTGCAGCATCAAAAATTATGACTCAATGTTGATTTTCTGGAAAATTTATAAATCATCCTTTATCTTTTAAACCACACGACTTGGGTATAGGACTTAATTTTTTTTTGGAACAGTCCTTCCATGGTCTACAATCCCCTTTCGTTTGATCCCTACATTCTGGGACTACTTGTATATATCAATATCATTTTTCCATAGTTTATCAGATTTCTGATAAAAAACATGATTGCAAACTATAAGTAATAAAATTGTAAGATCAAGATTTTATAATTTTATTGATTAAAATGGCCAAATTTTTTTGTTACAAACAGATTTTAAATCATAGACACCTATATAATAAACTAAATATATACATGATAATTAGATGTACATAAACTTCAGATTTAATATTAAGATTTGTGGGTATTTGTAACAGCATTGTACACTATAAAAGGAACTGCTACATCTTAGTAGTGATGAGTTCACTTTCTACATGTGCATTGCTCTACTGGTAATTGTATGTACTTTAAGTGAAGTATAATTTCTGTAATTAGTTGTTTATCAAGTAAATAAAAAGTGCTACAAAGTAATTTGTATAACTTCATACTTATTAAAACTTTTTAAATATCATTTGTTGAAAAGTTAGTTTTCATATCTTCCATTTCCAAAACATTAAAATCAAAATAAAAAATTAAATTCTTGCATAGCACCTATGTGCTCCTCAAAACTAATAGAGAAAGCACCCACTATTCAAAACCTCTTCATTAAAATCTCTTACTCAGAAATTAATAGGTTAATTTAAAACACTCATATTCTAACTGTACAAGAAACTCAAAAATAGTGTACTATTAATAACTAAGTTTTAGGTAACATAAACCACAGTAAAAAATACATTTTTACAATGAAGTACATTTTTATCTTATTTATCTGTTTAATAAATCCGCTTATCCCAATTTATTAAAACTAAAAATGAACGCATATGAATGAAATTTTATAAACAAAATTGGTTTACAACAATTACTGTTTAAACTCCAAATCAGAAATAACTAAAACTAAAAACTGAATTTAATTTATAATATTTGCATTATTTTTTATTTTGCAACAAATAATATTTTTATTTAAGCTTTAGATATTACACCCAAACCATTTTATCTGATTTCAATGAAGAATACTAATGAATTCCAAAGAATGAAAAGCTGAAAAAGGAATGTTAGAAACGCACTTCTTACCTTGCCCGCATTTTTCAGGCTTGGGAGTAGAAGTCATCATTACTTTATCACAATTCACTAGGACATATTAATACACATAACTAGTTTTCTGATATAATTAATAGTAACAAAAATGTTAATAAAATAAGAATCGACCGGCAGCCATATTAGACACTTATTTTTATTCTGTTTCTGTTCTGTCAAATCTGAATCTGGTTTGTATATACCGTAGATAGTCTATGGTTTATTCACGTTTCATGAACTTCACAGACATAATTAACGGATAAATACTACATTCCGAATATATTCCGTGAGCATTATCATAATTTACGACAATGATAACATAATTTAAGTCTCAGACCAACATTGTAAGAAAGACGGTGCGGCGGGTACATTTCAAGTGATGGCGAAACCCTGCTCAACTCTGAGGCTGGCTTTTCACTATGGGATATAATATATATTATATCCCGAAATATAAATTATATCCCGCAATTGGCGTTCACACTGTGAGATATATCTTTTAACCAGTGTGCGTTCGTCATTGGTCATTGGATTACCCCTCCTTTACCCCGTACACCGTTCTGCGGGGGTGCGGAACGGTGTGCGGGGTACAGGGGGCAAAATATAATATGAAAATATCGCTCGGTCGATCGAAAAAATATTTATAGCTAGAGATGTAATATATATTATAGCTAAGTGTGAACGGTTCCATATGAAATGTATGGTGAGCGATATTAATTTATATCTCGCGATGTAATATATATTATATTATATCCCATAGTGAAAAGCGGGCTTCAGGCCCGCTTTTCACTATGGGATATAATATTTTTTCAATATTTTTTCGATCGACCGAGCGATATTTTCATATTATATTTCGCCCCCTGTACCCCGCACACCGTTCCACGCCCCCGCAGAACGGTGTACGGGGTAAAGGAGGGTAATCCAATGACCAATGACGAACGCACACTAGTTAAAAGATATATCTCACAGTGTGATAACCAATCGTGGGATATAATATATATTATATCCCACAGTGAAAAGCCAGCGTGACTCTTTGGCACGCATTCGGACATTTATTTTATTTCTGCCTTTACAGGGCGTAAAAGCATTGCTAGATGCACAAATCCTAATCTAAAACAAGTGTACATAAATATTTAAAATGTGCTCAAGCAAAGACGTATTAAAAAAGATAGGTTACACACTAACATTATTGCATTTTAAAGTGGCGCAGGTAGTAGGTACTATAGTATGTGCCATATCGATTGAGAAAAACGGACAATGACCTCAGATATGAGCCGAGTGTCAAAAGGCGTAACTTACAAAATCTCAATTTAGATGTGATAACAATATTTAAATATTGATATTATTCCCACTTCTAGGTCAGCACATATGTTTTGTTTTTTTGTTTCTTAAATAATATTGTCTGTGGTTCCTATAAACATAGTAAAATCTTACGGTACATCGCGAAAAATGTGTTATATTTTATATTTCAATTTATGGTAAGTAACGCAGCAATTCATTTAATAACAGTTTCATATTAAAAAAATATTTGAAGCAATATAATCACCATATTGAGCTTTTGCAAATTCATCCCTTTAAAATAAACAAAACGCGCGTTACGTCAGTTCGTTCTAAAAGAAACGTGACAATGGCAGCCAGAGATGCGTCACCTTTTTTGGGCCGGTCCGCCATTTTGTTTTCATTCGTGTTCGGATAGCGCTTGCGTGTGTACGTCTCGGGTAATTCATAGCATTCATTGCATTGTTTTAGTTGAGTTTTTACTGTTAAATTTGTTATATCGTTAAGTTTTTGTTTTTTGAATCTGTTATATTAGTTTTACTGTGACGGTCGTTACTAAATCGACATGAGTTCAGGAGAATTTGGTGAAGGACCCGGTCCTTCAACATCAAGTGGAAAGAGACGTCGCCGACCCATAATAAACGTAGCAGGTACGTACAAATAGGTACAAATGCGACGACGTAGCCTTTCTATTTCTTAAAGCGCTCTTTTTATGTGACCATGTGGTATTTATTTTCTAAAACAATATGTATTTATGTGATGTAGTACTATGGTAGTATATTTTTGTCATTTATTTACAGGCCCATCTTCTGGAGCACCTTTAACGTCACCAGTAAAAAAGAGAAAACCTACCACTTTGTCGGTCGGGGAACAAGAGATTATCATTAATGTATACAAATATGTCAAAAACACCTGGCCCGAAGACGTGTATCCTTCAAACGTTAATATGGTAGAAAAGGTTTCGGAGATCTCAGGAGTCAGCAAGAGCACTATATATCGCGTATTAAGCGTGTATAGAGATTCCCATAAAATACCAGAAAAGGGAATAATTAATAAAAGAAAAAAGTCTGTAATTGACAAGTTGGACGATTTTGATAAATCGGCTATAAGAGCGAAAGTGCATCAGTTCTTTCTTGCAGGAGAATTACCGACTTTAGACAAAATTTTGCTCAGTATAAATCAAGATGACCAGTTGCCAAACTTGAGCAAAACTTCCCTGCGACGTGTGTTGCGCCATTTAAAATTCAAATATATAAAGAGAAACAGAAAAAGTGGTCTAATAGATCGCCCAGAGATAGTTCTGTGGCGTACCAGATATTTGAGAGAAATACAAATATTAAGAAACGAGGGACGTAACATTTTTTACCTTGACGAAACATGGATTAACGCAGGTCATACTATGGGAAAGGTATGGGAAGACACCACAATTGAATCTTCTCGTCAATCACGGTTAGAAGGCTACTCTACTGGCGCGAAAGCCCCTTCGGGTAAAGGAAAGCGATTAATAGTTGTACACGTTGGCAATGAAAATGGCTTTTTGGAGGGATGTGATTGGGTATTTGAATCATCATCTACTGGTGACTACCATGAGAGTATGGACGCTCTCCATTTCGAGGACTGGTTTAGAAAAGTAATAGAAAAACTGCAAAGCGGCGATGTCATAGTTATGGATAACGCTAGTTACCACTCCAGACGTTTAGAAAAAACCCCAACAATGTCTTGGCGGAAACAAAATATGCAGGAATGGCTAGAATCTAAACAGATCGCATACGTGCCCTCGGACACAAAGACCCACTTAATGGAAAAAATAAAGGCAGTTAAAGATAACTATCGAAGTTACGTCACCGACGAGATGGCAAAAGAAAAAAGCATCACAGTGGTAAGGTTACCTCCTTATCACTGTGAGCTTAACCCCATTGAACTTGTGTGGGCAGATGTGAAAGGGTACGTTGCACGAAAAAATACAACTTTCAAGTTAAAAGATGTTAAAAATTTACTTAAAGATGGTTTAACTCAAATCACGCCAGATAAATGGAAAAACTGTGTTCAGCATGTCCTTAAGGTTGAACAAAAAATGCGTGGCATGGATGATAGAATTGACCAAACTGCAGATCGCTTTATAATTAATGTTACAGATAGTTCATCAAGTGAAGATACGAGTGATGATTGCACCGAATAAAAATAAAGTTCTTATATAATATTAAAAATAAAGTTTTATCTTTTGCATAAGTACGTACTTATTCGGTGTCGTTATCACTCGAATCTTTATATGTGTTATAAATTAATGTTTTTTGTTGTTAAATGAATAAAGTACTTTATAACAATAGATGATTTTTCTTCTACAGCGATCTTTCACATAACTTTTTAATAATAGTTAATAAATATATATTATATCAATCATTATAAAAAAATCATTATAAATAAAGAAAGTACTACATATAAAATGTGCCTATATATTGAAGGTTTGTAACCCCTGGTTAAACGACCGAAAGGTCATTGTCCGTTTTTCTCAATCGATTTGGCACATACTATAGTACTTCTTATTAAACGCAGCAATTACAGCAATGATGTACGTCAAGCCTATTCATTGACGTTTTGCATCGTCCATCGTGCATGACCGTGGCCGGACGTCCGTCAAGATGGACCGTGTATATTACGTTTGTGGACCTGGACGTAGCATAGACCAAAGAGTATTGTAAGGCCTTGTCCGCACTGCGATATTTCGCCGCGCGACTTTCGTTCTGGCGTATAAATTTCCGTAATATGAATTACACCTAGTACGCACTACGAATAAAATTTCGTACTATTTTTGTCAGTTCGATGCAGGTCCCCACTGAAACGCACGTCTAAAAATAACAACAGATTTTTTTTTAATTTACCTGATATCTACGTATCAAAAGATGTAAGGAACATTGGATTCACTAATTTACGGCCTTGAGACCTATGAACGTATTTTCTACATAAAACATCAAAGGCTGCGAAAATATAGTAAAAAGTTTTTCGGTATTACAGAATGAATACAAAATCATTCGATAATTTAGTAGGACTTGTTAGTTGGGCTATTCAAACATATATACCTATCAATATACGAATTGGACAAAAATAATTTTAGCTGGTAGAGCCATGCTGCAGCTATATTAGAAGTATAGTTGTAGCACGAATGGGTCGGCTCGACCGGTGAATGACCACGCTCTCACAGAATACCAGCGCACAAAATATTCGCGCGGAAACAAGTTGCACCGCTTCGCGTTCGAATTGCATCAAATCAGATTTTTTTCCCGCGTGATTTTTTTACCACCAGTGCGGCTACTCATATAAGATTCTGTGAGTTACAGAATTACGAGAAAAAACTCGCGCGGTGAAATATGGCAGTGCTGACAGGGCCTAACTGTTCTTACTTTCTAATTATATATAGGACGTAGTGATTTAAGGGCTGCTACATATATTCGGAAATCGAAAAACAGTTTCGGAATTTCGATTCGAGATTCCGTAAATACATCACACATACATTTATTTCCTTTCGGAATAACAAGGCTCAGTTGAGAGACGCTAGGCGTTGATTGCAGACATTCTGCCAGTGAATATTGACAATGGTTTTCTAATTGAGATTGCATTGTTGCTGTAACTAGCTAAGAATAAAAAAATACTTCGTCACTGGCTGTAATTATGTGTTCGATGTTACACACCGCGCGTGTAAATTTACGTCTATGGCAGCTCAAAATACATAAACACACTTATTCGCTTTGGCCGTGCGACGCACACTGGGTGCATACCGTGCGAAATTTACGAACGCGTGATGTGATTTATACAAAATCTATGGAAGACTGGTGTTTGAAACGGCTTTTATCAGTGCGGGGTTCTCTACGCACATGCAATCATGCGGAATTTCGAATCGAGGAAAATTTCGAACGGAAAACTACTGTAAATGTGTGATAGGTCCTTAATTTTATACGAATTTTCTGCGTTCGAAATCCCGTATCGATATTATGAAACGGTTTTCCGAAACTGAATTCCGACTGTATGTGGTCAGCCTTAAACTCTTTGGAATCTGGTAGAACTCCTCACTCCTTGCTTATTCCTCCACCTCTACTTAATAGTTATACCCCTATTACATTATACTGAATCAGGGTCCCTAAGCCCTTAATAAGGGAGGTATAAAGGTAAAAAAGGCAGTAAGAGTCCCTAGTTAGGGCGTCGAAGTGAACCCGGTCCGTAGTGCGCTTACCATCGTGCAGTTTAATAAGACTAAGGGCAGTTAGGGCACTTACTCGATGCGCGACTAGGGATGCAAACGATATATTGATTTGTCAAACATCGATATTTCGTTCATGAATATCATTTTCATGAGCGATGTTTTATGAACGATGTTTTGGCTTGCCGTTAAAAAATCAGAGCCACGAGTTTCCGAAATAAACAACTATTGGATAGTATAAAATTCGGTATGTTAAAAATTGCGAACGACCATTATCACGAATTTTTTAGAAATATTGAGAGAGTTTACAAATTTTGAAAATGGATTGAAATTGTTGTATTAATTTTTTATTAATAATTATATGTTTGAGCTCTATCTTGATCAATAGCTTAAGAAAAATCTTATAAGGTAATAGTTATCGTTTTTTCGGCTTACGGTACTTCGTATTTCGTTGCAATCACTTTTCTGAAATATTGATTTTGACAGATGAACGGTTATTCGCCTGTTTGTATTTCGGCATAGTATAGTTTTGTAGATGTATTCGTTAAAGGTGATAATACTGAAGGTGACATATAGAACTATCATAAATAATTAACGCACCATAACATAATATGCGTGTGATGTATTCACGGAAATCCAAATCGGAATTTCGAAACAGAATTCCGAAACGGAATACCGAAACGGTATTTCGTATATACTTAGCCAGCCTAAATCTCACAGGTTATGTCTGTGGTCTGTGCATTAAGCGTGGGCGTTTGCAGTTTTTAGCTAAAACCAGGGACTTAATTACCGTTAAAAGACAGTAACGTTTTCTGCGTAAGTGCGAGATAACGTTATGTTTAAGAGAAACGATATGTCAAAACGATATTATGCAAAGCTTTGTAAGTATATAACGTTATAATTACGTTACAATAAATTTGTCAAATAAACGATTCTAAAATATTGTTATCACAAAATCATAATGTTATTATTTACTTATTGTTCTATGCCATCCCTTTTACTCGTATGATCTATCGAACGCAGTGCTCTAAAGTTATAGGCTAAAAATACGTTTTGTGTCGTCATCGCCATCGTTTGTGGGCGCAGCAATTGAATTATCAACTGTAGTAGTACATACAACTCGGAATATGGATGTTTCAAAATAAATAGTTCATAAACTTTGTATTACATTCATCCATAACAATAAAATGATGTTCATAATATCTTACTGCATACATTAAGGATTGTGTAGACAAAATAATTGTATAGAATTTGAAATATTCTTTTATATATTATTGTTAAACTAGATTATAGTTAGATTGCCCTTGAATTTCATAAGTAATGTGGAAAAAAACATGCGTGAGTGTCGTGGAACACTCACGCATGTCACTCATGGATGTATATTTCGTAGTATATATATTTTTTTATAGGATAAGGGTGACAAACGAGCACACAGTCCACCTGATGGTAAGTGGTTGCTGCGGCCCATAGACATCTACATCTATCCTCGTTTGCGAATCAAAATGCAGATGCGTTGTCACCCGTGAGGACTAAGATGGAATGCCTCATTTCCAGTAAAAAGGTCCTCCGGCCACCAGCACTCACCAAGCGAAACGCAGAGGTAAACCTCTACTTCACGCTGGTATTCTGTGAGGTCGTGGTACCACCCCGGTTCGAGTCGGCCCATCCGTGCGACAGCAAAAGCTGCCGCGTGGCTCTACCACTGTTAAAAACTGTTATATTATATAATATTATTGATTAACAAATACAATGAATTACTAGCGTCTATTAAAATTAAGCGTCATTTAAAATAAAATAATATTTCTTTTATGGCAAGATGAGAAAAAGTGCGAGGGAGATGGATATTATTCCATCTCGCCTTTTTATACGTCAGAAGGAGTCGTGACGGAAAAATATTTCATTTTTTTCTCGCCTAGCCCCCATCCGCCAAATTCATACCGTCCGATAAGGAACTTCGTTCCAATAAGTCTGCCTTGTCTATTTAATTTATTTGAATTCCAGGTTGATCTTCCACATAGAACATCCACATATCAATACAGAGTTGAACCTCTACTTAGCTTATCTGCTTATACTACATCAATCAGTAGTATCTATTGAAGTGACACCAAGAAAGATGATAATGTTAAAAAAATATCTAAATTAAAAAGAAGAAAAATAGACAAAGAAAAGAGTTAAAGAATGGACATGCTCAAAGAACGTATAGGATAGATCTAAAGAAATGCATATATATTATATTTATATAATACAAATTCTCTGCAACTTCAAAGTATATTAGTATTAAGTCATTTTCTTTCCATGCACATAAGGAAAGAACATTGTTTTGCAATACCTATATTAAATGTGGATAGAGAGGAAGAGTTTTGCTAAAGAAACTTAAGTGTGGAGATTGTATCGCAGTTTGGCATTCTGAGCTTCTCAGTATAATGATGTAAAATCGTTACTATATTTATTTATATCCTTTAAGATAAAAGAGGTTAAATTTACCCATCAAAAGAAGTGATATTTTGTGAAACAATATTAAGAGTAAAAAGTAAGAATAATAAGGTTTAAAAATCTTAATAAATACAAATTATATATATATATATATATATATATATATATATATATATATATATATATATATATATATATATATATATATATATATATATATTTTAAAAACGTTATCTCCACAAATTTAATTTTATAATTAGATTTTCTCCTGTATCGCAGGGGACGTTTACATACATAGATTTCACAAGGATAAACATCTAGACCTAGAACAATTATTTGTAGGCCATACAAATACTTATTCCATTCGGGAATCAAACCTGCGGTCGTTAGCGCTGCAACTCATTGTTAAGCCACTGCGCCACGGAGCCATCAATTAATTGTCACCAGGGTCCTATATAATTTTTAGTTATTTTTGATTTGTTACGTTAAAAAAGTGTAAATTCCTACGTGCGTATTAAGTACACACACACTTTTTTATTACATTAAGGATCATTCAATTTAAAGAACAGTGCAGTTCTCATAAAAATCGCTTCAGTAGTTTTCAAGTAATGTTCTGTTAAGCGTAAAGTCGGTTTGAATTTTTAGCCGACTTCAAAAATGGAGATTATCAATTCGACGAGTATGTATGTAATATTATTGGAACTGCAAAATATTCACATAATCTATTAGGCCTTCCAAGCAAATATACAAAATGTTATGTTATGTTATGTGTATATATGTATATATGTTTGTCCATTCATTTCTCCGAAACTAGTCGGATCGTGATCATTAGTTTTTTTATTTATTTCAACTTAGGGATTATTTGTTTACATTTATTTCAACTTAGGGAATAATACCGATTTCATCAAAATTGGTTCACTAGTGTTTATGATATTGGCTAAAATAAAATTGCTTAGTTAAATAATTAATATTTTAATATTCTTTATGGTATAGTTATACAAATTAAAATAATAGCAACACTAATTATTAATATTATTCATTCAACTTTAACGCCTTTGAGACGTCTAAGACCTAAATCTCTCCTGTGACCATGATTGCTGTACAGCATTCGAAACTTTGAGAACCAAAAATTAAAATAAATCCGCGAGAAAGTCCGAAAAGATAGTTTAATTTAAAATGTCAAATATTTGCGTAAATCTAAAAAGTATAATGCATTAAAATATGAATAGGTATCTACCTTGACGGCTCCGTTGCGCAATGGCTTAGCAATGAGTTGCAGCGCTGGGGGCCGCGGGTTCGAATCCCGCACGGAACAAGTATTTGTATGGCCTACAAATAATTGTTCCGGGTCTGGATGTTTGTCCTTTTGCAATTTGTGTTTGTAAACTGCCTCCACGATGCAGGAGAAAATCCTAGTGTGAGGGCAACGTTTTTTTTTAAATAAATAAAAAATACATATATACATAAATACATATACATAAACACTCACGCCTGTCACCCAGAGGGGCAGGCAGAGACTATGGACTTCCATTTGGCACGATCCTGACAGACCTCTCCCGCTTCCTCCACATCCATATACCTACACATACACGCTCGTCGGTTAAAGGTACTCTTGATTTGGCCCATTTTCAACATATCGCCAATTTGGTCGATAAACTTTCGCCTATGGCGACCCTTCCCGACTCTGCCGTTCACCTCTGCAACATAAATTTGCTTTGTCACTCTTTCCTCATTCATTCTTTCTACATGACCAAACCACCGAAGCATTCTTTCTTAATCCTGGTCACAACATCATCTTGCAAACTACACTCTTCTCTTATTAAACAATTTCTCACTCTGTCATTCAGATTCATCCCTAACATACTCCTTAATGATCGCATTTCTACAGCATTTATTTTACTCTCGTGCTTCTTCTGCCACACCCAACTTTCACTACTATACATTAAAGTAGGCACTAACACATCATTGCGAATTGCCATACGTGCCTTTTTGGACACATTCTGACTTTTCACAATAGAGTGTAGAGCCCCATTCACTCTATTTCCTGCATTCACTCGTCGTTCTATATCCTTATCATATCTATCATCCCTGCTAAATACACATCCCAAATACACAAACTCATCTACTTGCTCTACCAACTCCCCTTCTATTCTTATTTCACATATCGTTTTACTTTCTTCTCTTTCAAAAACCATAACTTTCGTCTTACTTGCGTTCACTTTCATTCCCTTTTCTTTTAATGTCCTGTTCATTAATGTAACTATCATTTGCAACTCGGCTGCCGAAGACGCAAGTATGACAAATAAAAAAAATCTAATAGGTAAATATGCCAAGGTATGATGTGGTAGAGAATTCTACCACTGAACCACCGATGCAAAGGCCAGGTCAAGAGTACCCTAAACCGAAGAGCATGTTTGAAGGGAATAATGAAAGTGGACGAAGCGAAACAAGTATGTAAGGATCGTAGCAAGTGGAAAGAAGTGGTCTCTGCCTACCCCTACGAGAAAAAAGCGTGATTATATGTATGTATGTATGATGTGGTAGAGCTATGCTGCAGGCTGCAGCTATATTAGTACTATAGTTGTAGTATGAACGGGACGGCTCGACCGAGGAAGGACCACGCTCTAAGAGAAGGTAAAGTAGGTTGGTATCCTGTTATCTACGAGACCCTTATCATCATTACAGCCCTTCACAAGTCCACTGCTGAACATAGGCCTCCCCCAAATAATGCCACAAAGCACGGCCCTGAGCCACCTGCATCCATCGACTTCCTGCATGTCTTACCAGGTCGTCACTCCATCTCGTAGGGGGACGCCCTACACTTCGCCTACCGATACGAGGCTGCCACTAGAGAACCTTTCTTCCCCATCAGTTGTCGGTTCTTCGAGCTATATGGCCGGCCCACTGCCACTTCAGCTTACTAATCCGTTGGGCTATGTCGGTTACTCGGGTTCTACTGCGGATAACCTCATTCCTAAGTTTATCACGCAGAGAAACTCCGAGCATAGCCCTCTCCATAGCTCGCTGAGCGACCTTGAGCTTCCTCATACGGCCAGCAGTGAAGGACCACGAGACCCTGTAGATATATAAATACAATATTTTTCTTAATAAATACTGACTGGAAAAGGCGCATTCTTCTACACGTTATCTACGATTTTTGCTTAACTTACGTTCAAAACTTTTTCGCATCCAGCAACTAAACATTTTGAAATGTTACTATTTTCATCAAGATTAAAATATCTATAAGATTTATTAATTTTTACGATCCATTTCCAATATTTGTAAACAAGTGTAGTTCGAATCTAATTAAATTATTATTGAATTATCTAGGTATAATTATTAATAAGTCGCAAATCGCAACTCGCAAGCGGTTGATACTTGATATTATCAAATGTTCATTCACTTTACAACGTTGCCAGTTCGCTTCTGGAGTGAGTGTGGTGCGAGAAAATCCTCGTCCGTCCAAGCTATCTAGTAGACCAATTGGATCCCATCCCCACCCATCTCGTAAATCGCACGGTACCGCGCGCTTTTGAAAATAAATAGGTCTGGCAACGTCGCTTCTTTATCGTTATAATAACGTTAACTTGCCTGTCACAACTTTGTTCTGTTACTCTTAAAACGTTATACTAAAATTTAAAACGCTTTGCTTGCTGAGGTAACGATACCACTATAACGTTATTATAATGTTATACATTCTGTTATTTATAACGTTTTAAGTCCCTGGCTAAAACGGTTATTACCGATATTATAACCGATATTTAGTTTTCATTCGATATCAGTAGCAATGGCTTGCTACTGATATCGAATGATATTGAATGCGTAAACGACAACCGAAACATAACCGAAAACTGTAGAAGATATTTCACTACGTGCAGTGTTGTATGATAACTACCAAAAACATCGCAACGGAACCCATATTCGCTTCATCTCTTTCTATACTTATTTATGATACCGTCGCAAGAAAGAGAAACAACGGATATCGACGAAGGAGCGAAGGACATCGGTTAGTTCGTGGGCCGTGTTGGCATATGGTTCCAGTTTGCGTTTTACGTTTCGTACGTAGGTTAGTTGGTTTCGGTAGGATATGTGATAACGGTTATGTACTTAGGTTTATCGATATGATATTTGATAACATAACGTTATTAGTTACGTTTTGATATATCGGCCCATGCCTACTGTGCATAGATAAACACAAACACATACTGGTGAAATGTGAAATGGTTTTGAGTTTTGACACGGTTTTAGTTGTAACTAAACACGAGATTCAGTTTTTTAAATTAGTGCTAATATTTTTACTTTCGAAAATGGATATTATATGTTGATTTAACTGCTTTTATTGAGATCGAGTGGTTAGTTTCATTTAAACTGTTGTGAGTGCGTAACGTCAGCGGCACGACGTAATCATGGCGGACCCCCTAAGTTTACTTCGACAATATAATGTAAATAAAAAAGAAATTATTGAAAGAGACAATCAGATTATCTTTGGTGAATTCTCTTGGCCGAAAAATGTCAAGACAAATTATCTTATGTGGGGGTAAGTTCGTTTATTTATTTATAAACTGCAAATTCTATAATGAACTGAGTAGATAACAAATACTTTACACATTTATTTATTTACATAGATCGGGCAAAGAAGGAAACAATAAGGAATATTATACTCTGGAATGTCTTCTATTTATTCTTAAAAATATACATTTAACTCATCCAGTATACGTCAGACAAGCAGCTGTAAGTTAAAAATATTTGTTGTATCTAATTTATTTTTTGAAAACTATATTTGCAATATTAACATTATTTTCTCGTAGGCTGCGAACATACCGGCTGTTCGTCGTCCAGATCGTAAAGAGCTGCTTGCATATTTAAATGGAGAGACTGCTACTTGTGCTTCAATAGACAAAAGTGCACCTTTAGAGATTCCCACTCAGGTTTGTTTTATATTTTAATATATTATTATTGATGTATACATTGAAGCTGTATAATCTGAATGTTTTAATAAGTTATGTGGTGAGGTCGAAAAGTTTTTTTACTTACATATGGCCTTTGATATTGTGGTTAGTTTGTATTAATTCTGCTAATGTCTGGTCTTTGGTCTGTCACATATTGTCTTGTTGCTTCTCGGTGGGAAAGGAGTTGGAATGAAATGAAAAGAGAAAGGGGTGAAATTTAACATGAAATTATTTTTCCTTTTCTATATTTTCTTCATTAACCATAATAATAATACACTTCTCAGACTGTTCAAATAACCCTTTTTATACCTTCAAAATAGGCTGAAATTGTCAATTCACTTTTTTGTCATGTGTAAATTTATCTTTTTTTCATATTCGGTAACAAATAATAATCTGAAGGGGTTAAATCTGGACCATAAGGAAGGTTGTTTAAAGTTTTGAAGCCGCACTTGTGTTAGGAAGCCATTGTAATACAAATCTTGAGAATGAATGTGTTGTTGTGCAAAAGGAGCACACCTTGGAACCACTTTCCCCCTTTTTTTTTTGTTAATTGCATCTTTAAATTTTTTTAGTAGTTAGCATAATACTGTCTTGGGATATTGACACCTTTATCTTTATAATCGATCAATAAAAATCCCCTCTGAATCCCAAAAAAACTGAAGCCATTATCTTTCCAGCTGATTGTGACTTCTTAGGCAGTGCTGTGCCTTTTTTATGCCATTGCATGAACTCCTGCTTTGACTCAGGTTCATAGTGATGAACTCAAATTTCATCCCCATATCACAATTTGGTTTATAATTTTGTCCCTGTTTTCACTACACAGGTCCAAAAACTTGCACAAATGCTCAACCCACTGCTGTTTCTGAAGCGGTGTAAGCATTCTTAGCACCCATCTTACAGGCTAAGATTGTTTTGTAGAATGTTTAAGACTGTTGTAGATGATATGTTTTTTCTTCAGACAGGCATTTTCAAGAACAACTTTTTCGACAATGTGTCAGTAAGTCATTATTGATTGTTTTTCCTCTGATACTTGGTATTTATAGTTGTATTAAGTCACCAAATAGTGACAGTTGAAAATAATTCCCCCTCCGCTCTCTAACTCTTCCATTCCGCAAACTTTTTGACTCACCCTTAAATCAAGAAGTGTGTTTTTATGTCATGTGGTATTATATTAGAGAATTCATCACCTCATTTTGTCCATTTTGGACAACACCTAAGTTTTATGATGCAATTATAGTATAGGCCTCTGATATAAGGCAGTATACCATCCCATATTTGCAAGATGTAAAATAATGAGACCAGTGATTGGGAGTAGCATCAATTTTTTCTAAATATCTGGCATTTTGTCTTATATTGATTTAATGATTATAGAACTGGAACCATCTTCAATGGAACTGGAATTTTCCAATTCTTTTGGTACTTTCAATACTAGTTAGATTTTCTTTTATGTGTACAATCATTGGAGGAGCAAGCAATAATACTCACCGGGTTAATATTTAAACTTTGTATTAAAAAACTTTGAATTAGCCACTTTAAGTAAAGAAATAGCTAATTTATTACAATTGGATTTTATGGGTTTTAATTTTTGTGCACGGAACCCTAATTCTTTTTCTAAAATAAAAGTAGCCTAAGTTACTCCTTATATCTGCAAGTGAAAGTCTCGTCACGATCAGTTCAGCCATTTCGGAGATTAGTTGGAACAAACAGACAGATAGACAGACAAAAATTTCAATTGTGTTTTTGTTATAAGTACTGTATATACTTTCATATGCATTTAGTAAAAAGCTGTTATTTTGAGATTACAAATGGACACTTCAATTTTATTTATTTGTATAGGTAGCTTCTAAGTATTACTCAGAATTTAAATTTCAATTAAAACTGACTTCTTAACTTTGGGAAGAAATTTGAAATATTTAAGAGTGCTAGCAGTAAAAAATTCTTAATATATAACTATCCATAACTTCTCTTTTGGACTGGATTTAATCCCGACTGACTCGACCACTCAGCTGCATCTTTATAACTATTGTCATTAATAGAATAGAATAGAATAGAATATTTTTTTATTCAATATTGATTATTACATAATACTTATTGAAAGTCATTTTTTATTTACCACTGGTTCGGAAAATACCTCAGTCCTGGGAAGAACCAGCAAGAAACCCAGCGGGACTTTTTTTTTTAAACATAATTTCACTTAACAATAATTTTGTTTATACAATTTTTAAATGATATTTTCATAGAACCAGCATGGTGGCGATCACCCTATTCCCAGGGGTTATTTTCATTCATGTATTCCTTGATATTATAATAACCCTTCTTGTACAGTTTTTCTTTAATAAAACTTTTAAACTTGTTTATTGACAAACTTTGAATATGTTTGAATATATAAAGACCCCTGAGTGCTGCAGGATAAATTACCATAGTTACCTTCTCAGTCCTGCGACAATGGCTTTGAGGCCGTTCAGTCAAAAAGTCTAGGCAATCAAACCAGAAGATAAGCCATATGTGGAAAGCTTGCCTAAAAGGCTAGCATTCGGGACCCTGTCAAAGGCCTTTAAAAATATCAAGGAAAATAGTAATTGACTTTCCATTTTTCCATGAAGCCTTACTCCATATGTATGTGGCCTACACTAGAAGGTCCCCTGTAGACCGATTATGGTTGGATAAGTCAATTGACTCATGATCGAAGTCAGCCAATTAGTTCTAGTATGTAGTTTGATTCTTGTTATTTTGAAATCATACAAACAATATGGGATGAATAGAAGTAACATTATTTCCCGAACATTGGCTAGTTGATTTGTGGTTGATTTTCACAGTTAGACTCAATTTTATGAAATAAAAATTGTTTCTATATTATGTAGGTTAAACGAACTCATGATAATGATGGAGGAGAGTCAGCAGCAAAGAAACCACGTATTGAAGAAACACATGTACAAAAAGTACGAGAGCAGCTGGCTGCACGTCTTGATGCTCCTAAAGAAGCATCAGTCACAGTGGACAATATTAAGTAAGTGTATTATGGTTATTGTGAATTTAAAATTTCAATTAAGATACAAACTGATAATCTTATCAATATGCAGTATGACATTTTAACTTTAAATTATATAATTTTCAATATTTACATTATATGCATTACTGTAACAAAATGAGATGTTGCATAGAACAACGTGTTGTAAGGAATCTGGTGTATATGAATAAACTATACAAGATAACAATTGTTACTGCGTATCTATCTTACAAAATCAGAAATGACCTTATTACAATTATTTAACATTTTATATAGCTATAACATTTTTAAATCTTTTTGTGTATAACAAATGTTCTTTTCCAGGTCTCTTTCAGAGGCTATGTCAGTGGAGAAAATTGCAGCTATTAAGGCTAAGCGTTTAGCTAAAAAAAGAACAACTATAAAAAGTAATGACTACTCTGACACTTTAGGTGTAGTTGGATCAGATTTGAGAGCTATATTGGATTATGATGTAGATCTCACAAAAGACATTATCAGTCGTGAAAGGCAATGGAGGACTAGAACAACAGTATTGCAAAGTAATGGCAAGGTATGTTTTAAAAAATCTCAATGATTATTACATATTGATTTTCTTATCAACTGTAACCTTAAAAAACATTATGACTACTTCATTATACTTAACACACCTTCAAGTTTTGGATTCTAGACTTCAATTCAATCATAAAGTAAGTAAGACGCCTCTGTGGTGCAGTGGCTTAGCAATGAGGGCAGCGGGTTCGAATCCCACACGGAACAAGTATTTGTATGGCCTATAAATAATTGGTGCAGGTCTGGATGTTTGTCCTTGTGAAATTCATGTATGTAAACTGCCCCCACGATACAGGAGAAAATCTTATTGTGGAGGTTACGTTTTTTAATTAAAAAAAAATTAGATTAAAAGAGTAATAAAAATGTTGTTTTTCAGATGTTTGCCAAGAGTATACTTGCTCTCTTAGGTAGTATAAAAGCACGTGAAGAAGGCAGGCCGGGTGTACCTAGACCCCAGCCTGTGGTAATGCCACCTCCAACTTCATTACCCGCCCAACAAACTCAGTATAACAGATATGATCAGGAAAGATTTATTAGACAGAAGGAAGGTTTGTCCATTTAAAGATTTGCTTATTTTTTTAAACGACTTATGTAAGAAATAATTAAGTGGCTTACAAATTTTTTTTCTCTTTTTTACAGAGACTGAAGGTTTTAAAATTGACACCATGGGTACATATCACGGCATGACTCTTAAGTCGGTGACTGAAGGACCAAGTGTGCCAGTAGCGGCGCGCGCACCCCAAACACCAAATCATCCACGACAAATGCCATGTATGTGTTATTTTATCATGCAATTTTTTAAACATAATTCTTACAGCTTGCTGCCTTTAAAAAAAATTGTAACAAAATGGTATCGAAAATGAGGAAATTAAAAATGTGTTAAAAATTAATTTGCAAATGTCCTCATGTTCAAATAAAATTATGTATCTTACCTGCTTTGAAGAGCATCTCCAACTAACAACCTCAGTGTAATGGATTTCTGCAATGTGAACGCCTACTATTAATTATACAAAAGCTAGTTTAATATATATATATATATATATATATATATATATATATATATATATATATATATATATATATATTTATATATATTTGCTTTCCTGAAAAAACTTCTGAAATTAGCAATAAAAAAATTGAGGGTTGCTTATCGGGTTAAAACTATCCTATCTCTCTAATTGGACCAAACTGCACACAGTGTACAAAATTTAATTGAAATTAGTTCAGAGCTCATTGGCGGACAAACAATGAGACACTTAATTTTTATATACAACGTGTAACAAAAACCCTGTGGTTCCTGTTAAGTGTGTTATCAGAGTCAGTATGCAAACATAAAGAAATAGCTTTTTCAAAAAACTTGAACATTAAAAAAATATTTAAAAAAAAATTTATTTAAAAAAAATTGCGAATTGTATGTGGTTTATTACCATTGCATTAACCGGAGAATAAGAGGATTGTGAACCCCCCCCCCCCCCCCCTTTACCGATGCTCGTGTCAGAGGTAATTAAACCACATACAATTTGCAAATTATATTTTTTAATTAAAATTATTTTTTTTAATGTTCAAGTTTTTGAAAAAAGTTATTTCTTAACGTTTGGATACTGACTCTGATAATGCACTTAAAGGGAATCACAGGGTTTTTGTTAAGGTACAATCCCGTAGCCGACCGCAGACAGCAATAGCAGGTCATGATTCCGAACCCGACTGCTGGGGCGTTGGCGGCACTTCTGATCTGCGGTCGGGCGATATGTCGTCTGTCGCTCCGGCAAACGACGTGTCGCTAGCTACGGAAGATATTCCATAGAACTACATAGAAAGCAGTAGTGTCGCCACGACACGTCGCCTGTTGCTGCTGTCTGCTTTCGGCTACAGAATGATACCTTTACACGCTATATAAAGATATATATATATATATTGAGATAAAATAAAATAATTCTATACAAAAAAATATTTGCACAAAGAGCAATGGCAGACTTTCATACCTAAAATTAGTTGAGAAGAAATGGTAGCGTCTATATACCAAAAATATTTTAAAATGTTAAGCGTAAGTCCCTTAATAACTCTGTCAAATAATTTTGTACTGAGAAGGCGTCAAAAAAAAGATATTTACTTTTGAACGTTTTTAGTTTATGTCCTATGTCACTTGGTAAGAGTCATGCTTCCTGTGGTTGTTTGATGTTAGCTTAATAAATAATACATAATTGAGAGTTTTTAGATTATTGTATCTCTATTATATATTTGCATACTATGAATGTATATTTCTGGCATGGATCCAGGGCTTTTGTATCATAGTGACATTATCAGAAGGGCTAGAACCCAGAGCCGTAAAGCCAGTAAAAAACAGTGACATTTTATTTTAGCTAGTGTTGGCATAACATTATTTGGAATTGTTACATAGTACTATGATTGAGATAATGTAATATTGTAGGAAATTCTTTGTAAGAGACTTATTCTCAGCCATATCACTTTTATTGTTATTATTACTGATAGTAGAATTATTACTAGTAATAACTTAATATAAAAATATTTTGTGTGTTGTGTTGGTAGTGTTACAAAATGTATACGAAAATAGTATGAATATACTAAATGGCAACATTTGAATAGAGTAAAATGATTTAAGTTGAAGTTTTGGCGGGAACTTGATCGGCGGCGGTTTGCTGCTCCTGTTTTATAGTTTAAATAATAGTTTGAAGTGGATTTTGATATGTAAAAGTGGTGCGATTTTATGTATTAACTGTCTACGCATGTGAACTATTAGTGGAAACGGTGAAACAAGTGCTCTGATGGTGATGGATTCTCAAGATAAGCAGTTTGTTTGCATAGGCGCCTTTAGATACCATCACCAACTGTCAGCTGTCTGCTGGCTCAAGTTGCCGTCGAAATCTCCCAAGGGCTGCACAGTATGACGCATCAATATATTGTGAAGTAGTGAACTATGAAGGATAATTATACATTTGGAGAAATTATAATAAACCGAATAAAAATACTCAAGACTTGGCTTAAAGGTCTAGATACCAGGCCATAAACTCCAAAAAAAATGATTTAAGTCATTTGATATTCCCAAAAATGTTTGTTTTTTTCTGTGGCTTTAATTAAAAAATATTTTTATTTGATAAATCATAGAAAAATAATAAAACTCATTTTATATGTAACATTTCTAGACGTTATAATTTTTATCAACTATTTTTCTGCCATTGCTCTTTTGTTGCAATGTCAGAAGAGAAAGTTATTAATATTTTAATTATATGATTTTCATAGCTTAGCAATTAAACTAATTTATTAACTAATACAAAAAAGACTATTAGTTGCTTACTCCATACTACTTATAGTAGTAGTATAATCTAAGCATACTCTAGTTTAGAGGTAATCTCATGTAAATTTCATCCTTTTTTATAGAATAAGAGTGAACGAGCACACAGTCCACATGATGGTAAGTGGATGCTGTGAACCATAGACATTTATGTCTATTCTTGATCAAGAATTAAAACGCAGATGCATTGTCACCACTGTGGACTAACATAGAATGCCTCATTACCAGTAAAAAGGCTCTCCGGGTTCTCGTAACCATACGAAACACAGCAGCATTGAGCTGTTATTTTACACTAGTATTAGTTTTGTTGCATTATTTTATTAATTAACCCGTGTATGTGTGTGTGTGTATGTGCGCGCGTGCAGCGAGCGGCGGCGCGGGTGCTGGTGCGGGCGGGGGCGCGGGCGGCGGGGCGGGCGGGGGCGCGGCGCGGCGCGAGCTGCTGCCGGCGGCGGCGGCGCGCGCCCCGCCCGCGGGCGCCAAGCGGCCGTCGCGCACACCCATCATCATCATCCCCGCCGCCGCTACCTCGCTCATCTCCATGTACAACGTCAAGGACATGCTGCAGGACCACAAGTCAGTCACTTTTTCTTTTTTACCTCTATGTATGCTACGCCATTCTTTCAATTATGAACCAATTTCACAGATTTTTTAAATTTCAATAGGGGTTTTAATTTTAATAAATAATTTTAATTATTTTTAAATTGAATATACTTCAGCGGTAGTCCCATATAAATTTGGAGAAATAAATTTCACCACCAAGGGTGGCTAAATAAGGATGACGTTTGTAAAGAAACAATTAAGATGATATTGTGATTGTGAAATTCCTTAACCTACTCAAGATTAAAAAAATTAATTTTTATAAGAAGTTAAAGCTGATTTCACAGAAAAAAAAGAATAAAATAATTTCAGAAGCCAAAGTTAGGGCTTTATTAATTCTTCCATACAAGCACCTTATGTTATTTTGTCTAATAATGTTTATAATTTATCTCTTTTTTTGTTTGCTGTTTAATTTGGAAATACTTGAAAGACCTTAATTATTATACTTTATTATCAATAATTGCTCATATATTGGAGCAGTCTTATATTGGACACCAAAAATCACTTATTAAAGGAACACACATTATTTAAGGAGGATCTAACTCTATAAAGTATATGTTTTACCTCCTTGGAGGTTAAAGTTGGTTGAAATCGTGTGAGGCTAGATCTGAATTAATTCCAGACTCAAACATTACTTTCTTTTATAAAACTGAAGTGACAAACAAATTAAGTGGCTACTGCAGCCCATGGAAACTTACAGCTAACTTCAAACAAAAAAAAACAGATGTGTTGCCTGACAGTTCACACCCTACACTTCGCCTGCCGGTACGAGACTGCCAATCGAGCTAATTTAGTGAATTCATGCAATATTTTACTGAATAATTATATAAAGTTATTATTTCCCTTTCTAAGATTGCTCTTATATAAGTATTTGTCTTTACCATGCTCTTTTCAGATTTGTACCGGTTGAACAGAAGAAAGCAGAAGGTGTGGCACGAGAGAATGAAGTGTTGTTACAAAGAAGAAAAGGTCCAGCCGGTGATCAAGTTCCGAATAACGCAACGTCTATTACTGTAGGTTCACATATTACAAAGAAAAAAAAATAGATATAAACATACAAAACGTATATCAAATTGTGGATGTTTTTTCAATACTAAAAAAAAGAAAGAATAATTTAATTGATTAAACCAAAAATAAATGTTCACAAATTTTATGCACACACATCTATATTCGGCTGTTGGTTTATTAACATATAAAAAGCATTGTTCCATAATAAATACTGCTATTATGCAACATTTCACGTATATGATATGAATTTGAAAACAATACTATTAAATACATATTATGTAACTATCAAATATCAATTCCATCCTAGTTCCACATATCGTGGGGACAGTTTATATACAATCATTTGTAGACCTTATAAATATTTGTATTTGCCCTTAGCGCTGCAGTCCATTGCTAAGCCTCTCTGCCACAGAGTTGTCATACATTTGGCTGCATGGAGAAGATATCTTTTACTTTTTTATTAAACAAGCAAAGAAGAAATAAACCCTAAGTACATAGTTAATAATATTTCTGTAAGTCTTAAATAAGAAAATTTTATTTAATTTTATTAGGTACCTTATCGTGTAGTGGACAATCCTGGCAGACTATCAGCGGCGGAGTGGGATCGAGTTGTGGCTGTGTTTGTACAAGGTCCTGCTTGGCAGTTCAAAGGATGGCCATGGGATGGCAATCCCGTTCAAATATTTGCTAATAGTAAGTTGAGTAAGCCTTTTCGTAGCAATAGTGTAAAAGAGAATTATTAGAGGCAATGGAGCTTTTGTGCTGATTCTAATAGTGATCACATTTGTGATCTACTAGATTATATGACTCATTTTCTGCCTATTAGATGGTCTGTATAGATACCAACCTCGTACCTATTATCAATATGCAGATGCATAGTCAACCCTGAGGACTAAGATATAATGCCTCGTATCCAGCAAAAAGGGTCTCCGGTTCTCTACACTAACCATACGAAACACAGCAGCTTAAAGCTGCTATTTACGCTAGTATTCTGTGAGAGTATGGTTCTTCTGTAAATTCGTGTGTTCTTCGGTTTTATTAAATATGCCGATTTGCGCGTTACAGAAAGGGCTACACTAGGAGTTTCTCTTCGTGAAGGAATCCACAACCAAAATATCTGCGATATGACATTGGCCTTAGACTCAGACTCAAATACTCTGAAGCCTTGAGTAATAACATACAAATGCATACAATTTATACGTGGTAGAACCATGCTGCAGCTATATTAGTAGTATAGTTGTAGTACAAATGGGTCGGCTCGACCGAGGAAGGACCACACTCTCACAGAATACCAGCGTAAAATGGCAGCTTGCCACTGCTGCTGTGTTTCATATGGTGAATGTAGATAACAGGAGACCCATTTTACTAGATAAAAGACGTTCCATCTGAGTCGGGGCTTTAAAAAGTGGGGGTCGCGCCACCTAGGGGGGGCGCAGAGACCTGCAAAAAGCGAGCTACTAGCTAGCTGCGTACTGGGGACCTTACGACCAAGAAACGTCCGTAGTTGGGTGCAGTGTATGTACTCTGAAAAAATTAGTGAAATAATTTTTTTCTGTTCAAATATTTCACAATTTATTCCAAAATAGGAGAGGAAGCACTTCAATCACATTTACCCTTTTCGTGTACATGTTTGTGCGAAAGGAGATTTTCTGCTGTTGTAACAATAAAAACCAAATCCAGAAATAAACTTACTCGTAACATCGATAGTGCTTTCCGTTGTGCGATTTCTGTGAAAGCCATGCAAGCGCATCCATCTATATTCGATTATATAAGAAGTAGGTATTATATAATTAAGTAGTTTTTGTATGATATTATGTAACTTTTAAGCATTAAAAATTTGATGTTATTGAACAGAACTATTTTTTTTTCTAGCCTGATAGTAATCTAAAAATTATCTGAGCAAGGGGGCGCTGATATAAATGTTTTTTTTTTTGGTAATGGGGGCACGTCAGAAATAAGTTAGGGAACCACTGATCTACTCTGTACTAACCACTACGGGTGACGACGCATCTGCATTTTGATTCTTTATTGAGGATAAATGTAGATGTCTATGGGTCACAGCAACCATTTACCATCAGGTGGACTGTGTACTTGTTTGTCACCCTATCCTATAAAAAAATGCTTGTACTTACTCAGAGACATTGGCTGTATGAACGTCAACAAACAACAATTATGCATTTGGCATATGAATGTAAATAATGTATGTTTTATTTTATTTTATTTAATGTATTTGTAACATTAATTTTAGCTTTGTGCGTTCCTTCTCTATAAAACTTAAACTTTTCCAAATCTCATACTCCTCCGTTCCTCCTCTCATATACACATATTGATATAGATAAAGATTTGAAAAACTAATCAAGGAAGACAAAAACAATAGTTTGAAAATTTATTTGAACTTAATTTGAAAACGACAGTTTCTGTGACTGTGCTCTATTATCTCCCGACGTTTTTAAGGCTGTTTCTTCATTTTAACATCTTTTCAAAAACGAAATTCTTTATCTAATTAGGTGCTTAATACGACAAATTTGGTGGTTAATAAAAATACTTTGAATGTCTTTGTAACTAGTGTATTTGTTGCAGTTTGCGCGTTCCACCTGAAGTACGACGAGATGAAGTTGGACGCGAACGTGGCTCGTTGGGCGGTGACGGTGCTCAATCTGAGTCGCACCAAGCGCCATTTAGACCGCGCCGTGTTGCTCGGCTTCTGGGAGACGCTCGACAAGTACGTACATATATGTTACACTAGCTTTTCTGCCACAAACATTCTTCTCATACTTGATGGATAATACGTTCACTCCGTAATTCTTCGGGACGTAACTATACAATTTAATAATGTTTTAACTAATTACCCGCTAGGATTTCATGGATCGATAATTACCCGCGTCCGAAGCTGTAGAGCGGCATGGCGACATGCGTAAATTATAAGAAATGTAGGTATCAGTATGTTGTAAAGCCATACTGCAGCTATATTATCCTCATAACAATAAGTCGCCTCGACTGGGGAAGGACCACGCTCTCATAGAATATCAGCGTAAAATAGCAGCTTAATGCTGCTGTGTTCCGTATGGTAAATGTAGAGAACTGGAGGCCCTTTAATGGAAATGAGGTATTCCATCTTAGTTCTAAGGGGTGACAATGCATCTGCATTTTGATTCGTAATCGAGGATAAATATGAATGTCTACGGGTCTCGGCATCCATTCAGCATCAGGTGGACTGTGTGCTCCATCTTAGTCCTCAGGAGAGATAACGCATCTGCATTTAGAATCCAGGATAGATGTAGATCTCTATGGGCCACAGCATCCACTCCATCAGGTGGACTGTGTGCTCGTTTGTCACCCATAATATATGGAAAATATGACTAGTAAATTTTACGACACGATTTATGGCTCTGTCGTGTGCGCTTGCTTGTGGCTGCCGCTGCACTGGCGGACCACAAGTAGAAACGCGCAGGCCGTGGTCTCCGAGCGCATACTTGTGTGGGGACTTTAAGCAATTTCATTCATCGCAAATAACTCGCCTAGCTTCCGCCTGACGTCCGCCAAGTTTGGTCAGCCCTCACGTGAATTGGGTTATCATAACGACATGAGGTTTCATTACGCCATTACTGCACAGTCAAATTCAAATAAAATATATATAAAGCGAATATTTTCTACATTTAACTCTTCTTAATATAACACGCAACTTTCCAAACGTCGTCACAATGAAAAATCTTAGAAAGTTCTATATAAAAATACTTTTTTATGTAAGGTGAATACCTTCACCTTCAGAAGCTTTCAATAAGCCTTCTACGTTCAAATCGCCCAAGTTGTTGAACGAATGTTAATAGAGTCATTGCGTTCTTCCTAGTACGAAGCATAGATATTTGAAGATCATGCGGCATTGACAACAAGATCCAAATTCAAGCCTTTGAGTGTCTTGTTGGTAATGCCACTTGATCAAGCTAGTTGTCTAATTAGCTTAAGACGAAGGTCTACGTGATCTATGAAGGATTTTCGATTGCTACCCCAGCTGTACGGCTGGGCTCGTGGTCTTTGAACCTATGGTGTTTATCTACGATGACTGCACTCCTTCCATACTTCCTACGATTTAACATTATTATTTATTTAATTTAAATAGTTTGAACTCCCTTAATACATTGCGCATTAAGTTACGGTCAATTTTCCGTAACTTCTTTAGTGACTAAACTTCTTTAGTCGATTGCGAGCGGGCGTGAAGACTAGTTCTTTGTTTCGTACACCGCGAATGTTAGTTTCCACAATCTAACATTGTTTTTGTTTAAAGTGACTAAGGAAACACCGTCATTATTTATAAGCCCACTTTGTAAATGTGATTTTTCAGATAAATATGTAATTATTCAGATAAATATATTTACGGAAAAAGAGTAACTGTCGTAAATAAAAATACAACTGGATACTGGCTGCGTCCGCACGATCCACAGGTGTGACACAGTTTTTGTTGTGAATTGCTGGTTTAGTAGTGAAAAGGAAGGGAAGGGAAGAGCGAGTGAACTGTATTACTATAAAATTGACTTTGGATTGACTAGCAGACTGTATGTGAGTGAAATGAGTTGACTAACTGGATTATGATATGACGGTTCTATTAACGAGAGATGGGGGACGACTTAAGAAACCATTTAGCAATTATTGTTATAGTTATAAATAACAATTATAATCACTAAAACTATCACTATAACTATAGGGAGCACTAGAGGGATTATTTCTTCTTTCTTCATTATCTTATGGGAGTTCGTCTTTTGCCGCGAATGTGAATGGTTTTCGACTTATATTCCCGCGGCGGGGGTCGCACAGTTGACGTCTCCGCCGCGGGCTTGAGGCGCGCTGATTGGTTGCGCGCATCGAACGATTGTGTCGCGGTGTGCGATGCTTGCGGGCCGTGCGCCGTCCGTAACAAGTAGTGTACATGGGAAGTCTTTGCTATTAACTATATACGTATACCAAATATGCATAAAATTTAACACTAACACTAGTTGTGTTGTATTGTTTCAGGCACATGATGAAGAATAAACCGCATCTTAGGTTCTAAGTATGCTATACCGTTATAGAATTTTATCATAATATAGACTATTGTACCATGTGAATATCCGAATGCCTTCAATAAGCATAGAGAATCTAAGTCAATTCAAACCATTTAATAATAATTTGGCTACCCTTGAAATATAATATTTATGTTATTAGGTATATAGAACTGATGTACCTTATGAAATATTAGACTTTTGCAGTTTTGTAAATTCTACCTATAATTATATAAAAAGTCTATTTATTTTGTGTTTGTACTGCACTCTCCTCACATCGTATATAACAAGTCGTTTTAAATATTGGACGATAATAATTTTATTTTTAATATCTGAATACAACAACAATTGGTGTGTTTTAATAGTTCATATTCATACTTCTAAGCTAATGACCACAATATAAAAACTACCTAAAAATTTAATTTCAAAGCTCTATAGGAAAATTAATGTACCCACAAAGCATTACTCAAGAACATTTTCTTGAGTATATCATCATCATCATCCTCATCATCATAACAGCCCTTGCCAAGTCCACTGCTGAACATGGGCCTCCCTCAAAATGGGAATATGTTTGCCATAGTTGCCACGGTTGGCGGGCGGGCTTGCAACCGTACCTTTTTATTGTACTATTGCTGTTATCAGAAAGATGCTGCTGCCCATCTCCTGCCTCAATTTTCCTCTGTCGCCTCTTACGACACCCACGGGAATAGTGGATATTATAGTATATATAAATAGTATACTATTTACTGTACTATTGTATGATCTTAAATTTATAGTAAATTCAATATAAACTGAAGATAGTAGAGCGAAAATTTTCGTACAAAGATAATTATCAAATAAGTTGCGGCGAAATATGGCGTCAAAAACGTTCCTTTTAATTGTAATCTGTAAGAAAATAGAACATTTTTATATGTACTTTGTCATTATAAATATTTTTTTCATTCGAGTCAATTCGATTTCCGGGCTTTATTAAAACTAAAAAAAACGCATTTTTGTCACTCATATGTATTTAATTACTTAAAGAACATCGACATATTTACTGATGAAGACAATTTATTCGGAAATGTGTGTGCCCATATGCTTGTACAATCAATTAAGACACTTTATGAAAGTAATTGTAAAGATTTTAGTTGCTATCTTTGGAATAATTTGAAGCTAACAATTGCGTAGGATATATTACAGTGATTAATGTGTTCGCGCTAACGCAGGGCTTAGGCACCTCGCTTGTTTAAAATCTACCCGTGCCCGATGTAACGCTTATATATAAAATCGTTCGAACATAGTGATAATGAAACTTAGACAGTCATTATAAGAAAAACAACAATATTCCTTGGATTAGATCCACGTGATCGTCTCATTCCTTTAACTGCCACGTCGACAGGACTATAACTTAAATTAAAAATTTTAAAAACCCCGGGACAAAAAAGCTGATGATCATCTTCAAACGGCTAACAAACTTTCTTGAAACATAGCTTAGAACACTCTCGATTAAGACACCTTTCCAACGATAATAACTTAATCAAAATCGGTTCATCCGTTCAGGAGCTATGAAGCAACAGACAGACACACATATGCACATATACATATAAAGATACACAGATACACATTACAAACATATAACACTAACCCCACTGTTTTTGTCGGGGATTTAAAATGGACTAAGAAATACACACTAATTTTGTTATTTTTTTTTTGCTATGACGTAATATTTAATGGTTCCGTTTATTATTTTTTTCTTTACTTAATTTATCGAAATTGTTTTGATGAATAAAAAAAATATTTCAAAGCTGTACTCGTATTATATTTAACATTTACGCATAAAATAGTAGCAAAACATACGTGCCTTTAAAAAAATAATAAGCGACTATATATATACTGAGCGTAATAGTAAACACCATACAAATTTAAATCCAAGAATTAAAGTACCCGTGTTTCGTTTCCGTATTTAATATAATAGGTATTATCAAGTGAAAATAAATCATCTAATAGCGAGTGAAATAAGTCTGTGATATTTCCGATTATATTCCTGCAAAGAGAAATAAACAACCGTAATAAATTGTTGTAATTTTTAAATTGAATGTCAATGAGATAAATTGACTAAGCAGTTTGTTTATACAAACTACTTAGTCGATTTGGAGATCCAATTGGCTATATAATTTGAATTTGGTAAATAGTTACCTAAAACTTGGTTGATTTTCCAATTCAAGTAAAATTAGATTTCTAGTGTTTAACAACATACAACAACATGATTATGATTTGTCTACGAAATCTGCGACATCATTACACTGTATTCGCATCCGTTCGTGGATCCATTACAGCGTATCAACAGTTCATTGGTGAACATAAGCTTCGCCTATAGTTTGCCTGATAAGGGGGATGCCAGGCGAGTTGTCAATCGCAGTTTCTTATTATTTTGAGTTGTGATAATCACGGAAATGCTGCTGCCCATATTGTCATATTACTTCTATATAGAAATGTTTGTTTTGACAACTTGTAAAATGTATTTCAATGGACTAGGGTCTCAAATACCCAATCAAGCCGTTGATTAAAAAGTTGATAGATTGAACACAGAACTTGTTAGTTTTCAATGTATATATTAGCATCTCTTAAAATGACGACGATGATACCCCACCACCACAAGAATATCTATAATTTCTGCCATGTTGCATGCCTGAAGCGCGTAGCGCGGAGGTATGTTCAACTACTAGCGCCTAAAATTAAGATTCCAACGTTTTGTCGCATGAAATTGTATCTAACAATTATATTGTACACATAAATTATATAAAACGCACATTGTCAGAAAGATAAATGATTGTTGAACTAAGTAATTTTTTCTATTGATAACGCATAATTCTTATTCAACTTTTTAACGAATTAAGGTTTTTTAATTCTGTACTAAAATTGATGTAGTGATTTAATGCTTAGTGTACAACCTTATTATTCTGTTGAAAAGCAATGAAGAAGTATTTTTTAAGCATCCGCAAGGTTAATGTTGGTGATATTATTTGTGTGTTTATTTGTATTCTCAATTTTATATATCACTGGACATATTACTATGAAGTTAATTATTATAATATAATCATTCAAGATTTTTTGGTACGCGAAGTTTCCAACAATAGCAGGATTAGTATGGATGTGCGTTAAAGAAGTTAGTTAACATACCTATTAAAAATAAAATTTCCTTGTAATGTTTTATATTTTGCAAAAAAAATTGAGTTCTAAAACGGCTCATTTTAATAAATTAAATACAAATAAGACATGCGACTAAGAAACAAAATTGAAATAGAATTAAGTTCACAGATAAGAAAATAAAATTCTCTAAATTTAGCACTAAGAGTACATACACAAAGAGAGTCCGTAGTCTTTGCCTACATCTCTAGCTGCCGGGTTGTGTGTTTATGTATATGTATGTATGTTTGTCTTTTCTTTCTTGTAAATAATTTCAATCCATTTTAAAACACTCAACAATTTGACTAAAGCATTAGAAACTTCCATACACCAACCAGCCGCACCGCTTGTCGACTCGTCGTGGCCTCATTACTGCTAAAAGTAATTGCCTGGACGTTTGTTTGATGTTTAATAGGTCTAAATTGTATTTAAATATCTATCGAGTTCGAAATACCTTGTGAAATGTTTAGGATTATTAAAGTTTATTGTTGTGATAATGGTATTTGGATGTTATGTATGTACATATATGTATCATATAAATTGTACTTAGATGTTTGTATTCAATAGAGAGCACAAGTCGTTGCCAACTATTTTAAATTACGTCTCAATCGTATTGATGAATTGCGTAGCCAAAATATTTTTAAATGGCGTTGAAATGTTCAAAGATCTGTGATCTTTGTTATATAACAACAATAAATTGTTGAACATTATATTGTGTTTTTTTTTCATCCTTAATTAATTTACTATCGAGATTATTACATAATACATAATGAGATTTCGATTAAAATCTCGTACTGTATTATTCGTTTCTGAATATTTCTGGAGTAATCTTAGGGACAGTAAATCAAGTGTCCTGTTCAGTAATTACGCTATACGATCAGAAATGCAGGTTTCCCCCCAATTAAATTCATCAAAAAAATAATCGCGGAGCGCATGGCAAATCAGCATGTAAAATTGTAATTAGCAATTAATGTTGTTCAGCATCGAAAAATGAGCTTAAGTTGCTTTCGCACTATGATAATTTAAAATTATATAGGTACAACCGACTTCAATATAAATTATTAAGAATTTAAAAAAGTATTGGTCAGATCTTGATGAAATTTATATGCGACCACACGAGAAGTACCAGCTTTCAAATAAAAAAAATCATCGAAAAGTTATGAGGTATCACACATAAAAAGTCGAATTGATACCTCATCTTGTTTGAAGTCGGTAAAAAATATTTTTTTATATAGGAGAGGGGGCATACGAGCATGCGGCTCACCTGATGGTAAGTGACTACCGCCGCCCATGAACAACTGCAACACCAGGGAGGGAATTGCAGATGCGTTGCCGGCCTTTTAAACAGGAGTAGGCTCTTTTCTGGAAGGTCCCTAAGTCGTATCGGTCTGGAAAAATCGCTGATGGTAATCGATTCCACAAGGAAGTCGTGCGAGGGAGAAAACATCTTCTAAATCGCACAGTGGTGGACCGCCAATCATCCAGATGGTGTGGATGGTATCGAGAGATCTGCCGCGATGTGCGTTCGTGAAATTTAGCGGCTGGGTTTAACCCGAACAATTCCTCAGAGCACTCCCCATGGTAGATGCGAAAAAAAATGCAAAGGGATGCAACATCTCTTCGCAGTGCCAAAGATTCGAGCCGATCAGAAAGGACTCTGTCGTCGACGATTCGAGCCGCTCTGCGCTGGATGCGGTCAAGTGGAAGGAGCTGGCACTGGGGAGCCCCAGCCCAGAGGTGGGAACAGGATTCCATCCGATCCGAACTTGCGCCTTGTAAAATTGCAGGCGGTGTGCCGGCATGAAATACTGTCCCGCACTGCTGAGCACGCCAAGCTTTTTAGAGGCCAATTTGGCCTTCTCTTCCAATTGACCACGAAACTGCACGTCACTCGATATGTCGACTCCGAGGATTCCGATACTGGCTGCGGCAAGAAGGGGAGTGCCTTGAAACTGAGGAGATACGACAAAGGGGTTCTTTTTAGCGGTAAACGCGCAAACTTGTGTCTTCTGAGGATTAAACTGGACAAGATTTAGTCGCCCCCAATCTGAGACTTTGTTCAGCAAAGACTCTACTTCAGACACAAGTTTGTTCCGGTACTCGGCGACGTTTTCCCGAGAAATATTGGCACGGCCGGTGTATAGAGCACCACCAGTGCTGTTATCCGCATAGCAATGAATGTTACCAGTTAGCAACATATCATTGATATGCAGAAGAAACAGCGTTGGTGATAGCACACAGCCTTGTGGAACACCAGCGTTAATAGGCTTGTAGTCGGAGCATGCACCGTCTACAACAACCTTGATGCTCCGATCTGCAAGGAAGCTGGTGATCCAATTGCACAATTTCTCGGGAAGCCCATAGGAGGGAGCTTCGAATGAAACGCTTTGTGCCAAACCCGATCGAAGGCCTTCGCAATGTCCAAACTAACGGACAACGCCTTCCCCTTGAACTCTACTGCCTCCGCCCATCTATGGGTCAGGTAGACCAGAAGATCACCAGCTGATCGACCCTGACGAAAACCGTATTAGTGGTCACTAATCAGCTGGTGATCCTCAAGGTACCGCATGAGCTGGCAGTTAATAATGGATTCCATTATTTTGGAGAACGAGGAGGTGATCGCGATAGGCCTATAGTTGGACGAGTCTGAGCGATCGCCTTTTTTAGGGATCGGGTGGACAAAAGTTGTCTTCCATGAATTCGGGACTACGTCTTGGGAGTAGGAGTACCGAAAAAGACGCGTTAGGACCGCTGCCAACTCCGGAGCACACGTCCTCAGCCCAATGGGAGCGATTCCGTCAGGCCCACTCGACTTGTGGGTGTCCAGGGACAGGAGTGCTTTGCGAACCGAGCGCTGTTAGAACAGTACATCCGGCATGGAGCACTCACACCGCGGGATGGTCGGCGGTGTTTTCCCCCCGTCATCAAGATTCGAGTTGGACCCAAAAAGGGAGCCTAAAAGGTCGACTTTGTCTTTTGCGGCTTGGGCCAGTGAGTCGTCCTCCCTGTGCAGAGATGGTAGTGATGGCTTACAGAAATTCCCTTGGACAGCCTTGGCGAGAGACCAGAATGCACGGGTTCCCGAAGGAAACCATTTCTCGCCAATTCTGCCTATGTGCTCTGACTTTGCCTTGGCAATAACTCTTTTGAAGGACCTGGAGGCGAAGTTATACTTCTTTTTAAGTGTGCTGGTGTTTACATCCATAACAGTAAAATAGTATAATAGTTCAAAATTTAAAATAAAACAAACATGGCAGGATGATGACATTTTCATTTACGACGATGTTAGGAAACAAGATGGCATGGTGATGCATTACGATATGAAATATTATCATAGAATAGCGACACGAGTAGGGTAAGGTTGTATAAATATTAATAATCAGTGATTGTTATAATTGAACCGCTTTCCTTCACGTCCTGCGTAAATGTCTAAATGAAACCAGTGAATAATTAGCTATAACAAAACTCATTGTCATGTCAGGATCATACTTCTTTAGACCACAAGATTGTATGTATATGTCTATGCGATGAGAAAAGTAAGTACATACCTACTTAATTAGAGATGCAGTGTCAGAGATCGAGCACAGTTAGAAGTCACAAATGTTTGAACAGTTAAAAGTCACAAGTGCTTATTAAAAGTCTATTCTGAACATAGGTCATAGATTATTATAAATTGCCTCAGGGGAGATATCAGCCATAGTTGCAACGCTTGGTAGGCAGGTTGGCAACCGCAGTTTATTTTTTATTTTTAGTTGTTACTAGCTGTGCCCCGCGGTTTCACCCGCGTCATCACGTGTCGGTGGTGCGCGACATGACCTACTTCAAGCATTTTATAATTGCAATTAAATATTTTATTTGATAGCAATGGATGGAAAAATTGGCATAATTATTGGAGTACTTTTATCTGTCGGCATATTATGTATGATGTAGAGTGAAGGTAAGTTTTATCCACTTTCCCTCCCACGTTCTCACCGGGCGGCTAGGGTTTATGCGTCGTTCGCGCGCCCAGCCAAGTATTAATTATATTAATTTTACATTATCTCTTAAACTATGCGTCCAAATAACATGGTATAAAGAACAAAGTTTATCTTCATAAAATTGTCTTGATGATGAAGTAATTTTCGTTCGTAAGGATAAATAGGCCATGCCTAATAATAACGCTCATAAATCACTTTTAAATTTTCAATATTTTTTTGTCACAAAATACCTAATTATGGCTCATGTATAAGAAATAGACATATGGTATCGCGGACTTTTTTTAGACTAAGTGAAGATCTATATTTTTCTAGAACATTGTATTTACGTATCCCTAACTATAACACCAGTGTACGCGGATAAATCATTTCGGGAGTGCTTTTTCTTCTGACTTGCTTAACAAATATCCATATTTGAGGCTAGCTGAGTGGTATAGCTTAATGCTAGATAGCCTATACTATTCCACATGAATTTTGTTATAATATACAAAAATAATTTTTCAAATCGGACTGGTAGTTTCAGAGATTAGCGCGTTTAAACAAAGAAAAAAACTCTTCCGCTTTATTATATTAGTATAGATTAGGAAGATGCTGCTGCTGATCTGCTGGTTTGTTTACCTCTTTTGCCTCTTATGACACCTACGAAACGGTATGGGGGAGTGTGTGGAGTGGATTCTTACACAGTTAAATTTATTGTGCAGACAACTAATTATCAAATATGTCATCATCGTTACTATGTACTCGACCTCAAAAATCTAAAATGAATCTTGGTCGTTTCGTTTGAAAGGCTTCGCTCATCTTCGCTTGCCTGCTTATATCATTTACAATCGGCGACACAGACCACAGAGGCAAGTGCTGTGGACGTGCGTTGACGATTGCAACCAGTGTCAAAGACACGAGAAAAATCGAAACAGAACTTGACCCGAAAGGTAATAATTTTGTGCAAATGTGAGCTCCCACTTGGATTTGACTTGGAGCCTATAACGCAATGTCTTGTTTATCAACCTTGATTGACGTCTCTGAGAAGGACGAATAAAATGTCTTAATGGTTTTCAATAAGCAAAAATTTAATTCCCGTCATCGCCACTTGAGTTACTGTTTCCGTACCCTCGTTTTACGGAAACCGTGGCATGACCTTGAATCGACGTTCCAAACCTGGCTTGGGTTGACCCATTATAAGTTTGGATATTGTGTTATTAGGTACACATTGAAAAAATGACTGCTTTATTAATGTTTGAACACAACAAATAACAATATATTTACATTTACTGTTACAATTTAATTAGACTCGTCTTATACGAAGCAAGTGAAGTAAAATCCCGCCCCGCGTTTACCTCGGCCCTCGTTGTCGGGATGCCGTCAAGCGTAAAATGTCAAAATCTCGATATGCTTACTCAGCTGCTGCTAGTCAACTATCCACTAAACTGCTAAATTAAATCCGAGGGCGTATAAAGACCCTCTGAACCTGTTCGAAGCATTGGCTGCGGCAACATGTATAATATAGGCGGACCAAGTGTTTTATTAAAATGGAGAAGAAGATGAACAAGCCTCATCCCCGTAGTTATTGCCGTAGCGCACTGATCGGAACGATGATGCTGCTTTGTCGTGCGTCCTATTACACTATGGAGTGTAGAGTACAAGGAGAACCAACTTATAAGGGGCGAAAGTTGAAAAAGTGTCCTACTATTTACTGAAAATTTCTGAGGTTCTAAAACCTACCACAATAGCGCTGGCGTCTGAAAAACTACGTTATGAAGATAGCTTTTGTGAACGGAGTGAAGTCAGCTGAATTCAAATATTTAACAAATTTCATGATTATAGTAGTTAGTAAAATGCCATTATACAAAATCTCAACTATTTACGTAGTACAAAACCAAGCGTATTGGTCGGTCCTTGTTTATTTCTCCGTCTTATTCTAATTACTTTTGGCGCTTTTTTTTATTTATCCTATGCTACTGTAGCGCCTCCCTTATTGGACACGTTTTTAGGGACACTTTTCATATATAGAGATGGTCCTCCTTCTCTCTACACTCCATCTGTTACATCTACGACGCAGCTGTATGTGTCTCGACTGCATTATTATTGCTCCTTCAAACTGGTCCCAGGATATATGCATAACGCCTGGGCGACAAAACTTTCATCACAAACAAAAATTAGACGTACTTAGTCTGAAAACATCAACGTGTGTTACTAAAATATGCGCGATTTGCGATCAAAAATTGCGTTATGCAGGAAAAATTTATTTTTAACTAAATTATTAATAACATAACAGCCGCAGCAGAAGTAATTTCTGTGTTATTTCTTAACTCATGCCGGATATCGAGATAATATTTGCTATTGTCAGTCGGAAGAATCTAGTTTCTTTGTGTTGTTTATTTACCGCCAAATTAAAATTAGCGCATTGAGTTGTATAGATAATGCAGTATGTAAATATTCTGACTTGGAAATTATAATAGTAGGCGACTTTCATCTCAATTCTTGCAGTGCTTCAATGTACTATGTCAAACCGTAAAATGTTAAAATAACATCACTGATGTAGTACTGTCTAGAGGTTGACCGCAGTTCAGTAGTGGATGTTGTGTCTGGAGCCCTGGTGGCGACAGACGTATACCACCCATCGCTGTTGGTGCATATCTTCACAATGTGTATTAACAGCCGGCCCATTGCCACTTCAGCTTACGTTGGGATATTATGTAGGTTACTCTGGATCTACTGCGGATTCTTTATTATGTCCTCTTTCATGCAGAGGAACGCCAGGTATACCTCTCTCCATTAGCTTGCTGAGAGACCTTGAGCTTCCTCATACGACCAGCAGTGAATCCATATGTCATCACTGGCAACACGCACTGGTTTTACTCTCTTGTTTTCAAGTTTTGAAGTATACGTGACGAGAAGAATTGCGTAATTTTCCGAACCCTACCTAGTTGAGTTGGATCCGTCGATTGACCTCTCGGCCGAAGTTGGACTTACCTAGTCGCACAATTTGTCCCTGGTATACTCATCATCAAATTAGTGCTTCACCTACACTTCAACAACACGACTTAGTGCCATAACTATTAATTTTTTTATAGAAGATGCTGTATACGAGGCATACGGTTCACCTGATGGTAAGTGACTACCGCCGCCCATGAAGAACTGCAACACCAAAGGAATTGCAGGTGCGTTACCGGCCTTTTAAAAAAGAGTAAGCTCTTTTCTTGAAGGTTCCTAAGTCATATCGGTCCGGAAAAATCGCCGATGGTAAATTATTCCACAGAGAGATCATACGCGGAAGAAAACTCCTACTGAAACGTACAGTGGTGGACCGCCAAGCATCCAGATGGTATGGATGTGGATGGTATCGAAAGTTTTGCCGCGATGTGCGTTCGTGGAATATGGGGATGGGATTAATCCGAACAATTCCTCAGAGCACTCCCAGTGATAAATGCGAAAAAAAAATGCAAAGGGATGCAATATATCTTCGCAGCGCCAGTAAATCGAGCCGATCGGTAAGGACTTGGTCGTCAACGATTCGAGCCGCTCTGCGCTGGATTCGGTCAAGTAGAAGGAGCTGATACTAGGGAGCCCCAGTACAGAGATGGGAACAGTATTCCATGTGAGGCTGAACCTGCGCCTTGTAGATTTGCAGGCGGTGTGCCAGCATGAAATACTGTCCCGCTCTGCTGAGCACGCCAAGCCTTTTAGAGGCCAATTTGGCCTTCTCTTCCAATTGACCACGAAACTGCACGTCACACGATATGTCGACGCTGAGGATTCCGATACTAGCTGAGGCAACAAGGGGAGTGCCTAGAAACTGAGGAGATACGACAAAGAGGTTCTTTTTAGCGGTAAACGCGCAAACTTGTGTCTTCTGAGGATTAAACTAGACTAGATTTAGTCACCCCCAATCCGAGTCTTTGTTCAGCAAATACTCGAATTCAGACACAAGTTTGTTCCGGTACTCGGCGACGCATTCGCGAGAGATATTGGCAGGGCCGGTGTATAGAGCATTACCAGTGTTGTCATCCGCATAGCAATGAATGTTACCTACCGCTTCGCAACATATCACTGATATGCAGAAGAAACAGTGTTGGTGATAGCACGCAGCCTTGTGGAACACCAGCATTAATAGGCTTGCAGTCGGAGCATGCACCGTCTACAATGACCTTGATGCTCCGATCTGCAAGAAAGCTGGTGACCCAATTGCACAATTTCTCGGGAAGCCCATAGGAAGGGTCGAAGCTCCCTTCCTATAGGCTTCCTATGATATGCTATGAAGCGCTTTGTGCCAAACCCGATCGAAAGCCTTCGCAATGTCCAAACTAACGGTCAATCCCCCCCCCCCCTTGGACTCTACAGCCTCCGCTCATCTATGAGTCAGGTAGACCAGAAGATCACCAGCTGATCGACCCCGTCGAAAACCGTAATGGCGGTCACTAATCAGCTGGTGATCCTCAAGGTACCGTATAAGCTGGCAGTTAATAATGGATTCCATTATTTTGGAGAACAAGGAGGTGGTGGCGATAGGCATGTAGTTGGACGGGTCTGAGCGGTCGCCTTTTTTAGGGATCGGGTGGACAAAAGCTGTCTTCCATGATTTAGGGACTACACCTAGGGAGTAGGAGTACCGGAAAAGACGCGTTAGGACCGGTGCCAACTCCGGAGCACACGTCTTCAGCCCAATGGGGGCGATTCCTTCAGGCCCACTCGACTTGTAGGTGTCCAGGGACAGGAGTGCTTTGCTAACCGAGCGCTATGAGAACCGCACATTCGGCATAGAGCACTCACATCGCGAGATGGTCGGCGGTGTGTTCCCCCGTCATCGAGAGTCGAGCAAAAAGCAAAAGCAAAGAAAGAGCCTAGCAGATCGGATTTCTCATTTGCAGCATGGACCAGTGAATCGTCCTTCCTGTGCAGAGATGGAAGAGATGGCTGACAAAAGTTCCCTTGGACAGCCTTGGCAAGAGACCAGAATGCACGGGTTCCCGAAGGAAGACGACCTAGTTTCTCGCCAACTCTGCCTATGTGCTCTGATTTTGCCTTGGCAATGACTCTTTTGAAGGACCTGGAGGCGGAATTATAAGGGCGCTGGTGTTTACATCCCGGGAAGGTGATGCGTCAGCCCAGGCCTGGTAGCACTTCTGCTTGTAGCGTGATGTAATTTACAGGAGCGACTAGTATTAGAGGAAGGAATAAATTAGCAACAACGTTGGGATCGTCCTGCGAGAAGCAAATCCCCCTCCCCCCAAAGGGTAGGATGCAAAGAAATACCGCATCTCATCCCAATCGGCGGACCTATAGTGCCAAACACGGCGGCAGCCTGCAGAAAGCAACCGCGATTTCAGCGTGAGTGGCACCACCACACTCCGGACTAGACAATGGTCCGAGGAGCCAAGAGAGGCGTCGACGGAGACCTGATATCTGTCCGGATGAGAGGTGAGCAGAAGGTTCAACAGGTAAGGTGCATGATCCTCCACATCTGGAATCCGCGTAGGTGTAGTAACCAGTTGTGTTAAACCACATGCCAAGGCAAAATCATGAACAGATCTCCCCACATGATCGGTTAAACGTGAACCAAGCCATTCGGCGTGGTGGCCATTAAAATCGACAAGGATCACGATCTCTGCGGATGAGACCTATTGTAGCAAGGAATCTGTAGCCATTTGGACGTGGTCGATGAGTCGGTCTGTTTCTGCATTACCGCTATGGGACCTATAGAAGAACCTGTAGACGCACGGATGGTTGTCGATGTCTACTCGTAGTCAAAGGATGGACAGGTCCGAACCTTCAAGACTGCCGAGGCGTCGAGAACAGATGTCCTCTCTGACGTATACGCAAACTCCAGCCCGAGACACAAAGGAGTGTTCTAATTTGTACTCCGGCTAGGAGAGACACGAAGTATCAGCCGGAGAGGATACATGCGTCTCGGTCAAAAAGAGCAAGGCCGGCTTCGCCGTCACGAATTTCTGCAACATCAGGGGACATCAGTTTGCCTAGAGCAGTTATTGTTTTGAGCGGGACTTTGCCCCCTCAGAATACGCGAGACAGCCTAAGCACCCACGCTTGGGAGTGGAGTAGCTTGGTCGTGAATGCTCAGTGAGGGATTCTCCAGGGGTGCTGGGACCCTCCTAGGGTAGTCTTTCATTTAATTCCACTACCATGTTGATGGGGCGGGGTTAAGGGGGTACTGGGCCTCCGACCACCAGCACTCACCAGACGAAACGCAGAAGCTGAGCTTCCACTACACGCCAGTATTCTGTAAGTGTGAGGTCGTGGCACCAACCCGGCTCGAGGCGGTCCTTACGTGCAACAGCAACTGCCGCGTGGCTCTACCATCGTTAGATTTCTCCTACCTTCAACTGACCGTCTTTCTTGGTGCCTAGTTTTGCGTTGATTCTTTGGAGAACAATTCCACCCCTAAGGATAGCAAATAAATAACTTCTTCTTTAATAATTTGAAGTCGGGATTTTACTTTTTGTTAAAAGTTATAATTATATAGGAATGTACAACTCTTGGGATATCGCCATAGATCGCCATCTCCTTATCGGGATGTGCCAATGTTGGCGTGTAAACCTGTATAACTCAACGACTACCGTTTGCTGGTTCTGGATATAAAGTAAACACTTTACTAACGAGAATCACGTGGATTCTTGAAATCACACACGAACAAAAAACAAAACAAAATTTGAACTTTCAGTTGTCTTTATTTAAAATTTTAAATAATCAATGTAGTAGTGTATAACAATAAATAATTTTGATTCCTCCCAAAAGAGAACAATAAGTAAGTACATAAGATATTTAATGTCTGTAAAGGTTTGTATTATGTGGTATTTCTGTACACAACTTAAAACCTTTCGTTTTAATTAATAATATCACATCGTAAGGTGTGTGTACATATGTGTGCCCAATTTTACTTAAAAAGGTACTGGGATAAACTCGTCAGCGGTTACAACATAGTAGATTACTTCCATTATGTAAGGGTCTGATATTTTATACGTATAAAAAAACATCATTTTATGAAAATATTTTTAGTAAAACATAATTTTGACAGTCTTGTTCTGCCCCGGTAAGGAATGATAAGACCAATTTTTACCGATCGCAGACTTCAACCGTCTACAATATAAGTAATTATTTATCCGATGAAACCATTCTTTAGTCTTTAAAATAGGATAGTGTAACAGATTGTCTTTAACCTTTACCGAAACGCCATCAACAATATAAATACACAAACTAATATGTGAAAAGTACTTATATTTTTGAAGATATTACAGATTCTGCTTTACATACTCTGGAATTTTTACGAAAATGTACCATCAAAAGGTGGCATGTTAGTATAAGATGGTAAAAATGTTGAAAATACTATGTTACACAATATGCAACAGTTTTTTGTAAACCAAACAGTTTATTATACCTATAGTTATCTCATAGGTTTTAAAAATATGTTTACGGTATCGGCGGAAATCCATAGATATAATATTTAATATTTCTATGCGAAAATCTGTTAAGCTATCCCTAACAAATTTAAATATCGAAGAAGAAAAATATAACAAACCGAATCAAATATAACACACTTTTAAATAATAAGATTACAAACTAAGGTTGGCTATTAATGGGGCGATACACTACTAACTATGAGTTTAGCACAATCACTCATAGTGATGCAAACAGGACAAGCTCATTCGAGATCATTTTGTTTATGTTAACAATGGGACCAGTTAAATCGTGATTTAATACTGTTTACCGATATGGTTAAGTATCTCGAAATTGCTTGACCACACAGGAATGATTCGTGCAAACTAATGAAATGGTCGATGAAGAACTACTCATCTAACTTAAAAACAGTCGGCTTATAAAGCCTAACCTCTCTCGCGTTTGAGGTGTGCACAATTCTAGTTTTAAAGTTCTTGATATTTTTGTGGACAGAGATAATTTTGATGTACCTAGTACCTACCTAGCAGCGGGAACCGTGAGTTTTAAATGAAGTCGCGGTCCAAAAACATTAAAATAATCTACAATATAAAATTAAATATAAAAATGTAATTAAGATAAAAATTTAAGAATTTTTAGTATCGGCCCAAGAACTTCAATTCACGTGATATATAATATGACTATAAAAATAGGATATAACAATATTATAAAAATGTTACATATTACAAATAATCTCTTATTTATTTTTAATAATTTTGATATAATTGCTTTTTATTATGGGGTAGCTAACCAAAGGAACATAATACCCATAACATAATAATAACATAATAAATTTCAGTCAAAAATTAAAATTACACATTTGAATTACTTTTGTCGAAGAATTAAATACTTTATACAGACGTCATTGTTGTTTAAATAATTAATTTTTATTATTTTAAATAAAGTAAAAATCCAAACAAATGCCGATAACAATTAAAATTGCCCAACGGATATAATAAAAGTTCACATTGAAGAATAAAATAGTCATAGCATTTACTTTAGATATTTAACTTTATCCAAATAATTACAATAATAAAAACCAGACGAGGCCACAATCTCACAGAATCATCAAATAATAACAAACATAACTAATCAGATAAATAATAATGATTTCCGAAAAATGCTTTTTAAAGTCCAGCAGAGACTTCTCAGTATTCGAAAGTAGTTGACGTTGGCACCACTTCAAGCACCATTTGTAGGAAAACGGTTATTTTATCTAAAAGTCAATATATTGAATTGATTAAAAAATAACTTATATTTAAATATAAATATTTTATTGACTGCGCGGTAAGTAAAATTGAATTATGACATAAATAGTAAAATTCATTAAAAGTATTGAACACATCAAAATAATGTCATTTTCTTGGATGCAAAAATAAGATACAAGGAAAAACAAAATCGAAAAATTTAGAAAAAAAGGACAATCCATGTGCAATTTTTTTTTATATAAATTGATGATTTTGAATGAATTACTCATAAAGAATATCTCTCTCCCTCTCTCTCTCTCTCTGATCTATGAGAACAAAAAACTATTAAGAAGTTAATTTACAAATCCAAATTAGTTAAAATTGCTTACCCATAAACGGCAAAGAATATCCCCATTTCACAAAGGGTATGTAAACCAGTAGCCCTCCTAAAATAAAAGCAGTCGCGTAAAGGTATTCCCATTGCGGTTTGTCCAATATCGGCGCTACAACCAAATATGATGACACCACAAGAACTATGTACGGAATTATAATGGGCACCTACAAAATTTTTAAATTTGTTTTAAAATCATAAGAACCATTACACAATATGATTTGAGGGAATGGCCACATTTAATACTAGGTATTTTTGAAAGCTAATCTTACTTAGGCCGGCCACATACATTCGGAATTTCGTTTCGGGATTCCGGAAAACTACCTAGTGTACGTGTGTTGATTTGCTGCGTTCGGAATCCCGAATCGAAATTCCGAATATATGTTAAAGTTACAGCCTGTATACGTCCCACCGCACAGTCCTTCTCTCATTTCTAAGAAGGTTTTAGGGCAAGGAAGTGTCCGGCGCGCTGACCCAATACGTGTTGGCGAACTTTACATGTCTTAAGAGATATTTTCTTATTTCTCAGACATGCAGGTTTCCTCACGATGTTTTCCTTCACCGCCGAGCACGTGGTAAATCAGCACTTAAAATTGCAATTAACAATTTCATTGGTGTCGGCGGGGATCGAACCCGGGTTGCTCGCGTACTGTGAAACTTACAGCAAGGGCTAACCATCTGAGCTACCACGGCTCCTTGTATTGTGAATGTACATGGCCAGCATAAATTGGTATTGCAACTGGAATTAACAAAATATTGAAATGCACTTTTAATTATTAATTTTTATGTACAAACCTTGTAAGGTCTCGGCGCATGGGGTTTTGTGTATCGCATTACTATTAGTGCAACCATCGCTCCGCCATAGAATATCCATGCAGTAAATGAAAAGAAATCAATCAAAGAGTCGATGGTTCCGTACAAAACCATGGCCACGGCGATCAGAGACTGAAAGAAGATGATTAACACAGTAATGACAATATTCCTCTTTAGAAACTACATTATATTATATTACAAAGACGTTTACGTGGAATATCAGTCCAGGAGCAGGAGTGAAACGGCGTACGTGGACATACGATAGGATGTCAAGCAAGTGTCCCTCCCGCGATGCCGCGAAACACAACCTGAAGGTAGAATAAAGGTGCGTACAGATATTTTTGTTACAAAAATGCGTTTTAAGATAAAAAGCTCCGTTTCTCTAAAAAATTAATAATTTTCTTTTTAAAATAATATACAGAGTCAGGTCATAAGTATTGTCACACCGTAAGAACTTTTCTTTTAGAATGCTGGCAACAAAAAAGTCTATTGAATTCGAATTTCGAATTGTTCATGAAAATAAAACTGTATACTTTTTAGAATTTTACTCATTTTTAACAATTTTTAAATGTGGAGTGGACGCTTAAAGAAGACCGTGTTGCAGTTATTGCGTTGCATCGTTGCGGTTACGCGCCAATTCAAATTTTTGACATACTGAAAAATTTGAATATAACCAAAAGATTCGTTTATCGTACCATCAAACGATACAATGAAGACTCTAGTGTAGATGACAGGTCAAGAAGTGGGCGCCCTCGGTCTGTTAGGACTCCAGCAGTGATAAAAGCTGTGAAGGCGCGAATTCAAAGAAATCCCAAACGTAAGCAGAATCTGTTGGCCCTTCAGATGGGGTTAAGCAGAACTACGGTGAAAAGGGTGTTAAATGAAGACTTCGGGCTTCGGGCATATCGAAGAAAAACAGGACATCGTTTGAATGCTCGTCTAATGGACCTGAGACTGAAGAGATGCCGCGCTTTGTTGAAGCGGTACGCGGGAAAAAAATACCGAGAAATTCTTTTTTCGGATGAAAATTTTTTTACCGTAGAAGAGAGCTACAACAAACAAAATGATAAGGTGTACGCACACAGTAGTGAAGAAGCGAGCAACCGTATTCCGCCTGTCCAACGAGGTCATTTTCCATCCTCGCTCATGGTATGGTTGGGAGTTTCTTATTGGGGCTTAACAGAGGTACATTTTTGTGAGAAAGGTGTAAAAACGAATGCAGTTGTGTATCAAAATACAGTCCTGACGAACCTTGTGGAACCTGTTTCTCATACCATGTTCAATAACAGGCACTGGGTATTCCAACAAGATTCGGCGCCAGCTCATAGAGCGTAGAGCACACAAGATTGGCTGGCGGCGCGTGAAATCGACTTCATCCGGCACGAAGACTGGCCCTCCTCCAGTCCAGATTTGAATCCGTTAGATTACAAGATATGGCAACACTTGGAGGAAAAGGCGTGCTTAAAGCCTCATCCCAATTTGGAGTCACTCAAGACATCCTTGATTAAGGCAGCCGCCGATATTGACATGGACCTCGTTCGTGCTGCGATAGACGACTGGCCGCGCAGATTGAAGGCCTGTATTCAAAATCACGGAGGTCATTTTGAATAAACTTTAGTGTCATAAGAATCTATCTTTTGTTAAGTTCATTTTGGTATATAAATGGTTACATAATGAATAAACTTGTTTCAATTATTTTATATTAAACATGTGACAGAATTTATGACCTGACTAGGTATATGTCACAGTCAAAACTCATAACAGGTCAAAACCACGTTTGACTGCAAAAATCAGGCAAAATGGTTTTGAACGATGGCATTAGTCAAAAACCATTTTGCTTGATTTTTGTAGTCAAAAGTGGTTTTAACCAACGTTCTTGGTCCAAAGTTGTGTTGTCTAATTTAAACTTCAGACTATCCGTCAAAACTCGCAATATCAGTAGGTTAAGGTGCGGTTGGGGTGACCCTTGGGCCACCCTAAAGCCCCGTACATTATAATGATATAAAATATAATATTGAAGAAATTGAACTTTTTAATTTCAGAAATTAAAAAAGTATAAGTCAAAAGAAGTTTTACTAACATTGTTGTCAAAAACACTTTTAACCGATGTAATTTAGTCAAAATCACTATTACCCAGTATTTTTGCAGTTAAAAGTAGATTTGACCAACGACCTTAGTCAAAATTACTTTTGCCTAAATTTTTTACAGTCTAAAGTGGTTTTGACCGGTTATGAGTTTTGACTGTAACATAATATATATAGGTACATACTAAGTGGTTGTTTTAAAGGTTTAAAGTGACAGAGTGAAATGATACAAGAGATGGGCAGTAGCATCGCCCTGATAACCCAAAAATAGTTAAAAAAAACTGCAGTTACTAATCTGCATACTAAGCGTGGCAACTATGGCAAATATACAGCATCATGGCCTATGTTTAGCAGTGGTTAAATGCATAAGGACTTTTTCCTAATCCTAATCCTTAAGAAAGTTTGTAGTAAGACCATAATAAAGCTTTTGATCGCAAAATAATAATAAATAGTGAAAATAGAAAAGAAACCTTCTTTATGAATATTTATCGAGAATTGCTAACACTATTGATTTACCTTCCCGCAACAAATAGAGTTCCATTAGCAGATCCGAAGGTGGAGATTGTGACTGCAAGAGGCATGAGCCACGCCATCGGCCCCAGTAATCTGTTCCCGAACGTGACGGCCACTGCTTCGCTGTCTGCCATCTCGCTCACCGACATAACGGCCAAGTAGGACACGTTCACAAGCGCGTAGCATAGAGTCACCAGCGGGATACCGATAATTATGCTCAGGGGGAGGTTCCTATAACATGCATTATATTTTCAAATTATAGAACAAAAGCAAAAAGGTTGTTCTATTTTTTAAATCTGCTTAGAGCTGGCCTGTTCAAGGAAGCTCGAAAATGCGTTTCTTGAAAAAATTATTCGAATTAATAATTTCTTATGAATTATCTTTTCAAGATTTGAGAATATCGCAATTTTATATGATGCGATTAAATGATGTGTTAGGATTATCCACTGATATAAATTACTGAAAGTAAAAAATATATACACGTAAAAATAGTACAAAACAGTCAAATTCTTAATACAAGTTGTTAAAGTCAATTAGTATAATATAATAATATTTCAACTATCTTTAATTACGTCGTTAGCATAAACTTAAGGCTCAACGTCTTATTGCAAGAAAAGGCTTCACAGGAAGATTTACTTGAGCTCGACATTATTGTTACGATATATGTAAATACATTAAGAATATGGCAATTTACGCAAATACCTAGGTAAGTAGGTACTAAGTACATAATAAACATAATAAGCATCCCAAGCAGCATGCAAGCTGCATACGAGCTGTATTGAAGTTAGTTTTTATACTAGAGGCTGTATTTTCTGGCTGTATAAAAGCTGTATCAGCGCTTATACAATTCTTGTAAGTAAAAAAAATTGGCACAAATTATGCAACTTTATGCGTTAGTAGCCCTGTACAGTAGCTGTACAAGCATAAAAGAGGCTGTATAACTCCTGTATTACAGGTGTTATTTGGTATGCAAGAAAACTGTTACACTACAGATATTGTCTTTTAGGTAACTTTAAAGACAAACGTTCTAAATTGGTTTTTGAACGGTATTACAAATTAATATAAAACAAAAAAAACGTTTATTCTATGACAGCGACATCATATTATTTTTTTTTAAACGTTAACCCCACACTAGAATTTTCACCTGTATTGCGGAGACGGTTTACAAACATAGATTGCACGAGGACAAACATCCAGACCAGGAACAATTATTTGTAGGCCATACAAATACTTGTGCTGTGCTGGATATTTAGCATATTAATATTATATTCGGATTGGAGTTAAGTTTTGACGATGATAATTGGTGCATTTTAGTTTTTTTAGTTTAGTTGTATATGTTTTATATCAAAAACTTACCGCGCCAACAAAATAATATAAGGACAAAATACTAAATAAGTACGGTAACTAAATATCGGTGTGTTAGAATAAAAAAATAATAATTAATGGATATGAAGGCACATTGGGGCACAGTGATCATTAGTCAAACTGATAGTAACGGTATAGGCTTATTCTATTGTCGAATATTACCAAAATTATATTTTAAATTTTGTTTTTATGGATCTTAAAATGGCGACAATTTGCTAAACAGCCTAAACTGTATTTCGAGGGTCTTATAGTCTGAGTAGCTGTACTATGTATGTCATGCAGCCATTGATTTTTAATCAGTTATGATAGGATATTTTTATTACTTACGCTGTATAGCAGTTTTTTTCAACTTAACATATAATTAGTTGTGTATCGCCAGCAACGCAAAGTCAGGAATTTGCATTTAGAAAAACTCAAAATTAGGTGCTTTTTAGGTGCCAAGTTTAAAAACTAGGTGCTCTAAAATTTTCACCGCAACGAACGGTTTAAATTAAAAAAAAAATAAAGTTGTTATTCAGAACCAAGGAGGTGCAAAATTCAGGTCTTCTTCTGGAAATAGTAAAACTATAGACATCCGGTTCTTGTGTACGAGAGTGGAAGGGGGTGGGAGAAGGGGTAGGGTTCTGGGGAAGCCCCCTTACCCTTTTCCCCTGGCGGAAATGTATAGTTTATGAGTAATATTTTTTTTTGTAAAACCATAACCTCACTTTTTACACAGGAATATTGATATTGTCACTTCTGCAACTGCTTCGGCGCTGCGGGGAGTGCAGCCCTTTCGCCCTTGCGTAGCAAATAACATACGAGTACACCCTTAGCTTTTTTTGTACACCCACCCATAACTTTTAACAGTGGTAGAGCCACGCGGCAGCTTTTGCTGTCGCACGGATGGGCCGGCTCGAACCGGGGTAGTACCACGACCTCACAGAATACCAGCGTGAAGTAGAGGTTTACCTCTGCGTTTCATTTGGTGAGTGCAGATGGCCGGAGGCCTTTTTACTGGAAATGAGGCATTCCATCTTAGTCCTCACGGGTGACAACGCATCTGCATTTTGATTTGTAATAGAGGATAGATGTAGATGTCTATGGGCCGCAGCAACCACTTACCATCAGGTGGACTGTGTGCTCGTTTGTCACCCTTATCCTATAAAAAAACCCATGTTCACCTCCGCAGCTTCGGCTTATTGGTTGCCTTCGGCGACCAGCCTCAGCCTCTACGGCTCACAGAGATGCCTGTGATTTGCCACAGCGGGCGGGGGGCTGCTCTCCCTGTGCGTCTATGGCTTTACAAAACACTCTAGGAGTAGGGCAGAAACGACTACGTAGAGTCGGGGCGTTCTGATTCGGTTTTAGTACATATTTGACCTATCATATCTGTAATATATAACTGATAAAGAACAAAGAATGCTGTTCATACCTTATAGTAAGGCAATGGTGGTCCTGGACCCAATAATTTCCAGAATATTACCGTCATCTACATCCGACCTCAATAATCTTGCAGCACCTAATTAGCACTTAATTCCTTGCTATTAATATTTATCGTATACCTAATAATTTCAATCCGTTGCTAGCGATAAGTTTTGCTAGCAACGCAAATTTTAATAGTTCGTTGCGGCGAAAATTTTAGAGCACCTAATTTGCACCTAAAAAGCCCCTAATTTTGGGTCTGTCTAAATGCAAATCCCTGACTTTGCGTTGCTGGTGAGACACAGCTCATATAATTGTCTTTAGAGATACGTGTAAAAGATGAAAAACCTTGTCTTGGGAACAGTGTTGGATAAATTTAGTTTAGATTTAACATGATCCTTAATTGCACTAAATCTTTTTATTTGTTTCCACATATTGATAACAAATTAATTTTGTTTCCTAGCACAATATAAACACGCAATGCATGCAAATGGCGATATTCTGTTACCAGATTTAAATTGTACTATGGCTGTTATTTATTTTTTAGTTTTACATCATTCTCAGAAGACAGAAGACAGAAGCCATAAAACTACTGTATTTACAAAAGTGTACTATAATATCATAAGAATAAGTTTTAGAAGAGTTTGCATACACTATTGTTCAGAAATAAGATTTTAGTGATACTATAATAACACTTAGAGCTGTATAAGCAAGGGACAGCATGCAAAGAACAGCTTTTATACAATTTTAGTGATAAAATACTAGTTTTCATATTCTGATTAAGAACCCTAAGCTTACTTAGATCCCATAATAGAGACTTTATACAAGTTGAGCTGAAAAAAAACTCATAAACCACTCTTATAAGGATACAAGTAGTAGTTCTATGTGGGCTGCTATATTAATGTTCATAACGCTTGTGTGTTGCTTGGGATTACTACGTTAACTAAGTGAATGTGCAGTCGTGAAGATGATAAACTAATTGTTAAGAGAACGAAATTGATAATAACTGGTCCTGGATACTTGCCTGGATGGGTTTTTAATTTCCTCGGTGACATAGTTGAGGTTATTCCAACCGTCGTAGGCCCAAAGGCCGGTGTAGAATGCGGTGGCAATGTTGCCCAGAGTCGCCGTGCTACTGGCGAAGTTGGGCTCCTGTAAATGTCGCGTATTACCTGCACCATACGGACACAACCACCTGTCAGTCTGTATCTATATATTTACATCCCATTATGATAGCATGATCAATGATCTTTGTTATTAAGCTATTGATGCTGTTAGTTCTTGATGGTAAGTAGTGTAGAGTAGCCAGATCCAAAGTAAGATTTACCGCGTATCTAATATATAATAAACACTATACAGGTATGAAAATTTTCCCAAAGAAATATAAGATTTCTTTCCACACTCACAGCATTAGGCATTAGTCTGGCAACCCTGATCGTGCTTAGTGATGGTTAAGTGAATCGGTGTTAACGATATTCGTATTTTAAATTACAAAATAAATGACTTGTAAAAATTAAGTAATGCACCGTGACTGGATGTTTTAAAAATAATAGAAAAAAATTGTGCTAATAAAATATTTTACAAATAAATTTAAAATTTCTAATTACATATTTTATTTAGAGAATGAAATTTAGAGAATGCTAGTGCTGAATGTCTACAGATGTTCACAAAATACAAATGTACATAAATGTATGAAATAGTAACAAACGTTTTTAAGTTTCTTGGGATCAAACAGATATTTCTCACATATTTAACTAAATTATTACCTAATATCAATTTATAAGCTCCTCCGCAAACAATAATGGCAATCGCCACTAATTTAGCAGCTGTGAAGATATTCTGCACGTTCGTGGCCAAATTGACGCTATAGCAGTTAACAGCCAGGATCATCACTGCAACAAAATCTTCAGTATAACATTTGAATAATTAGGATGTGTGATATAGGTACATCATATTCCTAGTTAATTAAAGTAAAAGTTTATTAGCATACATAAAATGTTCTATGAACGTATGTAAACCATAGTTCTTTCTTGGATTCTTGGATGAAGATGTTGCTGCCCATCCTCTCATTTCATTCTTTTTCCTACTGTTGTCTCTTACGTCATTCACGAGATGATGATATAGGGTAGTGAGTTCCCTTACACCGTCACTTCACAGTCTTTCTTCTTAACTTTTCTAGGACCTTATATTTATTTAATTGAAAATTTGAAAAGCATATGTATACCATACGTGGTAGAGCAATTCTGCAGCTATATTAGTAGTATAGTTGTAGCACGAATTGATCTGCTTGACCGGGGAAGGACCACCCCTCACAGAATATCAGTGTAAAATAGCAACTTAACACTGCTGTGTTTCGTACAGTGAGTGTAGAGAAGCGGAGACCAATTTTACTGGAAAAGAGGCATTCTGTCTTAGTCCTTACGGCTGACAACGCATCTCCATTTTAATTCGCAAACGAAGATAGATATAGATTTCTATGGGTCACAGTAACTACTTAACATCGGGTGCACTGTGTGCCCGTTTTTCACCCTTATCCTATAAAAAATCATGGCAAGAAGGTTGATGATGAATGCGGAACGTTTGATTATAAATAATTTATTTCAGTAACTATAAACGTTACAATTTTAAAATGAAATATTTATCTCACTTGCCCACATACACACACTGGTTTACTTTGATTTTACAATCAACTTTTTATTTTAGACAGTTTTATTATATTCTTAGAAGTTCGGTAAAATTTTAATAGAAGTAAAACTACCTAAATCATCTATCACGTTTTGATATTATCAAATTATCACCTATGGAAATAACCGCTACAAGCTTGACAAGCGCGTCTGGTGGCTCGCACTCGGACACGAACGGCTCAACCGCGTATTTGGCGAAGCTCAAGCAAATGATAGCCATTTGTGAAGGTTTCAGCACCAGTGTCGACACCTGTAAATTTAAGCGATCTTAGCATAAGTTATCCTCGAGTAGATCCCCAAGCAAGTTTATTTTCCTAATATTTGTAAACACGAAATCATTAGGCTATTCTTTTTTAGCTAAAGTTGTTTTACTTTCGTTGAAGCAACTACTTACCTCTGTATTTTAATAAACGCTGTAACGAGTACATTTTAATTTACAACTTGTTTTGTTAAATTTTATATCATCATATTCATCATTATATCCCTTCAAAAATCCACTGCTAAACATAGGCCCAAGGAATGCCACAAAGCGCGGTGTCCTGACCCACCTGCATACATCGACTTCCTGCTTGTCTTACTAGCAGGGCTAACACTGGCAGGACACATTTTATCCGCGGGGAAAGGAGAAAATGTTTATCCCTTCGCTTAGTTTTATCCACCCTTCGATCATGAGCACATCGGTGGATATAATTAATATCCACAGTAGATAAAATGGGAGATAGACTTAGATAGATTTTTGTATGAATATAGACTTAAACCCACGTCCAATGAAATTGTACAATGAAAATTGTCCCTTTCAAATGTCAAAAAAGCATATTTTTTATCTTTTCTTTGGCCCCATGCTACGGACGGGGGATATATTATGTCTACTCGTTATGTCAAACGGTGATATACTTCTACCCGTTGCCGTGCTTTGGCATAAGGACAAGATAATTTTATCTCTTGTTTGTGGATATAATCGGGGATACATTTTTTGTCCCTAGCCTATGCTAGCCGTGCTGGTCGTTACTCCATATAGTAGGGGATCGCCCTACACTCACACTTTGCCTATAGGCACGAGGCGTAAACTTTATATCAATTAGTCTTTAGTATTTTCTTAGTTATAACTTTTCGAAAACACGAAGGAATCGACACAAAAAAATTTGTATGTTTTTAAAGTAATTTCCGTTCGATAAGCCGGCACACTAACTCTAACTTTTTAAATTAAAATTAAATTACATTAATGATAATATAAGAGTTTAAATATCTTAAACAACCCGCATTGATCATGAACTGTAATGATCCTAGTGAGAATACAGGTTATTGTCATCGGTCAGTTCATACCTCTGCAAGATTTCAGAGAAAACCTTCTAAGAGATACAGGAAGACGATGGATGCAAGTTACTCAGGACCGTGCTTTTGCTTTGTGGCGTTTCTTGAGGAAAACCTAAGCTCAGTGAAACCAACCATCCACGTGTAGTTTATGACTGTAAAACTTGAGTTGCTGCTCTGGGGGGCGCGGGTTCGAATCCCGCACGGAGCAAGTATTTCTATGACCTACAAATGATTGTTCCGGGTCTGGATGTTTGTCCTTGTGCAATTTGTGTTTGTACACTGCCTCCACGATACAGGAGAAAATCCTAGTGTGGGGGTAACGTTTTTTAAATAATAAATAAATAAATAAAAATATTATATTATTACATTCGCGCAATAATGTTGTTTAAAGTTACCCATGAAAACAGGAATGCGGGCGGTCCTCCGAACGCGTCCATAAAGTATGCATACTCAGCACCGGACGACGTGTTCATTGTTCCCAGCTCCGCATATGCGAGCGCCCCTGGTAACATAGTTATTACATTTTACAAATTACGAATTTAAGTTTCGAACAAACGTTACTTTGTGTTTCGATGATAAATGAAAATATAATATATGCTACGATTCTGATCTTAGTTATCACAGTGTGATTTTATCAGATGTTTGTTGTTCACAATGTCTATTATACGAATAGTTTTTTCATATTTTCAGTATTAAAAAATTATGAAAATAGTTTTATACAAAATATTGAATTACCAAGCAGCGAGAGCAGGCCACATGCCATCCAAATGATGAAGCTTATGCCCACTGAGCCTGTGCGCTCTAGAAGCCCAGAGGGCGAGACGAAAATTCCGGATCCTAGAACATAAAATATTTTATAATCAACAAACGTATCATGACGATGATTCACATGAAACATGAAATAATTTAGATTTCTTTATCTAGAAATTAACTCGGATAAGTACCGTAAAAACTCCAATGCAGGACTTTCCCTGAAATATTGCTTAATTGGGGGATATTTGCATATTTGCCACGCTGGGGACGCGGGTTGACGACGGTAGTTTTTTATTTTTATTTTGAGTTATTATCATGAATATGCTGCTGCCCATCTGTTTCATTTCTCTCTGTCGTCACCCACGGTAATGGATTCTCTTACGCTGAAGCCTACTTAGCTTGATGCTTACCTAGCCCTGAGTCAGATAAAGCTGTAAAAGCCAAAAGATTAACAGTATTATCTCATGAGTTGCAATATTCCACCCGGATCGAGAGACAGACAGACAAGAAAAAAGTCATTCTGGCAGAATCTCCAGTGATTCTGCCATAATGACTATATCAGCATTCTGCTAAATTCACTCAATATAGTCTGCCTCAAAAAGGATAGGTCTTAAAATAACACAAATGGACAAAATAAAGGCCATACGTAACGTCCCTATGCCGATAGTTTTAGGAGGCGAAGCTGTTGACGAGTATGTTTATCTGGGACTAATTGTCCGACCAGGTAAGTCACTGCTGGCCGTATGAGAAGGCTACGCTTGGAGCTCCTCTGCGTGATAGACCAAGAAATTAGGATATCCGCAATAGAACCAGAGCCGACATAGCCTAACGGTAAGCTGAAGTTGCAATAGGCCGGCCATACAGCTCGAAGAACCGACAACCGGGGAAAAAACCGGCCTCGCATGAGATGGAGTGAGGACTTGGTAATAATAAATTATATAGATGATATAGAATAATATTAAATATAATAGATGCAGGAAGTTGATGGGTTAAAACCACAAACTTTTCTCAATTTGATAAGAAATAAAAATACGCTTATGAGAGCAAAGTGTTCAAAGTGAGCAAAGTTCATACATAGTTTCTAGTAAGCTTGTTTTGGACAACTTCTGTTGTCATTTAATTAAGACTTGGATTAAAAAACTCAATAATATTAGAGTTTAAGAAAACTTAAACAACTCGCACAGATAATGAGTTATGATGATCCTAGCGCGAATACTAGGTCATAGTCATTAAATTAATGTATTGTCACCTGTCCTTGATACGAGTGCCAATTTTCAAGTCAATCGGCCGTCTACAAGTTGGTGAAAATTACATTAAAAAATTCCGGTATGTAAATAGAGATAGATACACGCGGATGTAATGCAAGCGTGTTAAAAATGAAATGAATCTGACGTGTAAAGCATGTCGCAGTTTACGACATGCGTTGCAAAGCATAACAAATTAGGTAATTGAAAAATGTTAATTAATTATAATTTGTACACGTATGTTTGTCGAATACAAAAAGTTTAGTTAGTTTAAATTATTTCTGTTAATATTTATACTGTTTATACTTCAAATTGACTATGACGCAAAGAAGCTTTAACGTCGGGCATGTGATTTTACATAAATACAGCCTGTGTCAAGGTTTACTTCGCACATGATCATTATCTTTTTTTATTTGGTTATCACGTGAGTATACATAAAGCTAACAGATGTGAATCAATATTTAAGCCAATGAAATAAAATGATTAATTGTTTGCACATTTATTGTATATACAATATTATTTGGTTAAAATAAGTGAATAACGAGCAACCCTGGTTCATGCCCAACAAACAAAATTGTTATTTGCAATTTTTAGTGCTGAAACAGTACGGCGGACTTATCGATACATAATTGTCTCAGAAATGAGGGGATACCTGTGTCCAGCAGTAGGACTAGAGCACATTATTTTGTTAATAAGGTACGTGAGGGTAATATGGTCACCTTAAGCTTTGCTGCCCTATAAAACCAAAACTAGGAGGAAATAACAAAGTCATGTACTATAACTAATATATTAAGAAAAAATAGCAAACAAGCTTTGGCAATAATTAGGATCACCTCGTAAAATCAACTTAAAAAAAACTAACTACATCACACGATACTAAAATCGACTAAAATATTTACGAAAAAATCAACTGTCAAAATGGCTTCGATAAAGCAGCGCCTCTTTGACTCTTTATTATTTGATTGACTGATGCAGAGCTATGGTATCACAGAACCATCTATACAAACAAAACTGTAGTTTTTCGAGTTATAAGAAAGTGACCATGTTAACCGCATGACCGTATTACCTTCACCTACTATAGTAGTAATACATATTGTAGACTAAAATTATAGTTGTGGTACATTATAATAATATTTTAAACAATTATTAGCGTCATAAGTTTTGTTATGCAATTCAGGCCTTGCCAAGTATGAGATTTACGGCTAAACAGACGTCAGGTCATACGACTAGCTAACGTCAATAACATAACTTTCGGTACGATTCAAATAGTTGGTTATCTATTTTTGCCATGACTACGCTTATTAATAGGTTTTCTCTTTTTGAAACAATTTTATGCAAATTTCTTTCAATCACAATGCTGAAGATTGAAATTCGTGACATTTATAAGAACTAATCACTACTTATTAATGACGCGCTGCGATTAAAAAACCTCATCATTATGAAATGACTTTTTACTACTTATAGTCATGTTTTTTTTTTTAATTCAAACGTGTGAAATGATCAAATTCAATCAAACAATAAAATTACCATTATTGCAAATAAATCGTCGCTACATAGTAATTAGCACATTCGCAATTTAAGTTAACCCGGCAAATTTAAAGAAAGAAACAAAATCTCTAACTGTAAAAAGAACTTGAACGTAATAATTTATATGAATCTTGATTATAAAATAATCTTACCTATCATGGTGCCGACGATTAGAGCCACCCCACTGAAGAGTCCCACCCGTCTCTTGAGGTGAACAGGGTCGTCCGTAGCTGCGTCCGACCCCTCCAACTACGCGATCAACACCAACTCGTTAAACATTTTTTTATAGGATAGGGCGACAAACGAGCACACAGTCCACCTGATGGTAAGTGGTTGCTGTGGCCCATAGACATCTACATCTATCCTCAATAAAGAATCAAAATGCAGATGCGTCGTTACCCTCGAGGACTAAGATGGAATGCCTACTTTCCAGTAAAAAGGGTCTCCAGTTCTCCACACTCACAATATGAAACACAGCAGTGTTAAGCTGCTATTTTACGCTGGTATTCTGTGAGAGCGTGGTCCTTCCCCGGTCAAGCCGACCCATTCATGCTACAACTATACTAATATAGCTGCAGCATACTCTACCACGTAAAAAACATTAAAGTTAAGTAAGTCATCAAACTTACAATAGTTTTAGTCGAATACTTGACATACGTTTTTTAGAATGTGCCAACTGCCAAAGAAGATTTTCTCATATTTACCACGCTGTTATTGCCGCTTTCTGTTATCTATCTATTTATTACAGCCTATAAAATTGCACTACTGCACATAGGCCTCCCCCATAGATTGCCTCATAATGGTGGTTTTGCCATAGTTGCCACGCTTGGCAGGCGGGTTGACAACCGCAGTTTTTTTCACTTGTTATCAGGAAGATGCTGCTGGCCATCTCCTGTTTTAGTTTCCCTCTGTCGCCTTGACACCCACGGGATGATATGGTGTAGTGGGTATTCCTACACCGCTATTCCACTGTTACAATACACCTACACGGTCTCTGTTATCAGCTTGTGAAATTTAAGTTCAGCAGTTTTAATAGATTTGTCATCATCAATCGGTCCCCTCGTCCTTTAATCAACAGGTTTCACTGCCTACCTGTAATCAGCAGGTGGTACTTGTAGCAGCATTTGAAATAAAAAGTGTACGAGTTGATGAAAGATATAAGAAATATATATCTATATATTAATTAATACGTGAAGGGAAAACGTTGGCAGGAGGAGTGTGAGATTTGGCATAGATATAGTTTATATGGAGAAGGAGTGCAGAAAGCTAAAATTTATTTATAATATGATATGAATTACTACAAATAATTACTCACAGATTGACTGAATGAGCTGTGAATTTTGTGTTATTTCTAATGTTCCTTTATCAATATAGTCTGTGGAGAGTATGTCACGGCAAGAAAGTGTTTGTTTTATATTTCGTACTAGTGAATCGCCTCGACTTCGCCTAGATGGGATCTTTTTCCATTTTACAACAAAAAGTCTCCAAGTTTTTCGGTTAAAATACTCGTATATAGCTAAAATCCCCGGTACTGCTCTGTATCTGTTTGTTAAGTTTTATCACAATCGGTTCAGACCTTCTGAAGATTAACCCGGACGGGCAGACAGACAGACAGACATTTCACAATTTTACCAATGTTTTATAACCCCTGAGCTCGATAAAAGGCAGTTATTTCGACATTACAGACACTTTCATGTAGATGTAAATGTATAGATAACGCAATATTTATATTGTATTTAGCAAATAAATTTTATAAATATCTATAAAATTGTTAAGGAATCCATCAATCAATCATATATTGATTAATTTTATTTGCACAATTTATTAAAAATGCAATAAAGTCATTTTGCTATTTCAATGAAATGAAATGAAAATATTTAAGTATATGTGTAAATTGAAACCCCTTCAAACTTTTATAAAATACCAGCTGACCCGGCGAACTTCGTACCGCCTAACAGTCGATTCTTTAATTTTTTATATTTTTTTAATACTTATTCTGCTATTCGGGACACCGGGTCACTCATTTGTTTTGCCTTCCCGGAACACCCCACTAACACTTAAACTTTATACTATGGTATTAAAGTACAAATTAACTTTTAAGTATTATTACGAATCTTTTGTATGAGAATATAGAAAAGTGTTGTTTTTAGACTTTTTCAGACAATTTTTTAAAATTTTCTCTCCGTAAGAACCATCTTCGTACTTCAAGGAATATTATAAAAAAAGAATTAGCGAAATCGGTTCAGCTGCTCTGGAGATTTGCGTTTAGCGACACATTCAGCGATTCCTTTGTATATTATAGATAAAATGAAATATTTAGATAAATATTGTAAATGGATTATGGATTTTGAAAGACCAATTAGTAATTTGAAAATCATTATTTTCTAAGTGACGAATGTTCAGTGTTAGTTTTGCACTTTTGAAAATCACTTGTAGATCGCTACTATTGAAACTTAATACATCCTAATATCAAGAAACTGTGAAGTCTGCAGTTTGTAAAATACAGTGAGCTCGTTCTGGTTCTGCGTAACGCTGCGGAACGGAACTCTGATTAACCGAGACGTCAAACACTTCTGTCTTTTGTCTTTTCTGTCTATTGACACTCGAAAAGCCGGGAATTTAAAAAAGGTACAGTTAAACGCGATAAAATATAAATAATAATAGGTCATTTATTGCGCGGAGTTAAGACTGTAAAATATAAGTGTGACAGTTCTCCAAGCAAACTTCGACCACAGTTACCACCAAAGTCTAATTTGGTTTCCACTCCCGTAAACTGTCGAAAGTTGTCAACTATGTAGAACATAATAGTACAAGTGTGCACGAAAATACAGATACACGCTCTCTTCATAACTCTAAGACTAAGATAAAGAATTCTACCACGTCTTTGTCTTAACGAGAGCATGATCTAACAAATTACCAGACATAATTTTCAAGATGTGTTATATGAGAATTACGTAGAGCCTCTATCATTAAAAACTCTATCGTTAAAAAAGAAGGAAAATAATAAACAACAGACGTCAAGTCTCGCCCGACATGTGTTTTAACTGTAGTAGGTTATACACAGTCAGGTCATAAGTATTGTCACACAGTAAAAACTTTTCTTATAGAATGCTGGCCACAAAAAAGTTTATTGAATTCGAATTTCGAATTGTTCATGAAAATAAAACTGAATACTTTTTAGAATTTTACTCATTTTTAAATATGGAGTGGACGCTTAAAGAAGACCGTGTTGCAGTTATTGCGTTGCATCGTTGCGGTTACGCGCCAATTCAAATTTTTGACATACTGAAAAATTTGAACATAACCAAAATATTCGTTTATCGTACCATCAAACGATACAATGAAGACTCTAGTGTAGATGACAGGTCAAGAGTGGTCGCCCTCGGTCTGTTAGGACTCCAGCAGTGATAAAAGCTGTGAAGGCGCGAATTCAAAGAAATCCCAAACGTAAGCAGAAACTGTTGGCCCTTCAGATGGGGTTAAGCAGAACCACGGTGAAAAGGGTAATAAATGAAGACTTAGGGCTTCGGGCATATCGAATAAAAACAGCACATCGTTTGAATGCTCGTCTAATGGACCTGAGACTGAAGAGATGCCGCGCTTTGTTGAAGCGGTACGCGGGAAAAAATATCGGGAAATTCTTTTTTCGGATGAAAACATTTTTACCGTAGAAGAGAGCTACAACAAACAAAATGATAAGGTGTACGCACACAGTAGTGAAGAAGCGAGCAACCGTATTCCGCGTGTTCAACGAGGTCATTTTCCATCCTCGCTCATGGTATGGTTGGGAGTTTCTTATTGGTACTTAACAGTGGTACATTTTTGTGTGAAAGGTGTAAAAACGAATGCAGTTGTGTATCAAAATACAGTCCTGACGAACCTTGTGGAACCTGTTTCTCATACCATGTTCAATAACAGGCACTGGGTATTCCAACAAGATTCGGCGCCAGCTCATAGAGCGAAGAGCACACAAGACTGGCTGGTGGCGCGTGAAATCGACTTCATCCGGCACGAATACTGGCCCTCCTCCAGTCCAGATTTGAATCCGTTAGATTACAAGATATGGCAACACTCGGAGGAAAAGCCGTGCTCAAAGCCTCATCCCAATTTGGAGTCACTCAGGACATCCTTGATTAAGGCAGCCGCCGATATTGACATGGACCTCGTTCGTGCTTCGATAGACGACTGGCCGCGCAGATTGAAGGCCTGTATTCAAAATCACGGAGGTCATTTTGAATAAACTTTAGTGTCATAAGAATCTATGTTTTGTTAAGTTCATTTTGGTATATAAATGATTACATAATGAATAAACTTGTTTCAATTATTTTATATTAAACATGTGACAGAATTTATGACCTGACTAGGTATTATTTTTTTTTTCAACTAAAATGTAGACTTAAAGAGATCTTAGAATGAAACTGTTTGCATTCGTAACGGGAGTAGATTTAGCTCTAAGTAGTGACAGTGTTAAGACAATGGAAAAAATTATACAAGTCATATTTTAAAGTTTAAATGTGTACGTTTTTACAATCTGAAAATGATAAATTATTACTTCTTACATTTTATTTTATTTCTCGTATAGAACTTTGTGATAATTATAAGTCTAGTTTACTTTTTCTCATCTCTCATTTTCACTCGCCCACTACCACTGCTCATACTATAAACCTAGTAAGTATGAAAAATTACGGCAGTCACTTCTACGCCCAATAGAAATTATCAATAACGCCACCCATTCTTAACACATATTCTTCGACTTACTTTTTCTTTTTTGACCTTTTCTTTTCTTTCAGAAAAACAAACAAGTAGACACAGAAGTAATAAACTTATCGAACAAAAGAATTCGATTTTCGGGCGCTTAAGTTGCTATTTGTTTCATCTCTTAGTCAAAGAGACTTCAAACAACTAAGATCAGTAGCAAACTTTTCTAGTGAAGCATCGCCCTTAATTCTGTTGTTTGCTACATAATTATGGCGAAGTTCTTGGTTACTAAATACATAATGATCAGTAGAAGGAAAAAGAATTTTTGAAGTTAATAGTACTCGTTCGTCTTTTGGGGCGTTTGGGAAAAATGATGAGTGTGAATTTTTACGATGCGCGCGCACACTGTCACCTAAAAGGGACAACTTCAGTGGGAAATTGTCTGTAATTTTTTTTGTTTTGTTACGCTTAAGAAGTATAACTTCCTGCGTGCGTACATAAGTACACACACACACACTTTTTATTCGACATAGATTATTGTTCTTCATCCCGTAAAAGTCCACTGTTGAACATGGACCTCTCTAGTAGGGAGAAACGAGGATTTATTTATATCTTTATACTTTTATCTGAGACACTCTTTACAATTTAATTTCCACAGCGACCACATAATTTTCCAAACATCATTTTGTATCGATAAAAACCTTTATTACATTCGTTAATGATTTCAGTTTAATAAAAAAGAAACAAATTAAGTACACCCTAGAAGTTCCTATATATCATTGAGGCATTTCACATAAATTGCGCATAGAAACAATCAGACCGTTAGTAATTATTTTTATATGAGTATTTGTTCCGTGCAGAATTCGAACATGCGACTTGCAGCGTACCGTTCAAATGGTTAGCTAATGCGCTACCGAGTATTCTTGAAAGGGTGTTTATTTTATACTAGATGGTAGACTGCTTTTCTTCCTGTTCATCTGGGCCGGTTTGGACCTTTTTCCTATTTAATAAGAATATAGAATTTCATAGTGTAAAGCATTCCATCTCAGTCCTCAGGGATGACAAAGCATTTGTAGCCTTCTTTATTTGAAGTATGCAATAGTTTGCAATAGCCACTTACCATCAGGAACAGAAACTTTTTTATTCAATATAGATTATAAATAATACTTATTGAAAATCGCTCTTTTGTTTAACTACCACTGGTTCGAAAAAAAACCTTTGTCCTGGGAAGAACCAGCAAGAAACCCAGCGGGACTTAAAAAAAAACAGCTTTCAATCATGTATGTTACACAAATTAACAACACATCAAATTAGAAATAGTTTGGTAGTGATCACCTCATTTTCAGGGGTTATCATCTATAAATTCTTTAATATTATAGGTTACAGGTAGACCGTTATTTCCTTTGTTACTTCAATTTTATAAAAAAAATATTTAGTATTCGATTAAGAACCTTGAAGAAGGAGAAACTAAAACTATGCAAATTATATAAAACAATTTGCTGACAAATTTATTCTGTCGCAATGGTTTTGTTGAACTAGATTTAATGCTTACATTTGCGAAAAGTAATTGAGAAACTGTAAAAATCTATTTTGCATAATTTTCAACAAATATTTCGCATTCGTAAGTAATTGAATAATTTAAAATTTCAAATACGTAAAAATTTAAATGTCTGTCTGTAATATCGATATAACTGCCTTTTATTGAGCTAAGGGGGTTAATTGAGAGCTAGTTGATTCACGAATAGATAGGGACCAATGGCAGAAGTGATCTAGGCATAAGGCTATATTAATTCCGGAAGAATAGAGGATATATATATTGGTTCGTACAACAAATAAGGAGGTTCTCAGAAACCTTGCGGTGTCTAGACGTGAATAAAGCTAGTGGACCAGATGGTATACCAGCTATAGTTCTAAAGGCTTGTGCACCTGAGATGTCTCCTGTGTTGACACGCTTGTTCCGCCTCTCATTTAGTACTGGAATAGTGCCAAAATCCTGGAAGCTGGCCAACGTGCAGCCTGTTCCAAAAAAGGCAGCCGTGTCGACCCTGCCAATTATTGGCCAATCTCAATTACCTCCATAAAAGTAAAGTTGCAGCCTATTTACGTCCCACTGCCGGGCACAGGTCTCCTCGCATTTCGGAGAGTATTTTAGGACAAGGAAATTTCAACCGCGCTGCCCCAATGCGTGTTGGCGAACTTCACATGTCGTCGAAATATTATTTTTTCTCTTATTTCTCAGACATGCAGGTTTACTCACGATGTTTTCCTTCACCGCTGAGCACGTGGTAAATCAGCACTTAAAATTGTAATTAACAATTTCATTGGTGCCGGCGGGGATCGAACCCGGGTTGCTCGAGTACTGTGAAGCTTACAGCGAGCGCTAACCATCTGAGCTACCACGGCTCTATATACCTCCATACTCTGCAATATTATGGAGCATATATTGAACGCCCGTTTAATGGCATACTTAGAACAGAATGACCTCCTTAGTTAACGGCAATATGGATTTCGCCGAAATCGGTCAGCTGGGGACCTTCTAGCGTATGCCATACACGTATGTGGCGAGGCACTCGAGAACAGTGGGGAAGCATTTGCTGTTTCCCTTGATGTTTCGAAGGCCTTTGACAAAATTTGGCACACTAGCCTTTTGGGTAAGCTTCCGGTGTACGGCTTATCCCCTGGTCTGATTGAATGGGTGAAGGACTTTCTGAGTGAACATTCTCTCCGGATCGTCGCCGATGGCTGCTCATCCGATCCTATGGCGACTAACGCCGGTGTTCCTCAGGGGTCCGTTCTCTTCGCAACTCTCTTCCTGCTGCATATTAATGATCTGCTTATGCCCGGTATCTATGGGTATGCAGACGATAGCACAGTTGTGGAGAGATACCAACCAAGTCCTCGGGCCAGTCGGGGTCAAATCCAGTCCGAAAGAGAAGGTAGAGCGTGTGAATCACACACTACAGGCAGTCTCAGAATGGGGCGATGCCAGTCTTGTGAAATTCAACGCCTCAAAACACAAGCGTGTCTCTCCACTGCAACTAGGAGCCAGTTCACCTTGGTTCCTTCTTTCCAAAATGTATCACAGATATATACCGACCGCCTTCAGTTGTTATGATTTGAGATATCCTCAAATCTGAACTTCGGGCGGTTCATTGAGTCCAAGGCCAAAGCAGCTGTAAGGAAGCTGGGAGTCCTTGCAAAGGTGCGGCGTTACTTCACGCCGCTTACCTTATATAAAGCGCAAATCCGGTCGTGCATGGAATATTGCTGCCATATATGAGCTGATGCTGCAAAATGCCATTTAGTAGCTTTGGAATCAATGGAAAGGCGTGCTTAGAGGCTTATTGGCGACCCGAATTTGGTTAAAACCAATCTTACCAGCCTCGAACACAGACGCAAAGTAGCCAGCCTTTCGGTATTCTACAGGATGCATTTCGGAGAGTGTGCGTAGGAATTGCATAATTTAATTCCTCCCTCTCCCTTCCACCACCGGACAACCAGACGTTTGGCCAGTCTGCACCATTTCGTTGTTGACTTACCACGCATTCGAACCAAACGGTTCGCTACGTCATTCATCGTGCGTACAGCAAAGGAGTGGAATAAGTTGCCAGTATCTGTCTTTCCATCCGATTACAGTGTGGGTATCTTCAAGGCTTCAAGTGTGAATAGGCTTTTGTTAAGTCAGTGCGCTTTACCATCTTAGGTTACATCACCACTTACCATCATGTGGGATCGTAGATAAGTGCTGACTTAGCAGAATATAAAAAAAATATATTTTTGTGAAATCGATAAAAAAGTTTTTTTAAGATGTTCACATAGGGTACAATATAATCTTCAAATGGCTTGAAACCATTTGAAAATGGTCGCAGATGATAACATCATAGTACTGACTTCAGCGTTACACCCATCAATGTTTTTGATTTTCCCAGGGAAATAGTTGTTTAGGTGCTTGGCTTTTGGTGGTGTCGCTTCAAGATTTTTTACGTGGAGCCATGTTACAGCTGTATTAGTAGTATAGTTGTAGCACGAATGGGTCAGTTGGACCGAGGCAGGACCACGCTCTCACAGAATACCAGCGTAAAATATCAGCATAACGCTTCTGTTTCGTCAGGTGAGTGTAGAGAACCGGATACCCTTTTTACTGGAAACTAAACATTCCATTTTAGTCCTCACGGTTGACAACGCATCTGCATTTGATTCGTAATCGAGGATAGATGTAGATGTCTATGGGCCGCAGCAACCACATACCATCAGTTGGACTCTGTGCTCGTTTGTCACCCTTATCCTATAAAAAAATCCTGTGGGTGTAGGGTAACTTCCTTTTCTTCTGGTTGTTGGATTGATAGTCCACGTCCAAAATCAGTTAAAGATGTGCTCTCTTATTATTTGGCTAACTGTTTCCAATAAACAGTCATTTTTAACGTTAGCGTCAATCCACCTAGATAATACAAACTTTGGTGGTCCCATTTTCCGTTGAGAATGTCTCATTTTCAGTTTGTTTATAACAGTCGGGTGAGGGATATGATATTTTCGCCACATTCGCCTTATTTTAGCGCCTTTATGAATTTCATCGAGATACTTAAGAAAATTAAGCTCTGTATATTTAAAAACGTCTTTTTGGGTCTATCTTCAATCTAAAACAACGAAAAAAGTTAAAACTCTAATGTGGTGGTTATCCATAGGAACACTTTTTTACTATTGTGTACCAATAGCAAACCAGTGGTCAACAACTGGGGCACATCGCATAAAACGATTTTAATAATTGGCTTTAAGCTCTAAATAGTCAAACAAAAGCATCGCTATGAAAAAAAAGAACAAAAAAAGGAACACCATAAGCAACCAGTTGCAAACCAGTTGGTCAACAATAGGAACTCAGTACAAGGTGTGTTTCAGTAGTTAACCACCTTTAAAAATACTTGATAATGTCATTATTTAATAAAAATAACAGCGCATAGCACTTAAATAAATACAAAACTTTTTAAATAATACAACTTGATGACAGCAATTAGGATATAATAGGTGATATTAAAATATTTAGCTTCGACATGGTAACGTGCACGTCTAACTGTAATGGCGGCCGAAAGGCAGTAAACGAGACACAGGTATGAGAAAAAAAGCTAGGTATCGATATTTTTCGATTACTATCGCAAAAAATGATGTTCGGAAGATTGGTTATAGTCTAGGCTACATAACAAAACTATTGAATTCTTAAAAATTGCCCGCCATTTCTTAATTTATTCAATTGAACATATGAGTGGTCAACCACCGGTACCTGGTTTGGGACTGGTACACCCACCCTACTATAATATGAGAATCTAATTTATCATAAAGTATAGGAGAAAGAAAGAAATGTTTCGAAAAAACTTTTTTGATTTTCAATTTGACACAAAAAAGGTCCTTACACTATATCATCTATCTTTTAAAGATTTGCTGCAAAGTAAATTTTTATAATTTTAACTTTCCTCTACTTCAACATCATTGTACGGCAAAACTATGAGTGTTGAAGGGTAAGGTGATATGACATTTTTTTCGTGAAAATAATAGATCATCAATTTTTAATTCAAACATTTTCCAATATTGCTCATGTATTTCGAAATAATAGCAATAAGATTGAGTATAAAGTAGTTTTTTGATAATTGAAGTATTTGCATTTAACACTATTATAAATCAGCAGGTTATTTGTTTAAGTTCTATGCAGACTATGTCGCATAAAGCATGAAAAGCTAGTTTTAAATATTCTCATAATCTGTAAAATTTATTTAATACCACCAGGTGCATGAAATAAATTTTCCAACTGACGAAATAGTAATGCTGTCGACCTTAACCTACTTTTATAACATCGTCGAGAATAAGGGTTATGAATGCGTTCATAGAGACGTTTCTCACCATGGATACAAAATAAGAAGAGCTTTATTTTGTGCCATAGAATAACACTGAAATGAAAACTTTTTTCTACATAACAAATAATTGTTTTTTTTTTGGCTAACGCCAACATATTTCAATGATGATAGTAATACCTTGTCTCCTGGGTTGAGGTTGCCGTCGGAGAGCGTTCCCGCCGTGCCATCTTCTGTGTCGCAGCCGCCTGAGCACCCGCGCCACACCAGTCCGCCTTCACGTACGCCCCCTAAAACAAGCAGTAGAAATATTACTTCGTATACTTATCTATATATCTGATTCGCATTTCCTACACCTACTAGTTTTTCATAGCAATTTCTTAAAATAATATAGCTCAATCCACCTGATTTTGAGTGGATGCTGTAAGTCCATAGACACCTACGAGTAAATTTATTCTCGTTTATGAATCAAAATGCAGATGGGTTGTCATAATATACTGCAGCTCTACCACAGGGAAATTTCTTGTTAAAATTAATTAATTTATTTATTCTTTATTACAACCACATCAAATAAAAGATATTCGACGACTACGTGGCGCCTAGCAATGAGTTGCAGCGCCAAGGGTCATGGGTTTGAATCCCGCACGGAACAAGTATTTGTATCGCCTACAAATAATTGTTCCGGGTCTGGATGTTTGTCCTTGTGAAATTTGTGTATGTAAACTGCCCCCACGATACAGGAGAACATTCTAGTGTGCAGGTAACATTTTATTTAAAATAACAAGAAAATAGAAATTATAAAGTGCGGACTTAACGCCTATTGGAATTATTTATCAGTCAACCCTAGTAAACGTATTTTCTGCCCATTTTGACTGTACCTTCTATTTTTAATGTATTGTGTTTGTATTTTTTAATAAACCTAGCAAGCTAACAGCATAGCAAAGTGGCGAAGCAATCAGCTTTGTAGCGGTTTCTAACGGTTGCCGTTGAGCAATCAGTTTCAAAATAGGAGGTTCAGATGCCTGGGTGATCAGTAATCGATTGCTGAAAACAGAATTTGAAAATTCGAAACCGTTCTCGAGATAATCGTGGGACAGACGGACAGACGGACGGACAGACGGACAGACGGACAGACATCGTGAAATCAATAAGTGACTTCGCAAGCTTCGCCACTTAATAATTAATTGTGTTATCTACTATTTTCAATTGTAAACCTTTGCCAGTCTTATATATACAATAGACCCTCTTCTTATATTAATCTCTCTTATTAATCCTCGGGGGTGATAATACATCTGCATTTTCATTCTTAATCAGGGATAGATAATAGGAAATAATAATAGTATCCGGGTTAGGAGGATCTTTGGTCTCAGCATATATATACCATTAGATGGACTGTGTGCTAGCTTTGTTAACCTTTGCAGTTTCTATCCCTGTTATATTTTGTATATTTTTGATAATGTCCTATTTCAATGCGCTTCTCTGTGTGACAGTACGAGTATTTTATTACCGTTTTGGTTTCTCTAAATTTGCAGGCTTACTAAATCAATAAATATTTGTTGGTCATTTGATAGGATTGCCATGTAGTGGCGGTAAGGAATATCCACTACCCCATATCTTCCCTTGGGTATCGTAAGAGGCGACAGTGGGAAACAGGCAAGAGATGGGCAGCAGCATCTTCCTGATATCAGCAAGATTACAATAAAAAAACTGCGCTTGCCCACCCGCTCGCCAAGCATGGCAACTATGGCAAATATCCCCCCAAGATATGAAAGTTACGAAGAGACCAGTCCTCGGCGCTATTCCTGACTAACGTGGCGACCATGGTAACGTCGGGGTATGGGGTGCTAGGAATCTCCGGTGGAGGTTCAGTTGCCACCTAAGATGACTCGACCTATCAACATACAACCCACGCACCCTGAGGACTGACAAGAAGATCCTGGAGCTGGAAGAAGAGATGGATAAGTTACGCTGGCATATTGTAGGATTATCCGAGGTCCGAAGAGAGGACACGGTAATTTTAAAATCCGCCAACTTGTTCTATCACCTGGAGGGTGACCATCTGCCCCAAGGAGGTATCGGATATATCGTCCACAAGTCTCTCGTTAACAACGTTGTAAAGATTTAGTTGTGTAACTTATACTCAGAATCACCAGATGGTATTCGTTGAAGGTCATACAGGTTTACGCACCAACCTCGACACATCCCGATGAGGAGGTGGAGGAAATGTATGAGGATATCTCTAAAGCGATGCATTCCTCCAAAACTCACTACGCGGTGTTAATGGGAGACTTCAACGGAAAAACTAGGCACAAGAGAGAACAGTAAGCTGAAAGGAGGGAAATTTGGTATAGAGCAATGGAACCCAAGGGGCCAGCAGCTGGCCGACTTCATGGAGAAAGAGGAACTCTTTATGATGAATTCTTTCTTGTAGAAGCGGCCTCACAGGAAGTGAACCTGGTTGATAACCGACGGTTCGACATAAAATGAGATTGACTTCATTATGATGACCAGACGACGAGAGACTGTTCAGTGATGTCTCAGTGATCGCGAGGGTGAAAACTGGTAACAATTACCGAATGATTAGAGGCATACTGAACCTAAACGTTAAGTTGGAGAGGTCTCGTCTAATGAAGTCGACGCTCCGTCCCCCTCGTGCTCTAATCCAAAGTTTCGAAATCTTTCAGCTCGTGTTACAAACCGTTTTCAGTGCCTAGAAGAATGTGATGCAGTGGACGATATGAATAACAAGCTCGTAGAAATTGTCCATGTGGTCGGAGCTAAGTTCTTCAAGATCTGTCGCAGAAGAACACAAAAACTCTCCGATCATATTATTAATCTCATGGCTGTTAGCCGGGAAATGAGGCTGCAGTCTTCAACAGATTTGACAAAATATAGGCAACTGAATATACAGATCTCCAAATGTATGCGGCAGGACTTAAGCAACTTCAAAATAGCTTGTATTGAAGTAGCGATCAAGCGGAACCAAGATCTAAAGTCTTTGCCAGAGATCTATTTGCCAGAAAGAGCCAACTGTCAATGTTGAAGAACAAGTTTGGTAGCGTCGTTTCCGGCACTCCTGAGATTTTGGAGTGAAATTGGGAGGTTCTATGGGCAGCTATACAAATCATCGTTGGAGCCACATGCAAGAGTGAGTAACGATCCAAGAGCAAGTCTTATTCGGCACTATTCCGATAATATCCCCGACGTCAGTCTGAGCGAGATTAGAATGGCTCTCCAGCCCCTTAAAAACGGTAAGGCCCCAGGCGTGGATGGAATTACAGCGGAGCTTCTGAAAGAGGGTGGAAAACCGGTACTTTAAGCCCTTCAGAAGCTCTTTAATTCCATCCTCCATGATGGGACTACTCCGGAGGCGTGGAGCAGAAGTGCAGTGGTCTTGTTCTTCAAGAAAGGCGACAACGCTCTCTTGGAGAACTACAGATCGATTTCCCTTCTGAGCCGCGTCTACGTGCTATTTTTGAGAGTCATTACGCACGCTGATTTGACGACTTCCAGCCTCCCGAACAAGCCGGTTTACGAAAGGGCTTTAGTACCATAGAACACACTCACATCCTTCGCCAAATTGTACAGAAGATTTATGTGGACTATGAGAAAGCCTTTGATTCCGTCGAAATTTGGGCAATCCTCCAGTGCCTAGTGGACTGTCGGTATATCGAAGTGCCGAATTGTTTGTATAGTAAGGCTACGATGGCTATCCGAGTACAGAATCAGAGTACGAAACCTATCCAACTGCAGAGAGATGTAAGACAGATTCCCGAAACTCTTCACCGCTGCATTGTACGTTTCCAAGGTACTGGACTGGAAAAGATATGGTATCAACATCAATGGCGACTACATCACTCACCTTCGATTTTCCGACGGTATAGTCCTTATGGCAGAATCGCTGAAGGACTTAAGCACTATGCTCAATGACCTCAATAGTGTCTCCTAACGGATAGGTCTTAAGATGAACATGGACAGAACAAAGATCATGTTTAATGTCCATGTCACACATATGCCGATAGTTGTTGGGAGCACTAAGCTCGAAGTTGTTGACGAGTATGTTTACCTGGGACAAATAGTCCGACTAGGTAAGTCCAACTTCGACCGAGAGGTCAATCGACGGATTCAAATCGGCTGGGCAGCGTTCGGGAAGCTACGACACATCTTCTCGTCAGACATACCTCAAAACCTTAAAACGAAATTGTACAACCAATGCGTGTTGCCAGTGATGACTTACGGAACTGAGACGTGGTCCTTCACAGCTGGCCATATGAGGAAGCTCAAGGACGCTCAGCGAGCTATGAAGAGGGCTATGCTCGTGGTTTCTCTGCGTGATAAACTTAGATATGAGGATACCCACAGTAGAACTAGAGTGACCGATATAGCTCATCGGATTGGTAAGCTGAAGTGGCAATGGGCCGGCCATATAACTCGAAGAACCGACAACCGTTGGGAGGAAAAGGTTCTCGAGTGGCAGTCTCGTACCGGTAGGCGAAGTGTAGGGCGTCCCCTACTAGATGGAGTCGACCTGGTAAGACATGCAGGAATTCGATGGATGCGGGTGGCTCAGGACCGTGCTTTGTGGCGTTCCTTCGAGGAGGCCTATGTTCAGCAGTGGACTTGTGAAGGGCTGTAATAACGATGATGATTTGATAGGATCCACCAGTCTACACACAGATGCTTTGTCCATATCCTTCCTGAAGGATAATATAATTAAATGCCTCAAAGCTTCGAATCAGAATGCAATGGGTGATAACAACCCAGACGAGATTTTTGACAGAAAAGGAGTCACAACATATAGTTTATTCGACTTCGGAAATTGTCGCTGTGGTCAAATATTGATCATGGGAGTAACATCATCAACATCATCATCAGTATAGAATTAAAATTCTAATAATATATTTCTAATAATATTAATCAAAATTAGACTAATTTCATTCCAAAAAATAAATCCTACTGTTAAATTTAAAGCGATAATGACTGTTTTGTAATATTATATTGCAACTATTTATATTTATATTACCTTGCAACATTTAATACCAATAAATTAGAGATAAAATGTGTTAGCATTGTTACCAGATCAAAAACATCTGATAATTATACAATGCTTGCCAAGATGCTTTAATTTGCGCAATAATTGAAATGTTTTTAACTGGCATTGCTGACATTAAAATAGAAAACGTTGAGCAATGTTTACCTCAGATGTTAGGACTACTAAATCTCATAACGGATACCTTCAGCAATTTTAATTAATATTTTTATATGTTATTCGCCTCAAATCGATACAAGAACAATATAGCATTACAAAACCTAAAAGTATGTATGTAAGAGAAATTGCAGCACTTTGGATTACAACTTTTATATTTTAGTTTTTAACGTGGTGGTGCCATGCTGCAGCTACATTTGGCTGTAGCACGAATGGGTCGGCTCGCCCGGGGAAGGACCACGCTCTCACAGAATACCAGCGTGAAATAGCAGCCCAATACTGCTGTGTTTCCTATGGTGAGTGTAGAGAACCGGAGACCCCTTTTACTGGATACGAGGCATTCCATCTAAGTCCTCAGGTGACAACGCATGTGCAATTTGTATTTTAATGGTGGATAAAATATGTAGATGTGACCCATAGGTCACAGTAACCACTTAACATCAGATGAACTTTGTGCTCGTTTGTCACCCTTTTTCTATAAAAAAATGTACAAGGACAAATAACATTAGACCGCGTTGATATTGATCGTTATCATATGTGTAATAAATTTGTTACGGAAGAAAGTTACGTAACTCTCCGTCATTATAAATCTTGTCAGAGAATAGTTAGTTACATTGTTTTAAATCTTGTTATAAATCTACTATTAGGTAGATTTAATTTATTTGCTGTGAGTCATCGTTGTTGAAGTAAAGTGATGTTTATTAAAATACACGTTGGATACATGATGATGTATATTATACATGTTTTTTTTTTTTATAGAGTAAAGGTAACAAACGAGCGCACAGTGCCTCGTTTGCCTCGTTTCAAGTAAAAGGTCTCCGGTTCTCTACACTCACCATACGGAACACAGTAGTAGCGTTAAGCTGCTATTTTACGCTGGTATTCTGTGAGAGCGTGGTCCTTCCCCGGTCGAGCCGACCCATTCGTGCTACAACTATACCAGTAACATAGCTGCAATATGGCTCTACCTCGTAAAATGGTGTTATTAAGCTTACAAAGTATCTTAAAGTTCATCTTGTTTATAATACGCATAAAAAAATTACACTGTCGATAAATTATAGATTTTACAAAGACAGATTGTTCTAAAATAATAATAAACAGATCATTAATAAAAAGAAAATATTAATAAACAATCTTGTGTAATAATGAACATATGAATTATTCCTTTCATTTCACGTTCACGATTCACATTGATTGAGTCCACGAAGTTATCTGCCGTTAATTCACCTCTATAATTAATCCTACTAACATGTGACGTTATGTGAAGAGATAGAGTATTATTATCATTTATTATAACTTTAATATTCTATAATGGAATAAGAGTGACAAACGAATACACAGTCCACGTAATGGTTAGTGGATACTGTGACTCATAGACAACTGCATCTATCCTCGCGTAAAAATTAAGGAACCCTGAGAAATGTCGCCCAAGAGGAATAAATTATGGTAAGACCAAGTAATAAGTGTCTCCGGTTCTCTACACTCACCATAGGAAACACAGTAGCATTAAGCTGCTATTTTACGCTGGTATTTTGTGAGAGCGTTGTTTATTTTCCAGTTGAGTCAACCTATAGATTCCGTAACATAAAAATAGCTGCAGCGTGGTTCTACCTTGGACAATTTTTAAAAACAATTCAATATACCTACGAGCATTCAAAGCGAAATATTACGTAGTAAGCATTACGATTTTCTATTATCAGTAAATTTTAAGTAGGTGAAAAAATTATAAGTATATTAAGTAGACTTGCAACGAATATTCGGCTATTATTTTGTATTCGGACTATTCGGCAAATTTTATGCTATTAGACCGAATATCTTAAGTAAGATGGTTTGTTGTAATCAGATAAATGGTAAAATGAAAATATTGATTTATTTTACTTTTATGTATTTTATGTATTTGTGTTATAATAAATGTATTTTCCGTATTTTAAAAAAAAACTATCAGATAAATGTCCATCCACTTGAATTGTCGTAATTAAATTGGAAGGTTATGGTGCAGAAAGACTAATCTTCCTGCATTTTCAGACAGTAGTTAACTCCTATTCTTCTCTTAGATCATCCCAGCTTCAGAGAATAGACGCTCTAATCTAAATAGACACGACATCCTTCCCGGCCGAATACTTTTGCCTAATATTCGGCTATTCAGCCAGGAAGCGCGCAGAATATTCGGTATTAAGTATTAAGTAATTATATTTTAAATATTAGGTATAATACTTATAATAATAATAATAATGTCCACCAGACCGAATTTCAGTTACGGCGGCCAGTGTTAAAGGAGATTAGCCATCTACGCAAGACAGGATCATAATGCACGAGTGTATTGCTCAAGCACAGGAGCACTCTCTATTCCTTCACACTCATAGTACGATAGGACGGCAAGCTGGCACGACCTGAGGAAGATTAGGCGCAGGAACAATGACTTTACGTGCTGACCGGTGCACAGGAGTGAAACTCCGCCAACTTCCTGCCTCCGGGCAGCTAAACATTTCCTGACCGAAAAACCCAATAGCAGAGTTCGGCCCGACCCAGGATTCAAATCCGGGACTTTATGATCGGAAATGGCGTTTACAAATATTATATATACCAACGAGGTATGAGACAGTCAAATTGTTAAATAGTATAATCAAAATGCATCAGATACGAATCCTGAAAAAAGAAAATTAAGACAATAGAGTTGCAATATGTTTGGTGTAAGCATATTATGTCGATATCGTTAAAATTTTAGGCCTACCGCGAGTGAAAATTAACGGAAAGGTTTAAAGGACCAAAAGTGATAATAAATTCACTATTACATAAAATGTTAACTAGCACACTGCGCCTTGTAATGATGATCTCAACAATTTTCCGTGAAATATGCGCATGTTAGCATGGTAACACGATTTATGTTACTTTGACCGTTCAAGTTTCTATTTGATGACGTTTTGATGACACATGAAACCGCCGGACGCGACGTAATCAAGACACCGCATGTATGCCATCACGTACGCTATTTATTTTCTTAGTTCAGTGTAATTTTACGTACACTAGCGCTTATTTTAGCACATGGCTTCACATCTTTTTTAAAAGATTACAAAATATTTTTATTATTAAGATATACACCTCTAGTACTAACTTCCTTTTCATATGCATTTACTGATGTTAAATTCATTGTAAATATAAATAACAGAGGGATATATTAGATTCCAATAATAATTATACTATAGTACAGTGAACTTGAATAGTTAAAGCCTTATTCAAGTTCACTGTTGTGTCTGTTGGTAATCAAAGCGAATAGACTCCTTTTCGTTAATTTTCAATGTGTTCAGTCATCTTAGCGTTTACCTGTACATAGGCATTTAGGACTATTAAAATATTCCCAAAATACCAAAAAATTCGTGAAGAACATTAAATGAGAGAGCCGTGGTAGCTCAAGACTCAAAGGTAAATTTAACTTGATTTACCACGTGCCTGGCGGTGAAGGTTTATGTCCGACGCATAAAATTTTCGAGGACGAGTGAAGTCTGCAAACTGCAAACACGCACTACATGCACGCAGCTGTCTATTTATTTTCAAAACCCTCTAAGAAATGAGAGAAGGCCTGTACCCAGCCGTGGGACTTATATAGGCTGTACCTTTACTTCGACAGAGATTCAAAACGAATGAATCAATAAATACACTAACTTAAAACATTAAAACAATCAATAAACTGCAGTCGAAAAGTTCGTTTATTCTGTTAAAATTAAGGTCTTTTTAATTTTTTACTCACTGCGTTTATATCAAAAACTACGTTTATTATATATTCATATAGAGCTCTGAATACAGAAAAAGTAGAGTATCTTTATGAAGCTCTCATAAATATTAAGAAAAATGTTATAAACAATATGGTGTAAGATTTATCAACAGTTTTCAGAAATGACGCAATGATCTCACCGTCACGTGCGGACGAATACTAGATTATACCCCGCACAATACACTGAGTTTACATAATAAATTGTGATCGTAAATTCTATCACTTGCGACGACCGCAAACATAAAGATTATATTAACAGTGACGATTATCAGGTACACCCAAACATAACTACATCAAACGTGTAGTGTTGTTTTCCTTATATCTCAAATATCATATCGATTTTCTTAATACGATTGACAGTTTCCCTCGTTCCATCTATTTCTACTTAGCAAATTAATAAAAAATGTAATGTACACTCTGTAAGCATCAGGAACAAACACAAGCTACAGCTTCTCGACTCCACTGAGTCAGTAATTCATTCATGGGGAAATGTATACGATATTACAACAAAGTTCCAGAAAATATAGGAACAAGGTCTCTCTATTACTAGGTTTAAATATTATATTAAACAAAAACTGTTATAAAAATACATGGTTGATAATAACACCTGGGGACGAGGTCTTCCTAGGACAGAGGTTTTTTTTTCGGACTAAAAGGACTTTTTATAATAATTACTAGTAATCTATATTGAATAAAAATATTCTATTCTATTTTATTCTACCAGTTCCTACCCATTTATTGATGAGAAGCAAAATCTAAAAGAAAAAGAAGTAATGATTCTTCTTTATTATCAATCGAAATAGGAAAGAAAAGGAAAATAAATCTACAAGCGCATTTAATTTACGATCCTATATGTAGTTCACCATGACTGAGAATACGGTGACGAAGTGTGGTGTGAAATAGTTTTTTTTCTCCAAATGTCAAGCTCACATGATTGTAAGCGGTGCTTTCCATAAAATAACGAACGGGGCTCTGGCAACCAAGTGGATATATGTGGAGATAAGTGGATGCAGTGGCCCATAGACGTTTTACATTTAATTAAGAACTAGCTGTTCCCCGCGACTTCGCCCGCGTGTAATTTAAGGTTTTAATTTTTTTTGCGATGAACCCTAATATTTTTTTTTAAATAAAAGTAGCCTAAGTTACTCCTTATGACATCAGCAATCTGCCAGTGAAAGTCCCGTCAAAATAGGTCCAGCCGTTTCGGAGATTAACCGAAACATACAAACAGAAACATTTTAACAGTAGTAGAGCCACGCGGCAGCTTTGCTGTCGCACGGATGGGCTGGCTCTAACCGGGGTGGTACCACGACCTCACAGAATACCAGCGTGAAGTAGAGGTTTACCTCTGCGTTTCGATTGGTGAGTGCAGGTGGCCGGAGGCCCTTTTTACTGGAAATGAGGCATTCCATCTTAGTCCTCACGGGTGACAACGCATCTGCATTTTGATTCGCAAACGAGGATAGATGTAGATGTCTATGGGCCGCAGCAACCACTTACCATCAGGTGGACTGTGTGCTCGTTTGTCACCCTTATACTATAAAAAAAACAGACAGATAGACAAAAATTTTAAAAAGTGTATTTTTGTTATAAGTACCGTTTATACTTTCATATGCATTTAGTAAAACGTTGTAATTTTGACATTACAAACAGACACTTCAATTTTATTTATTTGTATAGATGTATAGACTAAAATTCGTTAATACCTCAATGTACTACGATTAAATACCTCGTTATCGGTTAAAAGGGTCTCTGGGTCACGTCACTATACAAAACACAGCACACGGCAGTATTGCGCTGCAATTTTACGCCAATATTCTGTGCTAGTACGACCAGCCGTGTAGCCGATTTCTTCGTGTGGCAGTTCTGATACTAATACGCCGTAGCGTTTCTTTATCACGTTTAGAATGAATTACCACGTAAGAAACATGTTATTTGTTGCAATATCTGTGATGAGTTATGAGAGATGAAATATGAGTGATGATTAATGAAAACGAAACGTGTTCCTGTACCTCCACCTGTGTGCGAAAGCTCAAAGTAACTCAGCGAGCGATGGGGGGACTATGCTCGCAATTAAACAACCCAAGTGGAAGTGAGGTTCGCTAGTGGCATGAAATATGCAGGCAGGAAATATGTATATGTATGTATATGTACGTAAATATTTTTTTATAGGATAAGCGTGACAAACGAGCACACAGTCCACCTGATGACAAGTGATTGCTGTGGCCCATAGACATCTACATCTATCCTCGATTACGACTCAAAATGCAGATGCGTTGTCACCCGTGAGGATTAAGATGGAATGCCTCGTTTTCAGTAAAAAGGGTCTCCGGTTCTCTACACTCACCATACGAAACAGCAGCGTTAGCCCGTTATTTTACGCTGGTATTCTGTGAGAGCGTGGTCCTTCTCTTATATCTTGTTTTTTTTTAATAAGTACGTTTTTAATAGTGTTTTTGTTGTAGATTTCTTTATTTCTTTTTTATTCTTTTTATTTAGATTTCTTCTTAACTACACTAAGTATACATAAGTTTCTTACTAAGCTAATACGGTTTCTTATTCATCATGAAATGTTTATTTTAAGTGAAAAATAGTCACGTTTTAAAGAACGCTAAGGTTAACGTTGAGAATTAACATTAATTAAGGGCGCTCAAGGCATCTGGATGACATCCAAATTTTCCGGTCTCATTGTAATCGTAAAATAGATCCATTGAATGCATGACGAAATTAGTGATGATTGATTTTTAATTTGTCATTTGACTTTAGTATTTATCAACACAGGCTGTCTTGTAATTATTTTATTACATCTCAACTGTCATAATTTTTATGCAAATTTTTTTATTGAAAATTTTATTTTCATTTTACCTTTCTGAATAGAAAAGAAAGTTAACCTTTCTAAAAAGTTATTTAGGCAAATTCAAAATCAAGGGACGGTGTACATATCTTTACACATAATTAGCCGTGTGCGTTTTGGGACATGAGAAGGTAAGGTTCCGCTGCGCAGATTATTTCTGTGTTCGTTACAATTTTTATCGAAAGTATAGTCACAGTTTAAACTATCTTTAAACTGTGGTACAGTACCTAAAGGCTATTTTGCTGATTTTATTTAAAAATTTAGTGTAGACAGGCTGTTAAAAAACTTTAATTTTTTGAAAACTTAGCTTACTCACTTTCACTATCATATAAGTGTTTTATAAAACGGGCAAATTTTAGTACATATGAATTTAAGTACACACAAAAAATATCAGATAAAAGTTATTCATAGAATAAAATACAACATAAACAAATTAATAATTACAGTTGTATTACTAAAAACGTTCAATTGTGTGACTTTTATCTTCAGTCAGGTTATAATTTATTTGACGAATAACTTTTAACTGACGATTGAAAAATCGGCCCTTAATAATACATTCTTTTCTTAAAGTGAAAATTAGAAATTAATTCAATATTTTATCAAATTTGTTAAGAACTCTGGAATTTAAGTTGTTGCATTACATTAGAATACGACGGTTCCATGGCGTAGTAGCTTAACAATGAGTAGCAGCGCTAAACGCCGCGGGTTCGGATCCAGCACGGAACAAGTATTTGTATGACCTACAAATAATTGTTCTGGGTCTGGATGTTTATCCTTGTGAAATTTATATATGTAAACTTCCCACGCGATAAAAGAGAAAATCCTAGTGTGGAGATAACGTTTAAAAAAAAGAAGATAAGAAGAAGAAAATATAGAATAGATAGAGCCAACGAAATGATAAGGGTTCCTACATGGTTTCCCCCTTTGTGGGGAGGATTTGCCATGTATAGATAACGCTTGGCAGGCGAATTGGCAACTGTACTAGACATCTCGCACATTTGACAGCAAATTACATATGAGTTTTTATTAATATGTATGTTGTTTTGTGTCTAGATGCAATAATGTACTTTGACTTTCAACACATTCTATATTTTATCGTATCATAAATACATAAGTATGTAACGTGAACTAAACTATGCTGAAAAGGAGAATATTTAGATGCTTTATTTTATCATAAGTAAATTTATTTGGTATTTTATATTACTAATTTTGTGCGATTTATCACTAACACACTATCACTATCACATCATAAGTCCACTGCTGAACATTGGCCATAGATTGTCACAAATTACGGTCCTGAGCCAGGTTATCAGGTCGTCACTGAATCTAGTAAGGCATCGCCCAACACTGCTTTCGAGTGCGAGGTATCTCGCTCGAGAAACTTTCTTCCCCATCGATTGTCGGTTTTTCAAGCTACATGGCCAGCCCACTGTTAATTCAATTTACTGATCTGTGTAATTTATATTTTGATGACATTGTTTTGATAAAATATATAACCATAAAAACCTTCATCAGAGAAGTCAAGGGCGTGAGTGAGGGCAGCACTCTGCAGTTTATTCGTGGTGTCGGTATGCGCGGGTGCACGCACCGAGCCTTGCAGGAACGCGGCAATTTTGTCGCGCATCGCATCGCACATGCACCTTCACGCAGTGGCGCCGGCGCCGGACCACGATATCACGGGCCAACTGTCTACAGTATTCTAATTAAATATCGTGTTTCGTGCCCACGTAGCAATCCTTGCGAACGTAATGTCGAAACGGGCAACCGATACAGACCACACAATTGCTATTACTTGATTTACACCTTTACAACACGTTTGCTTAATGACAGCACCTATCACAATATTGCTTTCGTAAACACATTTAATAAAATATTTCAATACACATATAATATTAAAATTAAATTAATACTAAATTTATAAGATTCTATTTTTTATATCACCAAGATTTGTATTTTGTATAAATTAAGTGCACTTTATTTAAAAAACGTAATGTAAAATGAGCAAACTTAAAAAGATGTGAGCAGAACTGTCGTTCGGGGCAGACTGTCTATTCCCGGCTTCAGCAAGCACGTGGGCGCGCCGCCCGCCGCCGCCCGCCCACCGATCAATGGAAACGAGATTGACACTTGAACCTTCACAACTTACTCCAAGTATAGTCGTCCGTTTATTATTTGTAACTTTCATTAAGATTAACAAAATTACGATTTAGATGCAGTTAATTAGCAGTGATTCTCTTTAATCCGGACATGACAATTGAAGTTTCTTTATTTATCATGTTTTATTTATTTATTTATTTATTACATAATTATAACATAATTACAGTTATATTAACCAATGCGATGCTATAACTAAACTATATATAAGAAAACTACTGCCTTATAAACAATGACTATAATATAATGAATAATGAATAATAATATTAACATGATTATAAAATCAAATACTAATTAAAAAAAAATACAATTCTCAACGCATTTGTATGCTGCAATTGTGAACTTCATCTGACTACATGTAAATATGTCAATATCTTGTGAGATAATATTAACGTAGTGTATGGCACGTGTCAATGCTGCATTCTGTAGCAACTTCGTCCTAGCAGTGGGCACGAGGAGTAAAGGGGCGCGGCGACGAGAACACGCGTAATTATCAGGTACCCTTAGCCTTAGCGCAGCGAGCACATCTGTGTGATGTATCCATCCACGTAATACGTTCCACACATATTTAATAATCGCGATGTCTTTTTCTTTTTCTTTACTCGCAAGTGAACCATTAACTTTTAAGTAGGGACTGGTATAACCCCGTACCGTTGTTTATATGGTGTTGATTTAGTATTGTAGCGTCCTTGGCCATAGGATATAACATAACAAAGAATATTACCACAGAATAGACAATACTACAAGTAATATTGCTAGTGATAAAAGTTTGCATAAATTAAGTTCACTCAATCAGGACCAAACAACTTGCACTGTTGTGTTATTGTAATTAAAAAATATAGTTATTGTCTCATTTTCCTCAATAGTGAATTCTGATCTGATTAAAAAATAAGCAAGATTGAAAATAAGATGTTAAACAATTTCAAAATAATATATCATGATTATTTTTTTAACTTCACATAGTGATGATGTGTTTTCCTGGGCGATTTCGACAACAGATTCCAAATATTTTTGGAAGGTTTAAATTGCACAGGTTGCATATTCTTTTTCTAATAACATATAACTAGATGGAGTGACGACCTGCTTAGACGTGCAGGAAGTCGATGAATGCAGATGGCTCAGGACTGTGCTTTGTGGCATTCATTGGGGGAGGCCTATGATCAGCGGTGGACTTGTGAAGGACTCTAATGATTATGATAATGAATAAAACATAATACTCCTTAAATTATAATGCTATTGCGGTGAGATTAGAGGTGGGCTTGGTTGTGGTGGTAAAAGGGCAATCACAATTGACGACTCCGTGGCGCAGTGGCTTAGCAATGAGTTGTTGCGCTGGGGCCACGGGTTCGAATCCCGCACGGAACAAGTATTTGTATGGCCTACAAATAATTGTTCCGAGTTTAGATGTTTGTCCTCGTGCAATTTATGTTTGTAAACTGCCTCCACGACACAGGAGAAAATTCTAGTGTGTAGGTAACATTTTATTAAAAAAAGAACAAAAAGAAAAGAACAATAATAAGCTAATTTATTTTTAGGTATTTTTTTTATATTTTATTAAGCCAGCGCTTATCTACGATCCCACCTGATGGTAAGTGGTGATGTAGCCTAAGATGGTGAAGCGCACTGACTTAACAAAAGCCTATTCACTCTTGCCTTGAAGACACCCACGCTGTAATCGGATGGAAAGACAGATGCTGGCAACTTATTCCACTCCTTTGCTGTACGCATGATGAACGACGTGGCGAACCGTTTGGTTCGAATGCGTGGTAAGTCAACAACGAAAGGGCGGAGACTGGCCGAACGTCTGGTTGTCCGATGGTGAAATTAAATTATGTAATTCCTGCGCACACTCTCCGAAATGCATCCTGTAGAAAACCGTATTTCTAAAAACGTTACCACCACAGAAAGATTATCTCATGTATCGTGGAGATGACATTCATAAATTGCACCTGAACAAACATTCAGACTCGGAACAATTGTTAGTACATATACTAAAGTTTATTTCGTACACAGTAGGTACCACAGTATTCAAACCTACAACCTTGCAGCGTGACAACCAAACGTTAGTGAACTTATATGAGACCCTAATTAGTAATCTCACCTCGGATCAACAACAAGATTAGGGGAGGGGGTATTAGGGGCGGCAAGAGAAAAAGTGCGGCGAAGGTCGATAGCGCTAACATAGGACGTCTCCATACTCAGCAGGCGCAAAAGATACCTGTCGACCCACGCCCATAATGAGTAGGCCTGCGGGTAGGACGAGGGTCCTACAAGTAAATCTTCACCATACAGCATCTGCATCTGCTGTAGTGTGCAATTCTTTTTGGATAATTCTCAAATCTAGTGGAAGATTGCGTAAATCGTTTTTTAAACGCTCTGGTATGCAACAGGATCGTCTTGAGATGGCTTGATACTCTTTAACTGACTTCAAAAAGGAGGAGGTACACAATTCGGTTGTATGTTTTTAAATGTGTGTTATCTCATAACTTTTTTGTAGGTGAACCGATTTTGATGATTCTTTTTTTATTTGAAAGCTGTTGCTTCTCATGTGGTCTCATATAAATTTGATCAAGGTCTGACTAGTATAAATTTTGAGTTATCCTTAATAATTTATATTGAAGTTGGTTGTACAAATTTTTAATTTTACCACTTGTAAGCAATGAAAAGTCTGACTAAACGTAGTGATTATATTCTCTTTGAGTCCGACAAGCTCGCACGTGAGGTAGCTCGCACCATTACAGAGTACACAATATGTAAAAGCCATTATGTGTAAAGTCTCTAAAAGCCTAGTCCAATAGCTAACTCTTGGAACCCTTCAACATAAAAAATCACTGAAGAGCTGGTTTAAAACACCAGGGTTCACAAGGATTCCCTAGGATTAAGACAGAACAATCTGCATACTTTGGCAAGAGTCCTAACTAGACAATACTATTTAAAAGGGCATATATATATATATATATATATATATATATATATATATATATATATATATATAAGATGTGTGAATTCTTTTCCTCAGCTAAAGAAACACGTTTGCCCGCGTAGCGTAACTTCTCTCAGCCCATATACCTACTTAATAATAATAATTGGTATTTATTTTCTCCCACTTATTATGATCAGTACATCACAATAAACTTAGTAACAATGAATTATACTCGTACAACTAAATAACAGCTATAAATATTAGCAAACAAGATGTAGGTGGGAGACTGGTGCCCAAAGTAGGTTGCATTGTACTATGGGATCACCAGGCCCCTCCCTCAACAGAAGTGATAAAAAAGTGTAATAAAATTACATTAAAATATACTGGTTCAGTTTGGAGAAACTGTGTAAAAATTACTTATTAGGTATATACAAAGAAGAAAAACATGCTTGCCTAGAATATACTGGCTTAGTTCAGAGGAAGTGATAATTGTCAAGCAACTCCTTTAATTTATTGCAGATGTAGGGATTAGCTGTGAATATTATATAACAATAGCAGACCTGCTAGACCTGCTTAGGACAAAATGAAATATGGAAATTAATTTTACCTTAGTACTCTTCTCAAGAGTGGTCAAAACCGAATAATAGCAGTAGTTACTTATCGCGACTTTGTTGTTCTAATACCTAGCCTGACGATTTTTTCCTCCCATTTGGGATATATCTATCTATATGCTACAGCTCAGGTCTTTTGCTAGGGAATAGAAGGCACACATCCTCGAGCTCCATAGCGCTTAGATTGCCATGTGCTTTTTAAATAGCATTATCCATTTAGGGCTCTTACTAAAGTACACAGATTGTTCTTTCTTAATATTTGGGATTCCTGGTGAAGCCTGATCTTTTAAACTAGCCTTTACGCGATTTTTTATGTTAAGGGGTTTCAAGAGATAGTCCCACCAGGCTTTTAGAGATTTTGAAAAATGGCTTGACATGTTGTGTATTGTATGATGGCGTAAGCTAGCTCTCGTGCGAGCTTGTCGGCCTTTAAATTGCTTACAATATCAACCCATTTCAAGACGATTCTGTTAGAGCGTTTAAACGATTTACGCAATCTTCCACTAGCTTTGAGAGATACCCACTAAGTACTGCAGATGCAGCTACTGTATGGTGGATGCTTGTTGCCTCGTTCTACCCTCTGGATCAGCCATTGTGAGCGTGGGTGGGCAGGTATCTTTTGCGCGTCCTGAGTATGGAGACGTCCTATATTAGCGCTTTCGACCTTCGCACTATTCCTAGTTCTTTAGTTAATAAATTGCTTAGTGTTGATTGCTTTTGACCATAATATGAATTCGTAGCACTGAATGAAATTACGAAGAAGAATAACAATTGAAAAATACTATTGATAGAATGGCCAATTTATTTACACTTAACTGTACTCTAAGTTAAGTGTGTCTTGTTTACTAATTTCTTATCATTTTCTATGTATAATACGTTCATTAGGATGTTACCCAATGGACATATCCATTAATCAAAATCTGGAGTGAGACGAGTACAATGTCATTTAATTTTAGCAAAAACGAGTGTTACAACGTGATGCGTGACCCGTCTTGATGATACGTAACAATCGTTTGGCACTCGTAGCCATCACCGAACGCCGAACGGCTCAAGCCGACCCGTAATTATTGCCTATCAACAACATTTCGATTGAGAGTTCGTACTCAAGGCAACTTTATATGCAAATTTGAACCTTATTGTTGAGTAATAAAACTTTTTTCGATATATCAGATTCCATTGGACATCAAATTAATGTAATGTACTCGCTGTATTAAATGTTTTGTCCGTTTTCAATTTGATACGTTTAGTAATATTATGTCTCGAGAACCAAACGAATTTGGGTGAATGCCACATGGTAACGTATTTAAATGTTAACAAGCTAACGAAAATTGCCAATTTATTTTTAACAGACGGATTATCGATGAGAAAATAGTCTATAAATCTTCTCATAAGCCCACTTCTTATGTTTACTCCTTATTCCTTCTTCCATATACAACTATTTACTATTATTATTACTATTTTATACGTGGCAGAGCCACGCTGCAACTATATTAGTTGTAGCACAGAATAAATAATAATATGTACAATATTATAGCACGAATGGGTCTATATACCAACGTAAAATTGCTATTTTGTGAATGTAAAGAACCGGAGACCCTTTTTAATGGAAACGAGGCATTCTATCTTAGTCCTCGGGGGTGACAACGCATCTGCATTTTGATTCTTAATCAAGGATAAATGTAGATGTCTATGGGCCACAGCATCTTACCATCAGGTGGACAGTGTGATCATTTGTCACCCATATTCTAATAAGGGTGACAAACGACGACACTGTAATTTAATAAAAAATAAAAATTAATTAATTAAATCTAATAAAAAATTAACCTAATCTTGTAAAAAAACAATTGCACTTGGCAATCACTCTGCAAGTTTAAAAAATTAAATTATAAAGATATTTGAACATTAGCCTTTACTACTGATTTAATTGAATTTATGGACGTATAAATAACTTATTTATACGTCCATGATTGAATTATAGATACACAATAAACAAAACTGATTCATAGAATAAATAATAAAGTTTTCAATTCTATTGTAGAAAAAAACACAAAACTTTTTTTGAAGAAATTTACTCTCGAGTCACTTTATTAGGATCTCAAACACATTTATTATTGTATGTTGTTTATATTCGTTGAATAGTTACAACAAAAAATTAACAGACCATAACTAGTACAAGTGGTAAACTTAAAAATGTTGCACAAACGACTTCAATATAAATATAAATTGTTGTGATTTTTTAAAACCGCTCGACCGCTAAAATTTAAATTATTTAGATAAGACTACCTGGGAAGTACATATACCCTTTGAAAAAAAAAAGAATTTTCCAAGTCGGTTCAGGCGTCTTCGAGTAATCGGTGAACATAGATAAAAAAAGATTCCGACGAATTGAAAACCTCCTCCTTTTTTGAAGTCGGTTGAAAAGCGTTTAGAACTCCTTCTAAACTAAAAAGTTCGACAAAGATTCTAAGTGGGGTAAGGGTGCCATGCAGGTGTGCAGTGGAGAAAGATAATTCATCACCTCGTTTCCTCTTCTCAAAGTCGTTTCTTATAAGAAACGACTTTGAGAAGTGGCGGAGAGGTCCATGGCTCCGAAAGATTTTGCCGTCTATTTAAAGCCACACGTAAAATGCATAAGCTACGGCAAAGGCTGTGATTGCCAATTCGTCCGAAAAACGTAGCGATTAAGACAAATCCCACCCACAACGGGAGAGACTTATCCAGGAATAATTTTTTACGGGCTTAATAAGAAGAAAAATGAAAGGTAGGGAAAGAGAATCTAACAATTTATTTAAAAAATGGAAACCTCATCTATACATGATAATTAATGAACAAAACTGGCGACCGACAAAATGACGGTATATGCAATCGAAAATGACGAATCGGCTAGTGACGAGCAGCATGCAAGATTTCGGCTCTACACTCACTAAACACCTATCCAGCGTGTGATGTTAGCACCGAAAGGAGGAAGGGGGAGGGGGAGCTACTGAAAGTGTGTAGAAAAACCGGTACTTAAAATTCTTAAGAATCTCTTAAATTCCGTCTTTCATGATAGTAATACACCGGAAGCGTGGTCAGAAAGAAGTGTAGTGGGACTAAACACATCTGCGTGCACCCTTTAGAGGGTACAGGCGTGATGCTATGTTGTGTGATTGCGTAAACGATGTATAGATCTGCGGTGCCAGAAAATCTCCAAAACTCATCATCACATCTTTACGAAATTTAAATGGCACCATTTCGGAATAAACCTCTTTTGAAAAAATAAAATAAATTTTCAAATCCATCTATATATGACGAAGTTACGCCCGAAAATCATCGATCACTAATAAAAACTAGATACACAATTAGTGACAAAAATGTCCTTACCGAATGAACGCCCACTGGAACATTTCGGTGCGCTTTTAATTTGTACGTAGCTTTGTGAATACAACTTTAGTCAATTTTCAACTATAATTACGTCATAACAATTGGCAACAGTTTTTAAAGAACTTTTCCATGGGATTGTGTACCTAGTTTTTTATTAGTGATCGATGCCGAACATAGAAAAAAAAATATAAACATCCCAATTTAGAACCTCCTCCTTTTTTGAAGTTGGTTAAAAAAGGCGAAACAGCCCTATTGAAGTCCTACAGCACCACTTCCCCTCCAAACCGCGTCTACGTGCTTTTTTAGAGATTTATTACGTATCATCTCGCACGCAGGTTAGCTTTCCGAATAAGCAGAAAGTCGATGAACGCAGATGGCTCAAGAAGTATGCTTCGTGGCATATTTTAGAGGTCTTATGCTCAAGAGTGGACTTATACTTGTATGCTTTGTTTTTGTCCACCTGATGGTAAGTGGTTGCTGCGGCCCGTAAACATCTACATCTATCATCTATTACAAATCAAAATGCAGATGCGTTGTCACCCGTGAGGACTAAGATGGAATGCCTCATTTTTCAATTCCTCATTTGAAGGGCCTCCGGCCACCTGCACTCACCAAGCGAAACGCAGAGGTAAACCTCTACTTCACGCTGGTTTTCTGTGAGGTCGTGGTACCACCCCGGTTCGAGCCGGCCCATCCGTGCGACAGCAAGAGCTGCCGCCTGGCTCTACCACTGTTTCATTTAATGTGTAGTCTACGCGTAAATATAAGAAATCATTATCTTTATTATATACTTTGTAAATAAATATGACGTCATAATATTAAACGTTTATAAATATGAAAGAAAATGAACTACTCTACTTGACGCTGGTATTCTGTGAGGTCGTGGTACCACCCCGGTTCGAGCCGGCCCATCCGTGCGACAGCAAGAGCTGCCGCCTGGCTCTACCACTGTTTCATTTAATGTGTAGTCTACGCGTAAATATAAGAAATCATTATCTTTATTATATACTTTGTAAATAAATATGACGTCATAATATTAAACGTTTATAAATATGAAAGAAAATGAACTACTCTACTTGACGCTGGTATTCTGTGAGGTCGTGGTACCACCCCGGTTCGAGCCGGCCCATCCGTGCGACAGCAAGAGCTGCCGCCTGGCTCTACCACTGTTTCATTTAATGTGTAGTCTTCGCGTAAATATAAGAAATCATTATATTATTATATACTTTGTAAATAAATATGACGTCATAATATTAAACGTTTATAAATATGAAAGAAAATGAACTACTCTACTTGACGCTGGTATTCTGTGAGGTCGTGGTACCACCCCGGTTCGAGCCGGCCCATCCGTGCGACAGCAAAAGCTGCCGCGTGGCTCTACCACTGTTAATACGTGGCTATAATAACGATGATGATAGAATTTTTATGATTAGTAAATAAAGATTTTGAAGAGAAAAGCTACGTATGATTTATTGTTTAAATAAGTAGAGAATTACAACATCTGCACCGTCAACCATGACACAATGTACACATATACATGTATGTACGAGTATGTAGGTTAGTTTGTGCGAGGTAGTGTTGTCAGTTTAGCTTTTCAGTCGATGAGGTGCACAAGCATCGAATGACCTACTTACTGAGAATTATAAAATTTGCGATGATGGGTGTGTCAAATGACTTAACGATTCAGTCACACACAACAACTATTATTTTTATTTAAATAAGAAAAGGCTTCAAAAGATAATGAATCGCGTATACTTTAAGAATTTCCGGAATTATCGCAGCAAGTGAATAAGTAAAGAAAAGTTAAAGAAAAAAATAAAGTTATCGTTACCGATAACAGCTTATTAAAGTCTACCCTGCAGAACATGTTTTTTTTAACAGTGGTAGAGCCACGCGGCAGCTTTTGCTGCCGCACGGATGGGCCGGCTCGAACCGGGGTGGCCGGAGGCCCTTTTTAGTGGAAATGAGGCATTCCATCTTAGTCTTCACGGGTGACAACGCATCTGCATTTTGATTCGCAAACGAGGATAGTTGTAGATGTCTATGGGCCGCAGCAACCACTTACCATCAGGTGGACTGTGTGCTCGTTTGTCACCTTTATCCTATAAAAAAATGTAGTTGCCGTAGTTGTCACGCTTGGCAGGTGGGTTGACAGCTGCAATTTTCTTTTTATTTGTCGGCGCGTCTTTAAAATACTGGTTGGATCGATAGTGAGCAAGAGATTGCATCACTCTAGCGGAGCGTCATATCGATGGTGGCGAGGTGGAAATGAGGGTATATCGATAAACCCCTCACTTGTTTGTGCAGCATAAAGTTCACTGTAGGTGCCAAGCGAGAAAGATTCCGTTTAAGTCATTCTAGGAGTGCTAAGATAGTGTCGTGGTTCTGTCCGTTGTGATGGTTATTCCGGTGCAGGCAAGGAGGATGGTGTTGTTGCGAGGCTAGCCTGTGTTATGTTGAGATGGGTGATGTTGCTGTTGGTTTGCATACTTTGCTATTATCAAGTAATTTTGTCCAAGGACATATTGCGACATGATCGAACTGTAATTGCTCTATACTGAATGTATAGTGCGTTACGTTGTCTTATTACTGATAATGATTAATTTCGTAAGCACGAGAGCAAGTTGAACATCCGCTCGTACACTTTAACTATGTTTAACAATTAACCTTTCCTAGTGTATTACCGAGATCAGAAGTGGGATTCCATGTTGTATATTCGGTCATATTTGTTAGTTGTTATAAAGACGCTGCTACCCACTTCCTGGTTCCCTCTGTCGTCTCTTGCGACACTCACGGGACGATATCGAGTAATGTATATTCTTACACCGCCACTATATGGTTAAATAAGTCATTAGAGTTGCAGATTTTCTCAGGCCACCACGACACGATTTTATCATTTCAAATCTTCTTATTCTCTACCAGTCGACATAGACTTCTATCATTGATGAGAGGATTTCACATTATCGTCACACTTGACAAGCAGGTGCTGTCCCTCGTCGCTTGTGTGCCATATTTTAGTGTTGCAAGTCATAACACTTTTTTTTATAGAAAAATACTAGTAATGCTATTAAACATTACTAATATTCCCTTTAACCACTTCTGGTAAGCTTAAAATGCTTGTGTTAGAAGTGGTTCACGACAGTAGTCGAATGGCGGATTCGAACCCACGACCTTTCGAGTTCGCGGTCCGCGCCCAGCCATTAGGCTACTAACACTTCAAATAAATCTTATTTCAGTGATCCGACTACAAAAGAAGACCAATCATAATATAAATACAGTAAATAGAGAAAATTGCTGCATAATTTAACCAAAATGTGACATAGGTAAGCTATTATTTAAAATCTAATGTAATCATTATCTTCGTGTAATTAAGTTTACAAACATCAAAATTAACCATTATACCTAATATTACTATTAAATTCAATAAATACTTACTCAGTCACCCTGTATACATCTATGATGCTAACAAATGTAATGTGTACTTAAAATAATAATCATTTTTGTTATAAAGACAGTAATTTACAATCAAATATAAAAAAAAAATGTAGATGCTTATGTGTAATTAATTGAAATTCTTTCTATGGCAGTCTCGTCTCGTCGTTGTAAAATCTCATTTTCAAATAAAATACAACACATACGTCGACTACCTACTGTGCAAAGGGTGAACAACCCTGAAGTAGTTTCAATATAAACCTTCAGAGACGCTACGGCGCCTTCAAATGTCCTCACCGACCTTCAAGCGACCTTCGTAGTTCACGCTGGATTTTACAACTCAAGTTGCTAAAGCAAGTCGGTCGGCAATCGGACACACTACTATTATAATTGAACACTTTACTTCGTTCACTTCTCTTGAATAGTACGTTAGTTACATTAGTTACACTAGTTACATTTGCTAAATTGATTGAGAAAAAATTATCGCCCTTGATTAGTCTGCTTCATATTTTATTACATTTCTTTCATCTTTTATATACTCGCATTTTTTAAACTTTCCAATTTTCGTTTTTCTATCGATAATATCCGCTCGAGATGACAACTCACGAATATGAATATAAAAAAAAAACTTTGCTTATTTAAAGTTAAAATTAATACATTCTTTTTATTCTTCGTTTAAGTGACTTTATAAATTTGTTTCAGATTTCTCAGTTTGTTACTCACGGCGACTTTTTGGGAAATTTTAATTATCCTTTCGTTGTTCTACGAGCGTGATCGTAATGATCCCGTAGCCGAATTATTACTATCGAAAGTTGTAAATTGCGGAAATCAGTTAATATACATAGATTTTAAAAATTACAACTATATAGTGGGGAAATTCCAGCCCTTCGTGTTGGATTGGAGGGTTCTTGCGCTGGTGGAGATCAAAGCCGTGTAAGAAAACGCATTTTATATTCTGGCGCGACTTATTAGGTGGAGATAATGTGGAATTAGTGGGCGAAGAGTAGGGTCGTAGGAGTTGGGGGTCCAATAGATGGGGTAACGACCTGATAAGACATACAGAAAGTTGATGGATGCAGGTGGCTCAGAACCGTGCTATGTCGCATTTCTTGTGGAGGCCTATGTTCAACATTGGACTTTTGTGAAAACTAAAACACTATGGATTTCATAACGGTTCAAGTTCAACATAACATATAGAGCCACGCGGCAGAATTGTTGTCGCACGGATGGGCCGGCTCGAACCGGAGTGGTACAACGACCTCACAGAATACCAGCGTGAAGTATATATACCTCTGCGTTTCGCTTGGTGAGTGCAGGTGGCCGGAGGCCCTTTTTACTGGAAATGAGGCATTCCATCTTAGTCCTCACGGATGACTACGCATCTGCATTTTGATTCGCAAACGAGGATAGATGTAGATGTCTATAGGCCGCAGCAACCATTTACCATCAAGTGGAGTTTGTGTTCGTTTGTCACCCTAATCCTATAAAAAAAATCTTTGCCGCCGCAGGACAAAGTTTTACTTTAGTAACAAAAATACAAATTACAGTACCTAACAAGAGAATACGAAAACTGGAAGACTTCTTGATAGTTAATAAAATGAAACGCAATAAAATTCATAAAATCAGTTTAACCATTATGTAGTATACGCGATAGTTATAAAAAAAGTATCTTAAGTGAACATACAGTAACTGCGCTACTAAGGTACTAAGGTTACTAACTACATCGAACAATATTTAATTTTTTTTTTTTTTTTTATAGTAGAGGGGGCAAACGAGCATGCGGCTCACCTGATGGTAAGTGACTACCGCCGCCCATGAACAACTGCAACACCAGGGAGGGAATTGCAGATGCGTTGCCGGCCTTTTAAAAAGGAGTACGCTCTTTTCTTGAAGGTCCCTAAGTCGTATCGGTCCGGAAAAATCGCTGATGGTAATCGATTCCACAAGGAAGTCGTGCGAGGAAGAAAACATCTTCTAAATCGCACAGTGGTGGACCGCCAATCATCCAGATGGTGTGGATGGTATCGGGAGTTCTGCCGCGATGTGCGTTCGTGAAATTTGGCGGCTGGGATTAATCCGAACAATTCCTCAGAATATATTATTCCTTATATATATATAGTCATATATATATAAGGAATATAATATTCCTTATAGAATAAGAATGACAAACTAGCACACAGTGCTATTGATAGTAAGTGTGACCCAAAACAATAAGAACGATGAAATCTGTAAAATTGATAAATGGAGATTTCTATGGGCCACAGCGTATCAAGTAGACTATGTGCTTGTTTGTCACTCTTATTCTATAAAAAATTTAAAAACTTGTTCTATTTGATGTAGTTAGTTTTTTCTCCAAAATTGATGACGATGAGAGGCTTAGCAAGTTTTTAAAACTCTTAGATACTGGTTTAGACTACGCATATATTATTATACTGTTACGGTTCGACACCAAATATCCTTTACATCATCACGAAGACTACGTGACTGCCGTGTCCGAGTATTTCGTATCAAGCTAATATCATTTCCATACTCATTTTCGTATAAATTATTCATTTTTGAGTTGGTTGAAATATAGCGTATGTGCGCGCATTTTTTAGCGTTTATAAGGAAAGTTAATAAAAAGAGCTACCGATAGAGCCGTGTTATGTTAGAAGCCGAAGTGCTTTTTATTATAAACTTTTTAGAGAACTAATATCCTTCTGAATGTTTGATGTGTTACAAAATATTATACTGTGAACATTTGTTTGCATACGCTTATAACAAAACATATATAACTTCTCCGTTCCTTCGTGAGTAGGATAAATATTCATGAAAAATAAAACACTTGCTAATAAAAAGGAAACATAATTATGTGGGCAGATTTCCAGCCGGTAAGCAGTCAGAATTTCACTATAACATACACTACGAACACCTGAACCACAGAATAAATAATAGTGCTACGTGAACCTACTAGCCAAAATTCCTCAGTAAAATTCTTGCATTATAATTTATTTTATAACTGCATTCATAAAACAGCAATGTACGAGTACCTTACTTTATTTCACTTTATACAGGTGGCCCATAAGTCCCTTGAAATGTAAAATAATAATAAAAAAAAAAATAATGACATTATGAAAAAGGTTTTTATTTTGTCATAATCCTTATAAAATGGGAATTATTTTTTGAAAATTACATCATCTAAATGTAATTCGTTACGATCGCGGCACTTCTGTAAGCGACGTTTAAAATCATCCATCACTGCGCGGCAAGTAAGCTCTGATGTTTGCCATTTCTCTTTGGATATTTTCTTTCAGGACGTCAATTGTCCGCGGGTTGGTTTCGTACACTTTAGTCTTAAAATAACCCCATAAGAAAAAGTCCATTGGGGTCAGATCTGGACTACGTGGTGGCCAAGGAATATCTCCTCTTCGAGAGATCACTTTATTAGGGAAAAGTTGACGGACGACCGGCATAGCGACGTTAGAGGTATGGGAAGTTGCTCCATCTTGTTGAAACCAGGTCCACGTATTGAAGCCTGGAAAATTCTGCAACTCTGGTGTAAAAAAGTCCTGGATCATAGCTACATACCGTTGTGAAGTAACAGTCAGCGCGCGGCCTCTGCCATCCTCAAAAAAGTAAGGGCCTATAATGCCATGCGCTGACATAGCCGCCCAAACTGTCACTTTAGGGCTATGTAAGGGCTTTTGATGTTTGCGATTTGGATTTTCGCAACTCCAGTAGCGACAATTTTGCTTATTGACATGGCCGTTGATGTGAAAGTGAGCCTCATCAGAGAATAACACGTTATTAAACGAAGTAAAGCGGTTCAACATTTCATTTGCGAAATTTAGTCTGTGGATAGTGTCAGTATCTTTTAATTCCTGTACTAACTGAATCTTGTACGGGTGAAGATGTAAATCTTTCTTTAAAATTCGCTGTAACGATGTTCTGGGTAAGTTTAATGCACTGGAACGCTTACGAGTAGACTGGGTAGGAGTTTCACGAATTGAGTGTTTCACTACATCGATGTTTTCTTCCGTCCGTGATGTCCTTGGTCAACCTGACCGTTGTTTATCCAACGTCGAACCACTCTTTTCGAACTTAATAACCCAGTTCTTAATCGTTTGAACACTTGGAATGTCTTTAAAGTTGCGTAAATTCTGATATTCTCGAAATTTACGCCGCGCAATGGTAGCCGAATCATTGTTTCGATAAAACTCGCGCACACAAAATGCACGGTCCACACCGGTGAAACGCTCCATGGCGACTGAATTCCCAGAAACCGTCGGTACTCCCCCCGCACCGCGCGCGCCACTCATGCGCGCCTTTTGTATTTTATTCGAAATTTACATTTCTAACGACTTATGGGCCACTTGTATTATCAGCCCTATTAGGGTGGATGCCCCTATTACCAGCCTTTTAATGTTTTAAGAATTTGTATTATTTTAATTAGAGTACAATATTTTTAAAATCTTGATTTAATCGATAGGTTTTTTATCCAAAAAATGTAATGAGTATTCATTTTCAATTATATGATTTCAAGAATACTTTCAAAAATTACGATGTACAGAAAAAGGCGTAATGGCTTTAATTCCAGTCACCCTAGGCCGAATGCCATCCTTTTATGTCTCTAATGCCAGCCTAGCATAGGGTAATGTCTTTTGAATTTTTGATACGTAGGTACCCATTGTATGTAAGTTTTAGATCATCATCATCCTCCAGATCAGGCCTCCCCCAAGGAATGTCACAAAGCATGGTCCTGAGCCACCTGCATCCATCGACTTCCTGCATGTCTTGCCAAGTCGTAACTCCATCTAGTGGGGTGTCGCCCTACACTTCGCTTACCAGTACGAGGCCGCCACTCGAGAACCTTTCTTCCCCATCGGTTGTCGGTTCTTCGAGCTATATGGCCGGCCCACTGCCACTTCAGCTTACTAATCCGTTGGGCTATGTCTGTTACTCTGGTTCTACTGCGGATATCCTCATTTCTAAGTTTATCACACAGAGAAACCCCTAGCATAGCCATCTCCATAGCTCGCTGAGCGACCTTGAGCTTCCTCATACGGCCAGCAGTGAAGGACCACGTCTCAGTTCCATAGGTCATCACTGGCAACACGCACTGGTTGTATAGTCTCGTTTTCAGGTTTTGAGGTATGTCTAACGAGAAAATGTGTCGTAGTTTCCCAAACACTGCCCAGCCGAGTTGAATCCGACGATTGACCTCTCGGTCGAAGTTGGACTTACTTAGTCGGACTATTTGTCCCAGGTAAACATACTCGTCAACAACTTCGAGCTTAGTGCTCCCAACAACTACCGGTATAGGTGTGCCATGGACGTTAAACATGATTTTTGTTTTTTCCATGTTCATCTTAAGACCTATCCGTTGGGAGACACTATTGAGGTCATTGAGCATAGTGCTTAGGTCCTCCAACGATTCTGCCATAAGGACTACATCGTCGGCAAATCGAAGGTGAGTGATGTACTCGCCATTGATGTTAATACCGGCAACGCATCTGCAATTCCCTCCCTGGTGTTGCAGTTGTTCATGGGCAGCGGTAGTCACTTACCATCAGGTGAGCCGCACGCTCGTTTGCCCCCTCTCCTATAAAAAAAAAATACCGCATCCTTTCCAGTCCAGTAGCTTGAAAACGTCTTCCAATGCAGCGGTGAAGAGTTTCGGGGATATAACGTCACCTTGTCTTACACCTCTCTGCAGTTGGATAGGTTTCGTACTCTGATTCTGTAGTCGGATAGCCATCGTAGCCCTACTATACAAGCACTTCAGCACTTCGCACACACAGCACAGCACCGCCCAAATTTCGACGGAATCAAAGGATTTCTCATAGTCTACATACGCAAGACATAGTGGCAAATGGTACTCCTCGGACTTCTGTACGATTTGCCGAAGGGTGTGTATGTGGTCTATGGTACTAAAGCCTTTTCGGAAACCGGCTTGTTCGGGGTCTGGAAGTCGTCAAGTCTGCGTGCAAGACAATTCTACTGACTCTCGAAAACAGCACGTAGACGCGACTCAGAAGGGAAATCGGTCTGTAGTTCTTCAAGAGAGCGTTGTCGCCTTTCTTGAAGGACAGACCACCGCACTTCTGCTCCACGGTTCTGGTGTAATGCCAGCATGGAGAACGGAATTAAAGAGCTTCTGGAGGACTTTAAGTACCGGTTTTCCACCCGCTTTCAGAAGCTCCGCTGTAATTCCATCCTTGCTTGGAGCTTTGCCGTTTTTAAGGCGCTGGAGAGCCATTCTAATCTCGCTCAGACTGACGTCCGGGATACCTTCGGAATAGTGTCGGATAAGACTCGCTCTTGGATCGTTACTTACACTTGCGTGTGGCTCCAACGATGACGTGTACAGCTGGCCATAAAACCTCTCAATCTCACTCAAAATCTCAGGTGGCCCGGAAACAATGCTGCCACACTCGGTCTTTAGCTTTGACAGTTGGCTCTTTCTGGCAGACAAATCTCTGACAGAGACTTTGGAGCCTTGGTTCCGCTCGATCGCTTCTTGAATACAAGCTGTATTGAAGTTGCGTAAGTCCCGCCGCATGCATCTGAGATCATGAGATTTGTCTGTTCAGTTGCCTGTATGCTGTCAAATCTGTTGAAGACTGTAGCTTCTTCTCCCGTCTAACAGCCATGAGATTAAGAGTGTGATCGGAGAGTTTTTGTGTTCTTCTGCGGCAGGTCTTGCAGAACTTAGCTCCGACCGCATGGACAGTTTCCACGAGCTTGTCATTCATATCGTCCACTTCATTGCAGTCTTCTAGGCACTGAAAACGGTTTTGTAACTCGAGCTGAAAGGTTTCGGGATTTGGAATAGAGCACGAGGGGGACGGAGCGTTGACTTCATTAGACGAGACCTCTCCAACTTAATGTTTAGGTTCAGTGTGCCTCTAACTATTCGGTGATCGCTACCAGTTTTTACCCTCGCGATCACGGAGACATCACTGAACAGTTGTCGTCTGGTCGTCATAATGAAGTCAATCTCATTTTTTGTCTAACTGTCGTGGCTCGACCAGGTCCACTTCCTGTAGGGCCGCTTCTGGAAGAAAGAGTTCATCATAAAGAGTCCTTCTTTCTCCATGAAGTCTGCCAGCTGCTGTTCCCTCGGGTTCCGTTGCCCTATTCCAAATTTTCCTACTTTCAGCTCACCGTACTCTCTCGTGCCCAGTTTTGCATTGAAGTCTCCCATCCAACACCGTAGAGTGGGTTTTGGAGGAATGCATGGCTCTAGAGATATCCTCATACATTTCCTCCACCTCCTCATCGGGATGCGCCGAGGTTGCTGCGTAAACCTGTATGACCTTCAGCGAATACCGTTTGGTGATTCTGAGTATAAGGTACGCAACCCTCGTCAACACACTCTCAAGCTTTACAACGTTGTTAATGAGAGACTTGTGGACAATCAATCCGACACCTCCTTGGGACAGATGGTCGCCCTCCCGTTGATAGAGCAAGTTGCCGGATTCGAGGATTACCGTGTTCTCCCCCTCTCTTCGGACCTCGGATAATCCTATAATATGCCAGCGTAACTTGTCTATCTCTTCTTCCAGCTCCACGATCTTCCCGTCAGTCCTCAGGGTGCGTGCGTTGTATGTTGCCAGGTCGAGTCGCGCACTAAATAACATATTTTAATTAATTAGCTTAAAAGTTTATAGAATAGTTCATCCTACTTTCACACACTTATTATACAAATTCATTTTATATACTTAAATCTACGATAATCACTTTTCATTAATAATTTTAGAAAACACTCGTTTATATTAGAGCATAACCAAGGCGCAGCCGACTGAACTTGTTCAAACCATTACTTCATAGATTACTGTATATATACTAGAGCATTACTTACAAAATCTAAAACAATATGCAATATTTGTTTTTAAAAACAACAAAATAGAATTAGTAGTAATAGAGAGTGGAAGACAATTACGTATCAAATACCGTAAATTGTTTCTCCAATCTCATTGTGTAATAAATTTATGAAAATTGTGTGACCAATGTAAAATCTCTGTGGAAAAATTACAATATATTCCCGCTGGGGGTTGTAAACTCCAGCGAAAGCAAAAAAAAAATTGTGGTAATTGCACTTTGTACTTAAATTTTAAATTACACTAATATTTCAAACATGAGTCACACAACGGTGGGCCTCTTTTACCAGTGACACAAGTGCGGGTTCGTGTCGGTGAAGCACTCGAAATTGGCAAAAGCATCGTTGCCAAGATCGTCACTGAAAATTATAGGCCTTTAGGCAGTGAGAATAATTTAGTCCACATGCTGAAAATACGAAGAAACCGACCAAGTGCGAGTCGGACTCGCGCATGAAGAGTTACGTATCATCACACACGTTTCTAGTATGGGAGTCCCCTTTAATTTTCAATTTATGTTTATTATTTGTTGTTATAGCGCCAATAGAAATACACATTCTGTGAAAATTTCTGCTGTCTACCTATTACGGATCATAAGATACAATCTGCTGAAAGACAGGCGGACGGACAGCGGAGGAGTCCCGTTGGTTACCCTTTGGGTACGGAACCCTAAAAAGAACAAACCAGTTAAAGTTATCGATTAATTCGACGCAGATACTGTTACAAACAATGTCTACGGCTATTTCATAAGGGATGAATATCCTACTGCAGCGAAGTTGCTAGAAAGTTTAGTAGATGCCGGTTTGTACAATGGTAGTATAAGTCTTTAAGAAAAAACGCATGGGCTTCTAATACAAAAGGATTGACAAACGCAAAATAATTATGGAGAAGCATGACATAGTCTTGCAAAGAATAACATTTAAGAGAAATGAAAAATATAACCAATTGGGACAACGTCATATTCGTTGATGAAATGTGGTCAATCATATTCTGCCGCAGATATAGACAGATGACACTGCAGCATCTTGCTCGAAGGTGCCCGTGGGAAAAGGTGGGCGCCTTATAATTTGCCATGCGGGATCCGCCCGAGGAGGGTTTGTAGAAAATTCTTTATTAGCCTTCCAATCAAAGAGTACAAGAGAATACGATAAGAAAATAGATGCAGAATAATTCAAAGAGTGGTTTATAACCCTTTTACAATTTTTTTTTATATTATTCTAAGCCAGCGCTTAACTACAAACCCACTTGATATGAAAGATAGAGAAGGTAAGTGGTGATGTAGCCTAAGATGGTGAAGCGCACTGATTTAACAAAAGCCTATTCACTCTTGCTTTGAAAACACCCACATTGTAATCAGATGGAAACACAGATGCTGGCAATTTATTCTACTGAAGATCACAAGACTACCACCATACCACTGCCATTTTTTGCCGACTTCCAAAAAGGAGACGGTACTCAATTCGAGTGTATGTTTTTTTATGTGTGTTACCTCATAACTTTGTACTGGGCGAACCGATTTCGATGATTCTTTTTTTTATATGAAAGCTGATAGTTCTCGTGTGGTCCCATATGAATTTGATCAAGGTCAGACTAATGGTTATTGAGTTATTCTTAAATAACTTATATTGAAGTTGCTTATGTTGAAGTCGGCTGTACAAAATTTTTAATTTTAAATTATAATGCTATTGAATTGGCTTGGGCCTAGTTCTTATATGAAATGATCTAAATGCAAACATATTATGGCTCTAATGGATGGTTGGATGGTATTATTAGCAGATAACTACTCATTGCAGATATTTTTAATGTCTTATAGTGATGGTCTCTTAGCTGATTTCGATCACTGATCACGACTACAACTTTTTATAACGCACAGCTAAACTTACTATTTGCATTATAATAAATTTAGCTGTGCGTTATAAAAAGTTAAAACTAAAGTAAGTATAAGCTTACCTACTAGTATCTAACGCATACCAAAGCGATAACAGTTCGGATGACAGAGTCGATACGAGGACACTGAATACCCATCCAGAACCAATAATGTTGCCTCAAATGGGATTCAAGAAGCGTACACAGAACCTACACGTGCACACCACGTGAACACGTGGTAGAGTAGATTTGACTCTGATTTCTGACCACTACAAAACGCAAACACATTATTACGTGTTTATCACTAAAGAGGAATTTCAGGAGAGAGATCTATTCACCTTCAAAAAAGTTATTTAACTTAAAAATATAACTTGAAGTTTAATAATTTAAAACGTAATAAATAAAATAAAAACACATGCGTGAGTGTCGTCGAACACTCTGTCGGAACGAAGTTCCTTTCTTAGTATATTATTATGGATAAACGTATTATAGTACTGAACTAGCTGTTCCCCGCGACTTCACCCGCGTGTTATTTGGGGTTTTATTTTTTTTTACTTCCGCGCAATCTCCAAAACGGCTGGACCGATTTTGACGGGACTTTCCCTGTTAGATAGCTCATGTTACAAGAAGTAACTTAGGCTACTTATATTTTTTTTAAATAATTAAGGTTCCGCGCAACAAAACTAAAACCCTAAATTTGACGCGGGCGAAGTCGCGGCCACGAGGCCGTCTACACTACGTGAGAAGGGCTCGTGACGGAAAAATCTTACACTTTTTCTCGCCTAGCCCCCTATATCCTCAATAATTATGAATTGCGCTGGTAGCGACCGGCCGTATTATAAATATTATGACAATAAAATGTAACGTTGGATTAAATATAAAACACACTGTTGTTAGCAAGCAATGCTTGTTACTACTCGCATTAGGTATTGGACTATAAAGCGGATAGGATGTAAGGTATAGCCTGTGAAATTATAAATTGTCAATTATTCACGTATATAATACATATGAAATAAAGATATACGCGCATTATAATTAAACGTGAGAGTGAGTTCTTAAATAATAATCTCCCGTGAAAAACCAAGTCGACGAAAATGAGTTAACACGTCAAATTGTTTAGACCCCTTTTAAACAGATATCTACAATTGATTGGCGTAAATTATTCCGGCAGCCATATTACAATAATTCTTGTTTCAGTACCAATTAACACAGCAATGCCATTGTCGACCTCAGTGTAATTAGGTATACGCTTCATTGCCTCTCAATTCCTTTGAGTAGGAAACCTAGCGAAGGTCACCTTGATAACTCGGTAGGAAAGCAAACTAATTATTTACGACGAATTCTTCTCCATTTGAAAACTCTAGGAGCATAAGAGCAAAATCAGCTTCTGATTCTCGGCAATCAATATATTTCACGCATGCGTCAAAACAGAAATGTCTTTGCACAGTGCAAAAATACATAGGTTACTGAAATGATTATTATTGTTTTTGTTGTGTTTTTTTAATACATCATGTGAAATTAGTATTCATACATTAATACTATTTAAATATTAAAGAGTATTTATATACTACATAGAAACCAATTTAAGTACTTAGGAGTTATTTAGACGTTGTTAATTAATGTTAAGGAAGGTATAATCTACAAGCAATAAAGAAGATTAATGTAAGACTTTGCAAAACGATACTTTGCGATGAAAATAAATAAATTTATCAGTGAAATTGTCTTTTTTGTAAGGCAAGATGAAATTCTAAAATGTAAACGAAATAAGTATTTGTGTAGATATGTATAATAATCTATATTATGTGAGCAATTCAATAATGAGGGAAGTTAGTTGTAGAAACAATGTCTTTAAAAGCATTTACTGCTTTCTAGGAACTCCCATTTTACTTAAAAATTAAGCTATTATGAACCCAACTAAGTATCTATTTATCAACCAAAATAAATGTATAACTTTATTGTAAATAAATGTATACTGTATGAATATTGTACTAGTGTGGCCGTGAGGCAATACAATACAATATTCATAGCATCACGCTATTTTCCCCAAGGGGTTGAGCAGAGCTTCGGAAGTTCGGATTATATTTCCACGTCACAATGACATATCGTTTATCGTAGCTACTACGTAAAGTTATTTAGTAATGCTGCTAACGCGCCAATAGACGCCCGCGCACAAGACGCGATAGTATAAATTCCATAGTATTTGATACTTACAACACTCGATGCCCGATTCGTGCTTAATGGCCGATGACATTGTACCGAGTTTTTAAAATTCATGCAGCTATATGATAATAAGTTTATAAGTTAATAAGTTTATCATTACTTTATACTTTTCAGGGACAGATGAAATAATATAAACATGAAGGTTTACATTCATAAAGTTAAAAATTAAATTTACAGCCTATATACACAGGCCTGCTTTCATTTCTGAGAGGGTTTTAGGGCAAGGAAAGGTCCACCGCGCTGCCCTAATGCGTGTTGGCGAACTTCACATGTCTTCGAAATATATTTTTTTTTCTTATTTGTTAGACATGCAGGTTTCCTCACGATATTTTCCTTCACCGCCGAGCACGTGGTAAATCAGCACTTAAAATTGCAATTAACAATTTCATTAGTGACGGCGGGGATCGAACCCGGGTTTCTCGCGTACTGTGAAACTTACAGCGAGCGCTAACCATCTGAGCTAACACGGCTCTTTCATTCAATATTATTTCAGTCGAATATTAAAATAAGCTTCTATAATGTATTTAATTATTAAATGTTTGTAATTATCAAAAGTAGTGATTAAATGTTCCCGTTTTTTTTATTTTCCCATCAAAACATTTTATAAAATATAAATAGGTATATACTTAGTTAAGTATCTACCTATTTATATTAACAATATGAAAAAAAAAAAGAAATTCCGGGGAAACTGTCCATGGCAGTAAATATTTGGGATTGTTTAAGTTTATTGGTAGAGTCACCTGGGATTTTTTTACATTTGGATTAAAATCCAACAAACGGTAGGTAGGTTGAGCATTCCCGGGAACATGTTAAATAAATATTTTTTAATTATTTTAGAACTATCGTTGAAAAAATTCAGTTAATTTTTGAAGTTATTCAATTTTGTGCACTAAACTATATATACTCATATATTTTATCTTAATATTATTTTATAGTTATTTAATAAGTATTATTTTATTTGAAAAATTATGATGATCCCTTAAATGGGGTCGGCTCGACCAGGGAAGGACCACGCTCTCACAGAATGCTGTGTTTCGTATGGTGAGTGTAGAGAACCGGAGACCCTTTTTTACTGGACACAAGGCATTCCATCTTAGTCCTCACGGGTGACAACGCATCTGCATTTTAAGTCGTAATCGAGGATAGATGTAGATGTCTATGGGTTACAGCAACCACTTACCATCAGGTGGACTGTGTGCTCGTTTATCACCCTTATTCTATAAAAAATGATATTTAGTTAGGTTCTAGCTCTTTCGAAACTTGTTCCTCGGGTACTTCAGATGACGGAGATGACAGTTTCCACAGTACCCTTTCTCAATTCTTCCTTAGATTCTTGCTTTTTAGATTGTGCTAATAATTTCAATGTAATTCCCATAAATGCTCAGAGAATTCCCGCTCATTATCCTAATATGCTGATAAGCTTAAACCACAAAAACATTCATGCAATTCTGGTCTCTGAAACTTGGCTACAACCGTGTATTACCATCCATTTCTTATGCACTTCCAGGTTTACATTTATTGCGAAATGACCGACCCATCAAAACTGGTGGTGGGGTTGTCATATATCTTCGTAAAGATATTCGTTACTCTATAGCCAGCATATCGTCCACTACAATTGTTGAAAGTGCAGCAGAACATCTTTTCATTGAAGTCACACTTTCTTCCTTCAAAGTGCTCTTAGGCGTCGTTTATAGTCCCTCTATATCTGTCAATTATTTTTTTGCCTTTGAAAAAACTTTGGAAGAATTGGTTCCGACATGTAAACATGTTATCATTATGGGTGATTTCAATACGTGTCTTCTCAAAAATGATGTTCGCTCAAAAAAATTGAAGTCCGTAGTTGACTCATGTAATCTTCACATCTTGCCTCCTAATCCTACCCATTTCGTCCCTAATAATGCCCCTTCTCTTCTAGATTTAAAAATCGTTTCCTCTCCAGAATACATATACAAATACAGGTAGCATACTGCCGATGCTTTTTCTTACCATGATTTGTTTTTTTGTCATATAAATTACGATCACAAAAGTCAAGTCCCGTGTTCTTCTGCTGTGTAATTTTGCTAAAATGGACGTTGACCGTCTTAAAAGTGATGCTGCGAGTATAAACTAGTCGTTAATTGATGAGATAACAGATGTTGACGAACAAGTGCGTCTTTTAAATTCCTTTATAATGCAACTATATGACAAGCATGCACCTTTACAACCAATTAAACTTAAGTATCCGCCAGCTCCTTAGCTCACAAAAGAAATCAAAGATTTTGTTTAGGCCTAATCTTAAACATTTAAAACTTGCATTCAATACGTTCGGCGAGTCCTTCCGATGGAATTTGAGGTCACCGCCGGCCCCCTCTCCCGCGGGCGTCCTTCCGCTCACCGCTCGGTAGCCTGACGTGTGGGCGATCAAGATTGAGTGCGCGGCCGCCGTGTCGGTTAGATGTGACGTCTGGAAGTTACTATTGAATCGTAGCGTCGCGTTAAGACCACCTCGAATTGTGTTGTCTTATTTCGTGCGTTTTACGTGACAACGAGGCTACCTTGAGTTGTGTGATTAATTTAACTTCGATTGCCATTAATTCGCGTCGACGAGTTGCTTGTGTGGTATTTTAATATCGTACGAAAGAATTTTTGCTTTGTCGGGTGGAACGCTAATACTTTGTGACCCGAGAGAAGGTCGCGTTCGTATTCGATTATAATATGTGCTAAGTGACGTTAGACTTGGGTTCAGATAAGTGAACGCCCATTGGAGTGATCGAAGTTGTGGAGCCGAGCAGCGCATGGGGGCTGCTGGCCGATTACATCGGTGACGTCAAGTTACACTTACACACTACTACATTTACACTTACATACCACCTACTTACCCTTGACGGTACGGTTTGTGTTTGCTTTTCCAGTCATTACATAATTATTATCCATAGGCTAATTGGGCCCGAACCCTCTGTTGCTCGTCGAGTGCGCTACTATGGGCTCTAGCCCAGTCGATTTCTGCCGGGGCAACTGAGGGCCATAACAATTTCTGGTAGCAGAGCGTGGTTGATTGTTTCTCCAATCACGCTCGGCCGTAATATAAATAAAAATAGTAGGTAATAAATACGTACGTACGTAATAAAAATATTTTTTTCTATTTTTTGTTTCTTTTGTTTGTTAGCAGATCGGTGGTTAGAACCACGCCCGTTAGGCGGCGTAAGCAGGAGTGTAGTTTAGAGTTAGGTATCTACGCGTCAGGTATTTCGGGTAGGCAGATTACATTGCCGAAGGGTCGGTAGCCTGAGCGAGGCATCTTTGCTGACCGACTGTAGTGTGTACTTGCCGTGTAGTGTAATTTGTGATGCCATCGCACAAGCCACCGGCGCTTTGCCTGCAGGCGGAGCTGCGCTGGGCCGCGAATGCCCATAATTTGATAGGGCGACCCGATCGGGTCCATAGTATAGAGCAGCGGTTCGAGCAGGTCACGGCCCGAAGGGCCGTAGTGGAGGAGCCTTACACTGAGCTCGTGGCCTCGGATGCGGAAAAGGGAGTTCTAGACTCCTGCCTCGCGGACTACGAGCAATTCTTTTTGCTCACGGACGACTTGATCGAGGCGGGGGCCAAGTATGCTAATGAAGCGCGTGAAGCTCGGCTGAGTGGCCTGCCCGAGTCCCCTCGGAAGCAGCCTACTCAGCCGGAGCTGTTGAGACAACTCCCAACTCTGGACCTGCCAAGGTTCTCCGGGGTCCTCTCCGACTGGCTGACCTTTGTTGGTCTTTTTGATAGCCTAGTGGACGCCCGGAGGGACTTGATACCAAGCCAGAAGATGGCGTACCTCCTGGCCTCACTGGAGGGGGAAGCTCTGGGCGTCGTCAGCCATTTGAATTTGTGGGACGACGCCTACCAGACTGCCCGGGACCTCCTCGCCGGAAGGTATGACAACGTCCGGCGAATTGCGGACGAATACGTTAGGCAGCTTCTAAACCTCCCACTGCTTAGGGATCGGGCCAGACTACGTCCGGACATCGTAAATCCAGTCGTGGTGGCCTGTAATTCGTTGAGGCGGCTGGATTTACCGGTGGACGAATGGTCCTTCTTGTTGTTCCACATCGTGCTGTCCCGCCTGCCTCTCGACCTTCGAATCCATTTTGAGGAGAGGTACGGCGGGGACGGCGCCTCCTATATTCCGCCCTTCAGGGACCTGCTGCAGTTCTTGGAGGAGCAGTACCAGCAAATTGAGAACGCAGCGGGCACCATCGACGACCTACGGGTTGCCAACCGAGCCGTGCCTAGGGAGAGGCGCAATCCGCCGGGCAAGTCGTCGCCAACCCCCTTAAGGCCGAGCGGAGCTCCTGCGGGAGGGCGCTGCCTCCTACCATCTTATAGCGGCCTAGCGGCCAGGGAGGCGCCCCCCTGCTCCTATTGTCGATCCGATCACCAGGTGACATCGTGCCCAAAGTTTTTGGGTAAGCCGGTCCCGGTGAGGCGAACCATCGCCAAGGAGCGCCGCTGGTGCTACTCGTGCTTGGAAAGGCACCTCCAACGAGACTGCCCGCACCAGCGGCCCTGTCCGCACTGCCAGGGCATCCACCATGCTGTTTTGTGCCTGGGTGCGAACGGCGCTTCCTCGCGGGGCTCTGCCGGGCCTTCAACTCCCACGGGCGGGGGCGCTCAGCCACGCCCTCTGTCGGGCGACGCTCGGCGCTCGCCTGCCGGCCACCGTGCCCTTGGTTTTGAAGGGGGTCCCTCCCCCGACGAGTCGGGGGGTCGTTTCCCCAGGGGCGAGGGGGTCGTCGCCCCCCCCCCCCCCCTCAGCGTGTTGAGAGGAACTTCACGGCCACTCAGCGGTCAGCCAGACCCTTCTCACCACCGTTAGCTGAGTGCCCGCTCCTGGAGTACCACCCTCCCCCCTTTGGTCGGTACCGGTACTACGGGGTTCCTGCGACCTCGAATCTATCCCGGGCCTCAAGGCCGAGGTTCCCCGAAGCTCCCCAGGTCAGCCCATTCGGTGATTTCCAACCACGGGTCATTGAGATGCCGCCGGAATGTCGCTTTCGGGACCCCCGGTTCGAGTGCCGGTCCGATGGAGACAGCTCCAACTAGGTAGGTGCCGCCCTAGCTCCCACCACGGCCGCCTCCACTGGTCCTTTGAGCCGTCAACAGTCCACTTGTCAAACTGTTCTATTGCCGACGGCCTCAGTGAAGGTGTACAACCCGAGTGGCGACTGTTTAACGGTTCGCGCTCTATTGAATTCGGGTTCACAACGTTGTGTGGCCTCCACTTGGTTGGTGGGAAGACTAGGGCTCCCCTGGAGCTCTGAATCACGTCCAATGGTAGGTATCGGAGGTGCCGAGCCTCCTGCTCTTAGCGGACAAGCGGAGTTGGTGTTTGGCCCTGCCAGCGAACACCTTCACATTCTAGTTAAAGTAAATGTCCTCGATGACATTGTAGGTTTTCTCCTTAACGTCCGAATAAATGACAGCGCGGTTCGTTGTGCGTCGAGTTTGAGACCGGCAGACCCTCAGTGGTCCCAACCTGGGCCCATAGATTTGTTGCTGGGGGCCGACGCGCTGAGGTTCATCTTGTTAGGCGAGATACGAGCCCTACAGCCCGATGGCTTGTCAGCCATGTCCACTGTATTTGGGCAAAGCTTCGTTGGACCGGTTTTGTGGTCTCCACCTCCTCAGACGGCCGACCTGCTCTCTGTTGTGGGCGTGTCTCTTTCGATGAGCCACCACACGCGGCTCGAGTCAACTCTCTGGACCGTGAGTGCGAGTTGTTCTACCAGAACAATACCGGCCGTCGTGTCGACGGTCGGTTTTGTTCTTACCCTTTCTTGACTCACGGCCCCCTTTGGGCCAATCTCGTATCCTGGCCGAAAAGAGGTTGCTTTCCATGGAGCGCCTTCTGCGGCGCGATCCAATCTTTCGCGACAAATATGTCGAGTTCATGCGTGAGTATCAAGAGTTAGGTCATATGTCACCGTCCAACTTCGACTGGCGGTCACAGGAGCACTACTTCCTCCCTCACCATGCGGTCTTGAGGACCCCTGGGAGTAAAATTCGGGTAGTTTTTGACGGCTCCGCCCCCTCGTCAAATGGTGTGTCCCTGAACCAGTGTCTCCACTCTGGTCCTAAATTGATCAAGGACATATCCGACATTTTGACCCACTTCCGGACCGCACCAAGTGGTTGTGGCCGACATTCGGATGATGTTTCGACAATCAGTGGTCCATCGTGATGACCGTCGATATCAGCTGATATTGTGGCGCGAGAAGCCTATCCGATACAGGTGTTTGAGTTGAACACCACCACCTATGGCCTCCGGTCCAGCCCGTATATCGCCATGCGAACCCTCCTTGTACTCGCTGAGAGTGAGCGTCTAAAATACGCTCGGGGGGCTTCTATTTTGGAGACTTCGATTTACATGGACGACATTTGCACGGGCGCCTCCACCGTCGAGGAGGCTCTAGTATTGCGAGACGAATTGATTGTAATCCTGAAGTCCGGAGGTTATGAGTTGCGCAAATGATTATCGAACTCCCCTCACATTGTGAAGGACCTCCCAGGAGAGGATCAACAAGACCCTCATCTATTCGAGCACCCTGAAAATCCTAATTTGTTGACTGTGCTGGGCATTCAATATCAGCCTGTTCAGGATACTTTCACGTATCGGGTCAAACTCGATCCCCCTCCTAAGGCATTGACCAAGCGCTCCGTGCTGTAGTAGCCCGCACCTTCGATCCTAATGGATGGATCACTCCGATCATTTTTTTGGCTAAGTGCTTTCTTCAAAAGCTCTGGATCTCCGGGTTGGGTTGGGATGAGCCTATTAGCGGTGCTCTCTTGCGAGAGTGGCTCTCCATTGTGTCCTCCCTTCCGGATATCAACCGGGTCTCCATGCCAAGGTGCTTCCTCCCTCCAGGAAAATGCAGGGCTACCCTACATGGATTTTGCGACGCCTCTGAGAAAAGCTATGCTGCTGTCGGATATTTGCGGACTGTGAGCTCTCCTGGCCATACTTCCGTCCATCTTGTACTTGCTAAAAGCAAGGTTGCTCCCATTAGGTCCCGCTTAACTATCCCTAAATTGGAACTGTCCGGAGCCGCTCTTCTCACGCGACTCCTCAACCACGTTCACTCGTCTTTGAAGTCTGTAATCGACATTACGGACGTCTACGCTTGGTCGGACAGTGAGATACTACTTTGTTGGCTCAGAGCTGCACCTCACAATCTTGAGGTCTTTGTGGGGAACCGCATACCGATGTTTTCTTGTAAAAAAAGATCACAGACCTCAAATTTACAAAAAGACGGCGTTACCATTCATCTTTTAGTATTTATTTTGATTTCAATAATTAATATAAGCATTAAATCACTAAAATTCAGATTTATATAGCTGAGCAGGTAGTGTTGCCAACTTAAAGTATTAATACTATAGTAAGGACTTTTGCACTACTAGGACATAATTAAATTTTGCTTAATTGTAGACAAATGTCGTTTCTCTTTGTTCTTATTACACAAGACAAAATCGTGTTATTGAATAGTCTTAAATTTATTAATATTATTGTGATCTATTTGCAAAACTATATTATTTCAAACAACATTAATAATCTTTAATTGTTTTTAACGAAATGAAAACATCAATTTAAATTATTTTATTGTATATAAAATATTTTAAATAGATATTTTCATTTCATTATGTTACGTTATGAAACGAAAAGAAGGGTAATTTCGAGTATATAAAATGGTATCATGAAGGCAATAATAGTGATGTTCACTGTAATCTTTAGTGTCGATGTTTTTATTTGACTATAATTAATACCTTGGTATATAATACCAAGGTGTTATTTAAAATTATTTTTTGTACAATGTTTAAAAAAGATATTTGGTTTTACAGTTTTCTAAAAGATCCTTACAGGCGCCAAGTTTGGATAAAAGCATGTGGTAATCATATAACCTGGGTACCTAAACGAACAAGGACTATTTGTTCCGAGCATTTTGACCAATCGGTTTTCGTAATCCAATCAAATAATAAAAGGAAACTAAATGAAACTGCTGTACCGACTTTGAAATTATTGGAAGTAAGTTTATTTTTTTGCTACAGGTTTATTTTACATTATGAAGGATAAAATTGAAAACATGTAACACATCGAAATGAAAGGTTTAATGAATGATATTTATTCATTTTAAAATGTTACTTAAAAGTATATCGTCTTAGATGGTGTCAACCAAATTGTTGTTTTCAGATGAGATACGAATTATTAGCGCTTAAATAAATACTCGTAATTAAGGACAAACAAATAATCTCAGTGTCATATTTATAATCTATTATTATTAAATATATACAGAGTACTACACTTTTGTACTGTAGAATACAAAATATTACCACTTTTTACGACGACATTAATTATTTTTTAATCCTAAGTAAAATGACGAAAAAAAGTATGTTTGGTTAAGCGTAAACTTCGGCCAAGAGATAGCAAATGTTTAATTTACACTCCCGCTCCCTTTCTTTCTCTAGTAAATAACGTTTCTGAGTGACCAAAAAGGATAGAAGCACAGGAAAGTACGATTACGTGCTGCCAGATGTAGTTCAACCCTAAGCCTTAAAACGGTTTAACCCTATAGGTTGGGTAAAATCTGTAAAATTAGACCGTTTAAAACCCCTATACAGATAACCTTTCCGGATAACATTAAAAAATGGTAAAAATATTTCATAGACTAGGCATATTATATATTTTTAAGCATACAGGAACATTATTTCGATAATGGTTACGTTCCACATAACATTGAACTGGCAAACTTGGTGATGGAAAAATATGCAAGCACTAGAATTAGCTACCTCGCAAAAAAAAAGTGATCCCAAAAAGTGTATTCGTCACATATATACCAAACTTATTCACTTTAAAAACCAGTTAAAATATAATATAATACTTTTCCAATTTGTTTTAATTTTGGTAATTTTGTATTACTATTTTGTACCTTATGTATTTTTTAAATTTACTTTAAATGTAATATTACACATTAAACATTTGTTCATTTTTATTTTATTTTATTTGCTAATGTAACTTGCATAAAATTTCATCGACATATCCATATCCACAAGGCCCTCGCACTAGTTGTTTATATCTTATGCACTGTAACAATGAGACATTTATGAGAGATATTCAAGGTTGTGTGCGTTTTGCTTAATCGTGTGCTCATATTATGCTGTGTGCATGCGTAACGACGTGGCCCAATGTTTACGATTTGCTTAGTGTGCGTTACCTCGCCTCCCGCTAGAAGTGACAGACTTTTTTGTTTGAAACTTTATGCACATGGCGTCTCCTATTAGTTGAATACTCTAAGAAGGGCATGGATAGATATTTGAAAGAGGTCGTCGAATTTCTGTCCAGCAACAGGACTTATTTAGGTACTGCGATGTCGAAGAAGGCCATCCAGTGGAAATTCGACCCTCCGGCTTGCCCACACTGGGGCGGTATTTTTGAGGCGGTGGTTAAGGTTGCAAAAACGCATCTCCGTTGTGTGATTGGTGAAACTATTTTGACATTTGAGGAGCTTGCCACTGTATTCTGTAAAATTGAGGCTGTACTCAACTCTCGGCCCCTCTGTCCCCTCTAGTCCGATCCGAATGATTTGGAGGTTCTAACCCCGGGCTACTTCCTGATTGGCCAGCCGCTTAACGCCCTGCTCCCCCTCGGGTTGGAGACCTCGTGTTAGTTAAAGAACCCAACGCTTTGCTTTTGTATTGGCGCCGTGGGCGCATTGTTAAGTAAGTATGGATCGGATGGGGTGCCTAGGGTGGCCGAGGTTTTGGTTGGAGATTCGGTCTTGCAATGTGCCGTCGCGACCCTATCCCGTTTGCCAATTTACTCACGGACATAAGTCCTTATGTCCGGGACTGGGGTTTGTTTAGGCCTAATCTTAAACATTTAAAACTTGCATTCAATACGCGCGTCTCGGCGTGTACTTCCGATGGAATTTGAGGTCACCGCCGGCCCCCTCTCCCGCGCACGTCCCTCCGCTCACCGCTCGGTGGCCTGACATGTGGGCGATCAAGATTGAGTGCGCGGCCGCCGTGCCGGTTAGATGTGACGTCTGGAAGTTACTATTAAATCGTAGCGTCGCGTTAAGACCGCCTCGAATTGTGTTTTCTTATTTTGTGCGTTTTACGTGACAACGAGGCTACCTTGACTTATGTGATTAATTTAACTTCGATTGCCATTAATTCGCATCGGCGAGTTGCTTATATGGTATTTTAATATCGTACGAAAGAATTTTTGCTTTGTCGGGTGGAACGCTAAAACTTTGTGACCCGAGAGAAGGTCGCGTTCGTATTCGATTATAATATGTGCTAAGTGACGTTAGACTTGGGTTCAGATAAGTGAACGCCCATTGGAGTGATCGAAGTTGTGGAGCCGAGCAGCGCATGGGGGCTGCTGGCCGATTACATCGGTGACGTCAAGTTACACTTACACACTACTACATTTACACTTACATACCACCTACTTGTCCTTGACGGTACCTTGTGGTCGACCCTACCTCCGGAACTCGGTAAGTTTGTGTTTGCTTTTCCAGCCATTACATAATTATTATCCATAGGCTAATTGGGCCCGAACCCTCTGTTGCTCGTCGAGTGTGCTACTATGGGCCCTAGCCCAGTCGACTTTTGCCGGGGCAACTGAGGGCCGTAACAGATTTAATAACAAGAAGAAACCTAGTCAAAGCCAAATTTAAAAAGGACCCCTGTAATATAAATCGTGAGAAATACAGGATACTTAGGAATCGCTAAAACATGATGTGTTAATTCATAACACAATTGAGGAATCTGATCCCAATATCCCCGAATTTGTTTTATGTCAGTTTGCTGATTGTGACGTTAAAAAGAATATCACAGCTGTAACTTCTAATGCAATCGGTAGTGATAATGTCAGCCGACACATGATTCTCCCACTATTAGATCTCTTGACTCCTATCATAACTAAAATTTTCAACAATTCTATAAATACAGGTACGTTTCCTACACTATGGAAAGATGCTAAACTTATTCCACTACCTAAGAAATCACATCCTAAGTTTATCGTCCTATTTCCATATTACTTTTTCTTTCAAAAATTCTTGAGCGTCTTGTCCAACAGCAGCTTAGTCTATTTTTTAATCTAAAAGTAATTTCTTAAATGCATTCCAATCTTAATTAATCACATTTTAATCTTTGGTTAAAATCACAGACGACATTCGGGCAGGAATGAAGTATCGGCAAATTATTATTCTTACTCTTCTTGATTTCAACAACGTCTTCAACACAGTCGATTTTGGTATACTTCTAGCTATGGTCCGTTCTAATAAAGTATCTCCAGCAGCAAGCGACTGGTTTCGTAGTTACTTGTTTGGACGCCGTCAATGCATCCGTATTGAAAACACTTATTCCTCGTGATGTTCTCTGAATGCGGGCATACCACAGGCTGTTGTCTCCTGTCCTTTTCATTGGCTCTATCACTTCAGGAATAACTTCTCTCTACCATCTTTATACAGACGATCTCCAAATATATTCTCAAACAATATCAATAATCTTCCATCTGCCGTGATATCCACAAATCGTGATCTCAGAATTATTTCAGAATTTTGCACATCTTATGGAATTAAGGTTAACCCTAGTAAAACGCAGGTAATAGTGATAGGTATCAATAAACTACAACAAAAATTTACTTGGCATACGCTGCCTTTCATTTGTTTTGACAATTCTGCTATTTCTTACAGTAAGGTTGTAAAATATCTAGGGGTTCTAATTGACAATACAATGATTTGGGCTCCACAAATTGAACAGATAAGTAAGAAAATGTTTGCAGCTTGTGGAACTTCGAAATTTCTTACCCATTTCTACCAAAATTGTGTTAGCACATTCCATTTTGTTGCCTACTTTAGACTATGCTGATATATGCTACACTGATATTACTATGGAGCAATTAAACAAGGTTTTTTCTTCAGAATCTATCCATTCGGTTCATATTTGGTTTACGCAAATATGACCATGTATCCCAATTTCTAAATCAACTCAAGTGGCTCCCAATTCACCTTCGCCGGAATGTTCATATACTTTCTTTACTTTTTTGTTTTCTGTTTGATCCGAAATATCCAAGGTACCTTAAGGAACAATTTCACTATCGACATGAATTTCATGACTGTAGTTTGCGTTCAGTGTATAGCTTGGCTTTGAATACTCCTTGCAGCGTAACTTCTTTTTATAATAAGTCATCTCGACTCTGGAATTCATTTCCACTTAACATCCAGCAAGCGCAATCTTTGCAGACTTTAAAAAAACAACTGAAGGAGTACTATTATTTGAATTTCCCGTCATAATAATAAATTATATGTATTTCCTCTTTTTATTAACACTTGAGTTTTTGTTTAATTTTTCTCTGCATATATTTTATTTGTGATTGAACGTATATGTATGTATATATGTTTGTATGTATGTATACATATGTATATATGTTTATTTATGTATGTTCATAAAATATTATATTATTATATAATTCATATATTTATATAAATCTTATTTAATAATAGGTCTTTGTCCTCAGTTTTATTTTATATTGCTCGTCCGTCAAAATATATTACATTGTCCTTTTACTTTTTTTATAGGATAAGGGTGAAAAACGAGCACACAGTCCACCTGATGGTAAGTGGTTGCTGCGGCCCATAAACATCTACATCTATCCTCTGTTACAGATCAAAATGCAGATGCGTTTTCACCCGTGAGGACTAGGATGGAATGCCTCATTTCCAGTAAAAAGGGTCTGCCTGCCACCTGCACTCACCAAGCGAAACGCAGAAGTAAACCTCTACTTCACGCTGGTATTCTGTGAGGTCGTGGTACCACCCCGGTTCGAGCCGGCCCATCCATGCGACAGCAAAAGCCGCCACCTGGCTCTACCTCTGTTAGACTTTCGGTTTGTCGGGTATAAATCGCTTATAGCGATTTGACCACCATTTGTAGTTCATAAGTTTTCCGTGATTGTAACCACTTTGTATAAATGCAATAAGGAGTTATCTATCTATCTATCTACAACACCCATGGACCCCATCGTAATAACTCCGGACGACGTAGATGAGGCGGTCTATAGGGGCACGGAACTATAAAATTTCAGGACTCGACTACTGGCTAAAGGGGTACGCGGTGAGTCCCTCTGTACTCGCCGAAAAGTTTCAAGCAGTTCTCGACCCACGTCGTCTCCGAACCTCTCTCAGCTTAACAAGGTTGACTATAACGTAAGGGACTTCCGCGAGCAGTACACTAACGTATAGTACAATTCTCAGCGATGGGATGCTATATACTACAATATAAACACTCACGTCTGTCACCCAGAGGGGTAGGCAGAGACTACGGACTTCCATTTGGCGCGATCCTGACAGACCTCTCTCGCCTCCTTTACATCCATATATCTACGCATACACACTCGTCGGTTAAGGGTACTCCTAATCTGGCCCATTTTTAATGTATCGCCGATTTGGTCGATATACCTTCGTCTAGGGCGCCCCTTCCTGACCCTGCCATTCACCTCTCCAACATAAATTTGCTTTGTCACTCTTTCCTTGTTCATTCTTTCTACATGACCCTATCTCTAGCATAATAGATGGCTAGTCTCCGTTGAGACTGGCCGCCGTGGCCGAAATTCGGTCTGGAGGACATTATTATTATCAGTCAAGTTTGTACGAAAACTTATGGCACTGCGATATAACGTCCTGAGCACACGGTTAACATACAACAATAGTTTTAGTTATATCTTCGTGATCGAAAACGGTAAGGAAAACATCATCATCATCATATAAATAATTAATAATTGAAAACCACAATACAGCTTCGCAATTTGCTTTCGTCATGAACGTGCAGTCATAATCTTCGTTTTTTTACCACTGACTTCTATTTATTTATTTACTGTATTTTAAATATAGAGAATACTGTCATTAATATAGGGAATACTGTCATTATAAACTTAGAAATGTAAATTTTCCCTTGGAACTCACGAGTTGTGCAGATAAAATGTGTTCTGATAGTAGTCATAGACAAACTTTAGATAAATTGTACAAAAATATAATTAGTATCCTCACAAAAGATAGTACTAATCGTATAAGTAAAAATAATAATAAAAAGAAATAAAACATGTCATCAGGTGGAATAAACATGTCGGGGTCGCTCACCGGCAGGCTCGGGATTGTCTACAGAAGGGGCAGCTCTACGGTAAGCCGAGTGCTGGTCCAATATACGTGAATATGGTGGAATCTAGGAGGGTATTTAAGCCTGAGTTGAAATGGTGTCAAAACAATCAGCAACAAATTAAAATGAATATGATTGCACAATACCATGCTAGTAAGGACTTTAAGCACTTTTGGAAGGCTACAAATAAATTGAACCCAACATTGAACCTTCCGGTGAGCGTCGCTGGCCTTCATGAAGACAGTGAGATAGCCAAGGCCTTCCAAGCTCACTTCAGGGTGGACTCCCCTCTGGGGCCTGCAGCTGTGATGTGTGATGATGAGTGTCGTACTGATAAACTTAATGTTAGATTCTCGGCGAAGGATGTGGACCGCGTCATTAAGGGGTAAGTCCCCTGGTCACGACAACCTCAGCATAGAGCATCTGCAGTGCGCAGAAATCCATCTACCATGGGGTCTTATGTTTGTTATATAGCCACTCTTACCTGCCTGATGACCTTATGCGAACCACAGTTGTGCCAGTTATTAAGAACAAGTCGGGGGATCCGTCGAACTTGACAAATTACAGACCAATCTCACTGGCTACTGTGGTGGCTAAGGTGCTGGACAGTTTGCTTGATCAACACTTAAGTAGTCATATAAAATTTAATGATGCACAATTTGGTTTTCAGCCAGGTCTGTCCTCCGAAACCGCTATCTTGTGTCTCAAGCAAACTGTCAAATACTACACTGATAGGAGCACTCCAGTCTTTGCCTGTTTCCTTGACTTGTCGAAGACCTTCGATTTGGTGTCATATGACTTATTATGGAAAAAACTTCGAAGTGAGACTGATGTGCCGCACGAGTTAGTCGTGATGCTACGATCGTAGTAAGCGCGGCAGACCAACTGTATTAAATGGGCGAGCTAATACTCTGATGTAGTTATATAGACTTGAATGTGGGGTGAGGCAAGAGGAGTTGAGCGGAACAAATGTAGGCTGTCATATTGACGATGTTTGTGTCACTAACATAAGTTACGCAGACGATATGGTGCTGTTCAACCCTTCGATTGGTGCCATGCATAAATTATTAAATGTATGTGAAGCATATAGCATAGTAGGCAGGCAAGGATTACTATTTTCAAATGCTATTGCCAGTCTTTTTATACGGGCAACTTATGGGTTAACTATGCAGCGGGTGTACAACGCGTTGCGTGTCCAGTATAATAACGGGTTTAAGATGCAGATGGGGCTACCGCGCTTTTGCAGCACTTCAGGAGTGTTTTTTAAAATGCACGCTGATGGTTTCCATGCCATTATTAGAAAGCGTGATGCATAAATGCTGAAGCATTTGCGGAGCAGCTCCAATAGCATTCTCAACACAATGGCACATACGTGGGACTCGCCGCTGTTTGAGCGCTGGATACGGCTACATGCCACGGTATAAGACACCGACACCTTCGTAATGGCTGATCTCAAACATCTCCAGTTATATTTGTGATTATTATTTATTTAAATTAATTTAGTTACTAACACTATAATTTAATTTATATTTCACTTCAATTTTACTAACATTCTTGTATGGGCTCTATGTTGCCTGAAATAAAGATAATTTATTTTTATTTATTTAAATCTTAAATTTTGGGAAATGGCTCATGATTATACTTCTTATAATGTCGAAAATTTATTTTCAAATACACTTCGTACAAAAGACAAAATTTTTCATACACGTCCAACGGCTCATAAATAATAGCAATTTAAATAGTTACATACATGCCGGCCACTTGGCACTTGTTATAATTATTTGAAATAGCAACTGGTTTAGCGATATTTGTATGTAAAACAAAAGCATTGCTTAAATGTAACGTATTCTATTTATTAATAGTAATATTTAATTTTAATGTAAAATCTATAAATTAAATTATTCTGTAAATTAATACGTGAAGAGAAAACTTTGGCATAGCACGGAGAAGTGTGAGATTTGGCATAGCTAAAGTTTATTTAGAGAAGGAGTACAGAAAGCTAATATTTATATATAATTTATTACAAATACATTAAACACCAACTCACAAATAAATATTTTCCCTTTTTGGGTCCATATCTATATTCTAAAATCAGCAAAATTGTGGACATGAAGTTTAAATATTCGAGAGTGCAAAAGGAAACTATTTCAATATATTCATAAACTGAACTATAACGAAACTGAACAATTACTTAATGTACCTCGTTAAATTTTATACTCAACCTCTTACATACATACACACACTGTCATACTACACACAAGGAGGCTTACCTACACTCTACAACTTTAAATTACTGGTATGGTTATTGGTAAGTGATCTGTTTTGTCTGCCGACTTCCAAAAAGAAGACGGTACTCAATACGACGGTATGTTTTTTTATGTGTGTTACCTCATAACTTTTCGATGATTTTTTTATTTGAAAGCTGGTAGGGTCGTTGCGCTGGTTTTCGGCCTTTTAGTGGAGTTGTTAACTTTAAGGTATTAGAAAAAATAATTGCCATTATGCTGGCCTAGTGCTGTTAATGTTAATTTGTAGCTTACATAATGCAGTTTTCATTTTGTAACTCATTGATGCTACAAGAAAAATCTCTTTTTTATAATAATTTTTGATGTGAAAAATATGTAAAATGCTAGTTTTCGGCCCCAAATTTTATGTTTCGGCCCACAAGAATTTTAGTTTTCGGCCACTGCATTAGACACAAAATAAAAGGTGCCTTAACCTGAACTTAATATAATTTTTGTAAAATTATAATAAAATTTCGTGTCGTTAAATATGGCAATCAAATCTTCTCATTTTTTTGTACTTCCTCATATTTTCATCATCATCAGCCTTTCCATTACATCCCTTCACAAGTCCACTGCTGAACGTAGGCCTCGCCCAAGGAATGCCACAAAACGCGGTCCTGAGCCACCTGTATCCATTGACTTCCTGCATGTCTTACCAGGTCGTCACTTCATCTAGTGGGGGGACGCTCTACACTTCATCTGCCGTTACGAGGCCGCCATTCGAGAATCTTTTTCCACATTGGTTGTCGGTTCTTCGAGCTATATAGCCGGCCCATTGCCACTTCAGCTTACTAACCCGTTGGGCTATGTCGGTCACTCTGGATCTACTACGGATATCCTCATTTCTAAGTTTATCACGCAGAGAAACTCCGAGCATAGCCCTCTCCATAGCTCGCTGAGCAACCTTGAGCTTCCTCATCCGGCCAGCAGTTCATCACGTATCAGTTCCATAGGTCATCACTGGCAACACGCACTGGTTGTACAGTCTCGTTTTAAGGTATACCTGACGAGAAGATTGTAATTTCCCGAACGCTGCATCATATTTTATTCCAACAAAATCTATAATTCTCAAATCCATTTATTGCAAAAGTCACATCCAATTTTTTCCATATCTTCTTGTGTTTGGCTTATTAATATGTCATAACACCAAGTACAATTTACTTTTACTCTTTTATTTTCCTTCATGGAATTCTTGGATTTTGCGATTTTTCGTTTTTGAACTTTAGCATTTTTAACTTTTCTTTTTATATTCTTTTCTTTTTCAAAATATCTTTTTTTTTAACTTAGTTCTAACTTCTCTATTTTAACTTTCTCTTTATCTTTTTAAAGTTTTCGCCACTCTGCTTATCAAATGCTACAGAAGAAGGTGTACGTGTACTGTTAATGTTTGATTCCGATTCCGATTTAAATAAATGTTTTTTTGTATCGCATCTCTGTATTCTTTATTTAATAGTACTCAAGCCGATGTTTCACTAGTTTCTAGAGGCGTGCTAGTCTGTTTTATTGGAATATCAACCAGTACATTTTCTAAAGTTTCAAAGGGGTTGTTTGTTATCATCAGTGTAAGTGGTGGTGGTATCATCGTGGCCATTGTACTACTTTGAGTCGTTATTATTGCGTTAGTGGAATTTATTACTATTTCCGGCATTGTCAGTACTGTTGTCATTGGTAGGCTTATTTGAGTTGGGATTACAAGAACATCATCTAACGATACTAAAGAACCGATATCCAAATAACTTCCTGACAAATGCAATGTTGAAATGTTGTTATCGATAAACGATTCTAATGCATCGGTAGATGAATTCATAGTTACTAGAACATCGCCAACCATGTTTTTTTTTCTGCCAGATTTGATTTTAAATGTTTCAAAACTTTTCTTGTGGAAACTAGGTCTGCGTTAGTTATTTCTTTAGAAATATATTTTTTCTAGTGTCTGAATTTTCACTAATTAGTCTTTCCGGGGTATTCCGAACACATTTTGAGTAATCCACTACATGGTGATCAAATTCATTAAGTCCACAAACCTCTGAAACCATTTACTAATTATATTTCTTTGGAGGATTTTTCTTTGGAGGAGCTATCTGAAGAAAATAATGTCTTCCTGAATCTTCTTCCTAAAACGCAACGTGAATGAAATATTTCATGAAATGTCCGTCAACGAAAGCAGTATTCAATTTTCGGCTTCCCTATTCTTTCATATAATTTTAAGTTGGCCGAAAACTAAATAATAAATTTAGACTCAATCTAGTTTTCGGCCGCAACTAAAATGGGTATTTTAATTTGATCAATAATCATTTAAATTGCAATATTTGGTGGCCGAAAACTGAAAGCTAGTGTCTCCGCAAGGATACAATTCATTATAAAAAACCGGCCAAGTGCGAGTCGGACTCGCGCACCGAGGGTTCCGAACATATCCGTAGGTATATGAGTTTAAAATTATTAAAAATATTTTAATTATATGATGTAATGTAATTTATGCTTTTCGCTATTTTTCCTTTATCTATGCTATAATACGTTGCTTCGTGCCAAATTTTAAGATTCTCAGTTCACGGGAAGTACCCTGTAGGTTTTGACTTTTGATTCCCTTGCGAATATCGAAAATTTGCGGCATAAACGGCTGTATCTTTTGATTGCGTTGGCTTAGAAGTTTGATTTTTTCACAGCCCCAAGGGACAGTAGACTTGAGTATTTGATATAAATTTCAGCTTGATACCTCTACGCGTTCCTGAGAAAAAGGGTCTTGACAGACAGACAGACAGACAGACAGACAGACAGACAGACGGACAACAAAGTGATCCTATAAGGGATCCGTTTTTTCCTTTTGAGGTACGGAACCCTAAAAAGAAAGAAGACTAATAGTAGGTAACCAAATAAATGAAAGAGACAAAGTATTTAGGCTAAACACGGTCTATTTTCCGGCCACATGGCCGATAACCAAATAATAGAAAAATTTTGTGTGTCACTTTCCGGCCACCTAATTTATTAACTTTTACAATAAAATATTATAGTAATCTATGTGAAAATTTAAAATAAAGTTATTTGAACAGTGAAATATAAGCACAATATTAAATAATCATTGTAAATACAGCGCAAAATTTACTTTTGAGTTAAACGCGTGCCACTATTTTTTTTGCACGTTTTTACACTTTTTGTCAGCTCCTGTGCCGGTCTCAAACTGAACTATTTATTATAAATCGCGTGTTGTGTTTACCCGATGAAGTAATGTTGCAATATATAATGCAACTATTTAGAAATGCATTAAACTTAATTTTGGACGATAATATTTATTAAAATCGTTATTAAATCAAATTTACTGCATCACCTCGTGCCAAAGGCTGAAAACTAGACCAGGTATATAAATTTAAATTTGATCAAGGTCAGACTAATAGTTTTTGAGTTATTCTTAATAACTTATATTGCAGTCGGCTGTACATAATTTATAGTGAAATTATACATTTTATAATCTTATAATCGTATAATCTTAAAGGGAAGAGCGCTGCTGTCTGAAACAGATATTAAGTTATCTAGTTCAGACACAGATGTTCACTGAATTGTATTTATTTATTGTTAAGCTGTAGCTCAAAATGTTTGTATCCTAGAAATTAAGATATATTTTTTGCTTGAAATAATAAATTATTATTATTATTATTAAATAAAATAAAATAAAACATTCAGTGTTTACGTTCATACTGCCAACGTGTCAGAGTAAGTACTTACTATGTACATATTTATTATTATTACTCTAAGGTAAATATAAACACTTAATAGCCTGTGGTCAAACAGTCTCACAGAATAGAGATTGTCAAAGTTTAAAATGTTGCCAAAAATAATTTCTGACAGATTTACTGGATGTGTAGTGAATTTTGTGTGATTTCAAATGTTCCTTTCTGAATAGTGTCAAGAGTATGTCAAGGCAAAAAAGCGTTTATTTTATACTTTGTTCATTAGATATTTGTGTTTTATATATTAATGTGCATTTGGAAGTGAAATACAGCTCACTTCATACGAGTATACAAACTTAAAAGCTTAATGAATTACGGTCGAATTTCGACCAGTAGGCGACCAGTGACCACAAGTATAAATAAAATTAAAATGTCTGGCTGTAATATCGAAATAACTGGCTTTTATTGAGCTGAAGGGGATATTTGCATGCTATTAAGACATTAATAACTATTTCTAAAATTTAAGTCAGTCTGTCTGTCTCTCCGGGCTAATCTTTGGAATGGCTGAACTGGTTGTAAAAGTTGTAATGAAACTTTACAAATGGGTATATAGATATATTATATACGAAAAACATGGAGATTGTTTTTTTGAGAAATCGAAAAAAAATATTAATAAAACATACACTTGAATTGAGAATCTCCTCCTTTTTGAATTCGTTTAAAAATAAATTTTCTTTGACGATTATGTAAATAACGCTGCATTAATAGATTATACCCAGCCAAAGCTGGGGCGGGTCGCTAGTTCTTTCTTACCCATGCTAGCAAAGGTTTAACAAGGAAGAGATTAAAGGTTTTAATTTGGATTGATTGTTTTTTTGAGAAATCGAAAAAAAAAACATGCACTTGAATTGAGAATCTCCTCCTTTTTGAATTCGTTTAAAAATAAATGTTCTTTGACGGTTATGTAAACAGTGGTAGAGCCACGCGGCAGCTTTTGCTGTCGCACGGATGGGCCGGCTCGAACCGGGGTGGTACCACGACCTTACAGAAAACCAGCGTGAAGTAGAGGTTTACCTCTGCGTTTCGCTTGGTGAGTGCAGGTGGCCCGAGGCCCTTTTTACTGGAAGTGAGGCATTCCATCTTAGTCCTCACGGGTGACAACGTATCTGCATTTTGATTCGCAAACGAGGATAGATGTAGATGTCTATGGGCCGCAGCAGCCACTTACCATCAGGTGGACTGTGTGCTCGTTTGTCACCAGTATACTATAAAAAAAAAAAAAATAACGCTGCATTAATAAATTATACCCAGCCAAAGCTGGGGCGGGTCGCTAGTTCTTTCTTACCCATGCAAGGAAAGATCTAAAAAGGAAGAGATTAAAGGTTTTAATTTGGATTGATTGTTATTTTGAGAAATCGAAAAAAAAAAACATGCACTTGAATTAAGAATCTCCCCCTTTTTGAATTCGTTTAAAAATAAATGTTCTTTGACGGTTATGTAAATAACGCTGCATTAATAGATTATACCCAGCCAAAGCTGGGGCGGGTCGCTAGTTCTTTCTTACCCATGCTAGCAAAGGTCTAAAAAGGAAGAGATTAAAGGTTTTAATTTGGATTGATTGTTATTTTGAGAAATCGAAAAAAAAAACATGCACTTGAATTAAGAATCTCCTCCTTTTTGAATTCGTTTAAAAATAAATGTTCTTTGACGGTTATGTAAATAACGCTGCATTAATAGATTATACCCAGCCAAAGCTGGGGCGGGTCGCTAGTTCTTTCTTACCCATGCTAGCAAAGTTCTAAAAAGGAAGAGATTAAAGGTTTTAATTTGGATTGATTGTTTTTTTGAGAAATCGAAAAAAAAACATGCACTTGAATTGAGAATCTCCTCCTTTTTGAATTCGTTTAAAAATAAATGTTCTTTGACGATTATGTAAATAACGCTGCATTAATAGATTATATCCAGCAAAAGCTGGGGCGGGTCGTTAGTTCTTTCTTACCCATGCTAGCAAAGGTCTAAAAAGGAAGAGATTAAAGGTTTTAATTTGGATTGATTGTTTTTTTTTTTGAGAAATCGAAAAAAAAAACGCACTTGAATTGAGAATCTCCTCTTTTTTAAATTCGTTTAAAAATAAATGTTCTTTGACGATTATGTAAATAACGCTGCATTAATAGATTATATCCAGCAAAAGCTGGGGCGGGTCGTTAGTTCTTTCTTACCCATGCTAGCAAAGTTCTATAAAGGAAGAGATTAAAGGTTTAATATGGATTTATTGTTCTAACTTTTTATGAAAAAGATCTGTATCGTAGAGACGTAGTCCATACATCCATTGAATATTGTCCAACACTCTGACTCATAAGAATGATTTGTACGCCATAGAATAATATACTTCTCGTGTGCGGTAATAGAACTCGTGGCCTATAGAGCCGCAGCCAAACGTTTCGCCAGTGTGGTACCGAGCCTTAATCTTGGTAAGAACTTACCATTGTTAGAAGGTTAAAAATTTCAGTTTGTTAGGCTTCAAAGTTTTTTGATTCCTTTAGAAATGCTATAAAAAGTAACTCTATACGAGGTAAAGGGCACTACTTTTACAAATTCTACTGAAAACCATCTTTAACAAAGAGAATGGATTTAACGTGCATTTACCTAAGAAAAATTTTTTTCAACGGCGTACGAATTTGAAGTTTTAAAAATGATGACTGCTAAGATTTGAAATTTGCAGTGGCGTAGAAAACATATGTCGACCTTATATTTGTAAATCATGGAAGTAAAGATGTGGTAAAATCTTAAAAATTTGCGGTTATAAATACTTGATAAAAGTAGGTATTACGAACACTATTTACATTGCAAGATCTGAAAATATAGATAATCTGCAAATACTTACTTACCAAGGGTAGAGATAAGCTAAAGAGAAGATAAGTAAGACAAAATAATAATGATTAATACAATTTTAAATGCTAATACAAACTATAAAACTATAAAATACAAACACTATGTATAGAAGACTTTACAGTTTTTATATTTTAAAGATTCTTCGAAAATGAGACGTCTACGCCACTGAACATTTGAAACTAGAAATAAACTAAATAAAATACGTGAGATATATTTTAAAAGTGCGTAAAGCTTTTTTAAAATCAGAAAAGGGGGCAAAATATAAATAAACTATATGTATAGCGGTATTAGATTATAATTTTTAATAATATGTTATATTCCAATCTCATTTCGTTGATTATCATGACCGTAATTATTAATTAAATAATTAAATAATCCATTTATGAATAAAATATGACATCCATAAACAGCATTGACAATGTGTACTCGTATAAGTCAAAGTATACTTATGAGGCATTTTTAGTAAAAATAAGATTTTATTACAAACTAGCTACCCGCCCCGGCTACGGGGAGTCCCCCGTGACCACGGGTGCTGGAAAGCACCCGAAACGTCGGGAAGATAAAAAATAAGTTAATTATACGCGATAAAATCCGTAAAATTAGTTTTATTTAAATGTGTAGTGTTCGCATATATACATATTATATTTTATCAATTTTCGTTTATCTTAAAAACATTTTTGAAAGTTATTACGATAAAATACAGCCTAGATCTCTCCAGGAAGTCTGTATCTGTTGGTAAAGTTTTATCACAATCGGTTTAGCCATTCCGAATATTAGCACGGACATACAGACAGATAAAAACGTTGCAAATGGTTATTTATGTCTTAATAGCATGCAAATATCCCCCTGAGCTTAATAAAGCCAATTACTTTAATATTTCAGACAGACTTAATTTTTATTTATATGTATAGATATATTAGACTATCAACCCGTCCCAGGTTCGTCACATTCTGGATAGTTATTTAGATTTAAGATATTCGAAGATCATTTATTTTTAATATTACAGACTCTTCCATATTATTATACCTCTAAACTTGAAAACAAAATTGTACAACCAGTGCGTGTTGCCAGTAAGGACTTATGGAACTGAGACATGGTCCTTCACTGCTGGCAGTATAAGGAAGCTCAAGGTCGCTCAGAGAGCTATGGAGAGAGCTATGCTCGGGGTTTCCCTGCGTGATAAAGTTAGAAATGAGGATATCCGCAGTAGAACGAGAATAACTGACATAGCCCAACGGACTAGTAAGCTAAAGAGGCAATGGGCCGACCATATAGCACGAAGAACCGACAACCGGTGGTAAAGAAAGGTTCTCGACTGGCAGCCTCGTACCGGTAGGCGAAGTCTGAGGCGGCCTCTCACACTTCGCCTACGGTAATAAAGTTGTCTGGAAGATATCGCTTTCAGAGCGATAAGACCGCCTGTTATACCTACTTTATTTATTTTATTAAGTGGTGAAGCTTGCGAAGTCACTTATTGATTTCACGATGTCTGTCCGTCTGTCCGTCTGTCCATCTGTCCATCTGTCCATCTGTCCGTCCGTCCGTCCGTCTGTCCCACGATTATCTCGAGAACGGTTTCAAATTTTCAAATTCTGTTTTCAGCAATCGATTACTGATCACCCAGGCATCTGAACCTTGAACCTGAAACTAATACGGAGTGATCAGCTAATCGCGATTCGTCCACGCCATTTTAACGCAACTATTTTATTTTAATTGCTTTTTTTATTGACTAAGGTTACGTTTTAGAGTATAGAATAAAAACTTTTTTATTTACAACATCATGAGATTATTAATAAGAACACCTTTACTAACCAGATGTCACTTTACACCCAAACATTAACCAGATGTTACGTTAGACCCAAACATAGCCTATTTTAACAGACTCCCAAAAATAAAGGTTATCAATATGTATGTACACTGATTTCTAAGCTTGATCAATTCGTATATACATGCTGAAATTTTAGTGGTTGTTGTCCCGCAGCCAAATTATACTGTCTCGATAGTAGAGTCAATTTATTAAATTAAAAAATATTACAATTAAAAAAGGGCAGATTTACAATAGTAATACCTCACAAGCTATTCCGGCGTCCAAACTAGTTTATGTCGTATCACTACGCTTGAGAGTTCATGTTATGAACATTTATTAGTGGCCCTTCACTGTGTAGGAAGCGCGCGGTAGCACGTGCTATAGACGTAACACTACATTACGTCCAGCGAATTTTTTTTCAGACTTTATTATAGTAATTCGTTATAAGCTAGCTTGTACGTCCGACCTACTTGCGAGATATTGCTATTGGTTTGAGATCGCATTCAAGTTTTGCTTTTCTCGATTGTAAATCTGCCATTTTTACATCCTAATAATTTTATTTTAATAAATCTATTGTACTACTAAGGCAAAATCGTTTTACTTCGGGAAAACAACCATTAAAATTTCAGCGTGTGTATTGGATCAATCTGTGTGTATATCCTTTCATATCAAAAAATCTAAATCGGTTTAGAAATTGTAGAATTCTAAGGAAAAAAACATTAAATAATACACCGAATTGATAACCTCCTCCCTTTTTGAAGTCGGTTAAAATTAAACATTACACGATGTGCTTATTGTATTCGAATTAATTGTGTTTAATAATATTCCTAAATTTTATTACGTCTGCATTTTTTACCATTAATATATGTATAATAAAGTTATATTAGTAACATCATTACATATCGTGTTTATTTTATTCCATTTTATATTCTCATAAAATACATCTTCGTTACATACGAAGATGATATCGATTATTTAAAATTAATCAATAAAATAGTGATTTGCACAATTTGATTGCAAACGCCAGAAACTGGTATCACTGAATGGCGTGTATGTGTGCGTGTGACGAGCGTAGGCACATTCGACTCGCGCCCACTAACATAATGACTTTGCATCATTTTAACACTCGTGTTTTGTACTGGACTGCGTTTCTATGCGTAATAATTCTATGATTTATTTCATAGCAAGATAAGAAAAAGTGCGAGGGAGATGGCTATTATTCCATTTCGCTCGCACTACAGAAAAGGGCGTAACGGAAAAATCTTACACTTCTTCTCTCCTAGCCCCCGCCAAATTCTTACCATGCGATAAGGAACTTCGTTCCAAAAAGTGTCGTACAAACTGTTACACCTCATTTCACCCTCTGAGAGTCTGAATTTTCAAAAATCCTATCTATGTAATGCCTAAGTAATAAATGGAAGCTGTATCGTTATCATTTCATGCTTTTACGTCCTTTGAGCTGTGCGTCATATCAATATTTTTCTTATATAACTTGCACCCTGGATTTAAAACCGCGTAGATTTTGAAAAAAAAATATTATTATTTTAATTCAAGTCTCAATATACATTTTTATTTATTTTATTTGAGTACTTTCAGCAAGTCTCGAGTTAACCGCCCCCGTAAAATATAAAGTTTCATAAAATCTCCAGCATGCTATTTCCCTCTTTTAAGGGTTGAATTTTCCAAAATTCTTTATTAGTGGATGCCTTCATCATAAAAGGCAGCTAAGAAATCTGAAATTTGAACAAAAATTTCAGATTTCTACGTCTAGCGGTTTGGGCTGTGCGTTGATAAATGGGTCTGTCACTCAGGACATCCTCTTTCGTGTATGTAATTTTATTATTGTTACGGACGGTGAGGGGAGCCGCCGCCACGTCGCCCCTTCATACCCCGTTGCGCCCCGCGCACCCCGCACACCGCCAGCAGATCATGTGATGTCGCCGACCAATCAGCGCGCGGCATCACCTCACGACGCTACTCACATACTGAGATGTTCTCTTGCGAGATATAAGAAAGGCGTTTTGGTCTGAGAGCTCATTCATTCCGCCTGCGCCGTTGCCCCCGAGTGACGTGTGTACAGGTAGTCCGCGCGCGCTAACGTCAATACGTTAGTGCCCGTTCCGCGTACCACGCTTCCTCATTCTGTTAGCGCTTTATAGCGCCGAAGCACTGTAAATGACTTTACGCTAACTCACAGCTAATATTGTAAAAACTAATATTGTAGACTAGCCCATTAGTTTATTTAGTTTATTTTATTAAATATTTAGTTATTCTTATAATTGTGTTATATTGTGTTTCTCAGAATACGTACTTGCTCTTTTCAGAGCAAGACCCTGTTCTTTTGAGAACAGGGGTTCGTACTGTTTAGATAAGAACGTCCCGTTCTTTTGGGAGCCCCTCCTTACTGTCTTGGAGAAAGACGTCTCTGCTCTTTTCAGAGCAGGAATCCCCGCCTTACTACTTCGAGTATAAAACGTCGTCCCTTGTCCCAGTACTAAACATGACCACCCAGGATTTGAAAGGTTCGCTCCTAGAAGCCATCAATAGGATGGATGATCCGCAGGCTCTTACCGCAGCCCTGGCCATTTTGGCCACTCCCGCCGTTCAGGCAAGCCAACCGCCGCACGTTATAGCGGCCTATCTTGAGTCCCGGAACTCATTCTCCCCTCTGGAGATAGATATGGAGTGCTCCCACTCCGACTCCGCGTCCTCAGTATCGGCCTCTCGGAAGAGGCCCGCCACAAAGTCTAGCACCAGGACATCGATGATACCGGTGACTCTAACGAGTCGTCCTACACCACGGTGTCGTCAAAGCGCGCAGCAAAGCGCGCCGCAAAAAACCGAACCCCCCCCCCCCCGCCTCAGCGGCCCGTGACGCTCCCCCCACCCCCGCAGCCCCCGCCGCTGCCTCGACCCCTCTTATGTCGTTTTTAAGAGACAAGTCAGAATTCACTCGCCTTAGCAAGATCTGTTATGATTCAGGAATCAAGTATGATCAAGCTACCAACATGGGCGTAGCAATCAAAATAGTCCCTCAATCCATAGATGATTTTCGCCGCCTTACAAGGCTGTTTACTAATGAACGTGTATCCTACCACACTTACGCTCTTCCGGAAGAGCGTAAAGTCAGGGCCGTCATCCGAGGCGTCCCGTTTGAACTCTCCAACGAGGAGATCCTTGATGACCTTAAGACACAAGGATTCCCCGTTGAGGTTGTTCATAAAATGCATAGTAGAACCGGTTTGAGATACTCGTTAGTTTTAGTTATTCTTTCAAACGTTCCGGAGGCGAAAACAATCTTCCGGCAAGTACGCACTGTGTGTGGCTTGTTGGGAGTACATGTTGAGCCACCACATAAGCGCGGTTTCCCGGCGGAGTGCCACCGCTGCCAGCTCTATGGTCATGCGGCGGCAAATTGCTCCGCCCCACCCAGGTGCGTTAAGTGCCTCGACCCCCACAACACTAAAGAGTGTCCCCGGCCTAAAGATGCCGTATCCCCACCCGCGTGCGTCCTGTGTCAGCAAACAGGCCACCCGGCAAGCTACAGAGGTTGCCCGTGTGCTCCTCGTCCTCGCCCAAATAGGCAAGTCCCACCGCCGGTCATTGACCGCTCATTCCCGGCGCTCTACGCTAGCAAGCCCCGTCAGGGCTTATCTCAGCCGATCCAGGGCTTCTCACGACCCCCTCAGGGTACCCCTAGACACCCTCAGGCCCCTCTTAGGCCCCCTCCGGGCTTCTCACAGCCTTCGCAGGCTTCAGTATTTCCCTGGGGCCCCAAAAAGGCCGATCCATCGCGGGCAACCTCCGCTCCCCAACAAAAACAGCCCTCAATGGTCGATGACCTTAACACGGTTTACGCCGAGATAAGGAACATCGACAATAATGAAATAGCGGTATTAGCGAGCAAATTGCGCGCTGCTCGGTCCGCTCAGGACCGTCTCCTCGCTCTCGTAGAGCATAATAATCTTTTGCGTTCATTGTAAGTTAAGTTAACTTAATTAACTTAACAATGACAGAGCCATCTGCTCTGCCTAAAAGTCGCGGTCGTATCAAGCCTAAAGGGTTATCGCTTGTTTCATTTAACATTCGCGGTTTGCGAATTAACCTCCCAGAGCTTAAGCTCTTCCTTAGAGATCGCGAAGCCGATTTTCTCCTCTTACAGGAAACCAATCTTAAATCTAAAGACATTAAAGGCTTTTCCATTAAAAATTATTCTCTTCTTTGTAATGACAGGCCCAACCGCCGAGGCGGCGGTACGGCCATTTATTACAAGAAGACACTACATTGCTCTCACATTAATACTCCGCAGCTTACCAATATGGAAGCTACGATATGCAAGTTAGCTATGACGGGACATCAGTCTTTAGTCCTAGCCTCCTGTTACATTCCCCCTGGAAACCACCCCTCAAAAAAGATTTTGAGGCCATCTTATCTCTAGGAAATTCAGTCATTATGTTTGGAGATTTTAACTCTAAGCATACTGAATGGACATGCCATTCTACCTCCCTTAGTGGCAAGCAATTGCTTGAAATAACGCAGTCTCTTGACATTACTGTCCACAGTCCCCTCGGTGTTACGCACTATCCCGATAACACCGATCACACCCCAGATGTACTAGATTTTGCGTTACTAAAAGCAGTTTCTCTCAACCTCAGGTCAATTGAGACACTAGACGATATAGGATCCGATTACCCACCGGTCTCCCTTATTCATGGCATGCAGAGTTTCAAGGAGTCCCTAGCTAAAGCTATGGACTCACAGGACTCTCCCATCTGCCTATCGTCGGACTTAGACTTCGACAGTCCCGGAAAAATCGACACCGATTCGAAAATCGAAAAACCGACGGTCGATTCACTCTCAACCCTTATTAAATCCTCCCTAAGGAGAATGAAAGGGTCGTCTCGGTTGCTAATAATAGTGGGCTTCCCCTATATATTAGCAACCTATTAAAAGCTAAAAAAGCTCCTTTCCTGAGAGCCGCAAAATATCCCACCCCCGAATATAGGCGTACGGCCAATCGTCTTCAACGAGAACTCCGTTTCCACCTCTCCGAACTTCGAGATCTCCAAAGGAGTGAACTCATGGAGAATATATCTACCTCACATACAGCGTACTATCGCCCTCCGTATCTAGGCCGTATCGTGGCTAGAGCCCTCTGTATAGACGCTACCACTCACACTCCCCCTCTCTCTCGCCCCGACGGTACGATTGCCTTCGAGGACGGCGAAAAGGCTGAATGCTTTGCAGACAGCATTGCCGCACAATGCTCTCCTAGCTCTCAACCTGTCGACCCCTCACATATTCAGGCAGTGGAGGATGAGGTCTGGTGCCGGAACTCACCCCCTACAGCCTCTGACCCTATCACTGTGTCCAATGATGAGATCTCATCCCTCATCAAAGGACTTAAGCCCAAAAAGGCTCCGGGCGCGGATGGCATATCCAACCAAGCCCTTAAACACTTTCCAGAGCAGGTGTTAACCCTGTTATCTATTATCTTCAACGCCTGCTTCAATCTTAGTTACTTTCCCACTACGTGGAAAGAGGCAACTGTCATTGGTATTCCCAAGCCAGGCAAGCCTCTTAACCTCCCCTCCAGTCATCGTCCCATTAGCCTCCTCAAGGCCATGGGCAAACTCCTCGAAAGAGTCATCTTCACTCGAATGAGGCACCATCTGTTTCCCACAGGCGGTGACCCTCTTGTCATCCCTCACCAATTTGGTTTCCGAGCGAAACACTCCTGCCCCCAACAAGTTCACCGCATTGTGGAATATATCCTCGGCGGTTTTTATCCACTTCGTCAAAAGACCGCGAGTCTTTTTCGACATTGCCAAAGCCTTCGACCGAGTCTGGCATGAAGGCCTTATATTCAAATTATGTAGAGTAGGTCTCTCCGATCGTCTAGTACGTCTCGTGGCCTCTTACTTACAACATCGTAACTTTCGTTTTAGACACGAAGGCACGCTCTCCTCTCACCGCCTCATTAAAGCTCGTGTTGCTCAGGGATCAGTACTTGCTCCCCTCCTTTACATCTTGTACACCAACGACATTCCAACCCCGTCGAATGGTGTACAGCTCTCCCTCTTCGCAGATGACACTGCTCTATACTGTAAAGGTAAAACATTACCTTTCGCAAGGAACAAGATCCAAAAGTCAGTCGATGACCTAGGAGCTTGGTTCCAAAAATGGCGCATCGATGTGAACCCGGAGAAGAGCTCCGCAGTTCAATTCGATTATAAACGACGCCGTATCAATAAAAATTCTCCACCAATACGTATGTTAGGGACCCCTGTCCCCTGGCATACGTCAGCTAAATATTTAGATGTCACCCTTGACAATAGGCTCACTTTCGAGCCTCATGTCAAAAGAGTAACCCGTCTAGCTCGTTTTTACCTAGGTAGGCTTAACAGTATGTTGGGCCGACGTAGTAAAATGTCTCTAAGAAATAAGCGAACCCTTTATAAGGTCTGTATACGACGGGTAATGTCTTACGCGGCTACTATATTTGCACATGCTAATCCCAAAATTATAAATGAAAATAGTTCAAATCTTCTTCTGTAGTCGAGCTACGAACGCACCTTGGTAGGTCCGTAGTGCCGACCTCCATCGGGACTTAGAAATCCCAACTATACAACAATTTCTTAAAAAACTCTCTGAGAACTTTTTCAAAGCCTCAGAGTCGCATTCCAACAAACTTATTCGTGAGGCAGCTAATTATGCAGCTCCACCCCCTCCTGCTTTAGCGTCCGCAGGCCGATGAACTCCCTCTAAGACCCACCTAATAAACTTTCAAATGACCTGAACTGCCTCCTGGCGGCTCAGGCCAACTCATAATTAATATTCATAATTAATTTGCCTTAGTAGGCACTCCCTCAGCGGCTCGTAGCCGCCTGCGCCATCTTTTCCCAAAAGAGGGTCGCTTCCGATACGGCATAAGAAGCTTAAACAGCTGGTTGCCAGTCCCCAAAGGCGGTTTTTAGAGGGTATCACTTAGGTCCCCGGTAGGCAGTGAGTCCCTCATAACCACGACAGACCGGCTGTCGTGGTATGCATAATACATTTTCCGCCTCCCTACGTAAAGGGTAGCCCTTTTTCCAATTGCTTCTGGGCGCAAAAAAAAAAGAAGTCTGTGTGCTGTTCATTTCGGAAGCGGCACTCGAAGACAACAGCAAGAGAAGATACCTCAGGAGCAATCAAGAGAGAAGAATTTTTACTCCATTGAAGACTCCCCTCTGTGTATATAGTTAATTAGTGAAAAGCCGCATTTGTAAATAGTTGAATTCATTATAGTCTACAGTACCATCTTTCTTTTAAGCAGTCCCTAGTGTAGTATACCTCAACATTAGTCAGTTAATTAATGAATACAGTCCACTTGCAATAGTAAAATCATACAGTCCACTTCTGTCCCTAATATTCTTGGTCCATCACCGCCGGATAGAAGCCAGAAGAAAGAAGGTAATTACAGAAGAAAGAAGGTAATTACAGAAGAAAAAAGATCATCATAGAAGATCTTAAGGAAGAAAGAAGTTCATCGACGAAGAGAGAAGATCGTCGGTACTAATTTCTTCTCTGTTTCTTATTACGTCTACGTCATATAAGTCTATTGTCTGTTTCCAGACAATTTCTTGTTTCTTAACCGCGTTTACGCGGCCAGGTGATTGCTCCCTAACGGTGCCAAATTGTGATCATCTGGTAACACCCTTGCGGCGGGAACGGCGTCCAATACGTGCGTCTTTTTGAAGACGATCGGAAGCCGCAACGTGTGACGTCATGAGGGAGACAAGAAGCCAGAAGACACGGAATGACGACGAAACGCCGGTAGGTATGTGGATATTCGAGGAAGCACCCGCGTCCCCGTCCGATTATCTCGCGTTGGCACAAGCGCCTTCCGCCGCGCCCGAGCCCGCGCTAGCGCCGCCGCGCCCCGCTATGTCCGTGTCCACAACCGATCGCTTGGAAGAGGTTAGCACATCCGTGCCGCGTACAGAGACGCTCGCCGCGATTATAGAAGATCTTCCGGTAACAGAGACTAGTTCGATAGTGCGTACCGTCGCGCCTGTAGCAGACGTTGTACATAGGCTCGCGCCCCGCGCCCCGTCGGTCCGTTCAGTCCGTTCAGCCCGGTCAAATGCTAGCGCGATAGCAAAGTTAAAACAAATCGAGTATAATACCGCGGGGGAACTAGCTGCAATTAGAAGGAAGCAATTGCAAATCGAAGAAGATCTCATCAAGAAGAAATACGCTAGGGACGTCGCTCAACTGCAAGAAGAAACGGATAGGGATAGTTTAAATGAAGACGATTTAGTGGAAAATAGGGTACGCGTTGATAAGTAGTTAGAGAACGTGGAGACTGTCCGGGGGGAGCCGCCCTACCGCCCGTCTCAGCCCGCGCCCCGCATCGAGATAGAGCAGGCCCCACCGAGTAGGGGAACCGGTTACGACCACGCTGAAGATGCCCAGGGGAGTTCGGTTGTGAATATCGATCAACCACGTCGCGTAGATACGATACAGAGGGACAATGGGGTTGCCGCAGAAATGAACCAGGTGGATCGCCGTGTACGGGTTACGTCGCCGTCGCGCGTCCAACGCCGCACTCTATCGCCTATACATAGATCGCCATCGCCACATCGCCACGCGGATCGTAGATTACCGTTACCGATTACCGTGTAAGGATGTAGGTGTACATAGGTCGCCAGCGCCACAGCGTAGGCTAGAAGGAAATAGGGATAGAGATAGTTCGCTCACCCCGCGAGGGAAAGATTGGGGTATAGAATGATTAGCCTTAGAAGGCATGATAAGGCTTAGACCAGCCGCCACGAAGCAGACACAGGAGTTGCCTATTTTCAACGGCTCAGCCGCGGAATGGTTTTCGTTTAAAGCCACGATGAGGGAGTCCACGCGTCAATATGGATTCACCAATACGGATAATATGGCAAGGTTGAGAAACTATTTACGTGGTGAGGCTAGGGAGGTAGTATCGGCGCTGCTGTTTACCGCGAAGGATCCAGCAGACATTATGCGGACACTGGAGCAGTGTTTCGGCCGCCCGGAAGTGATTATTGATCGAGCGTTAGATGATTTAAAACGCCTTCCGCGCCCGGGTCAAACTGCCCAGCAGTTAAATTCGTTCGCTATTAAGTTGCAAAATATAGTGCGTATTATGCAGAACGTCGATGGCAAAGGATACTTACAAAATCCGATGCTAACTAGGGAGGTTACGAGTAAGCTTAGCCCTCACTTACGGTCGCGTTGGTGTGATTATGCGGAGCACTACGGAAGTGCGGACGAACCGGACATTGTCACACTATCCCGGTTTATGATGAGAGAGGCTGACCGCACGGTAAATCACGCCTATACGTCCGTAACGCCGACTAAGGAATCGCCCGTAAGACGAGAAGCACCGCCGTCGAAAATGATAGTGTTGACATGCCGGGTAGAGGATAGGGCCCGCGACGTAAAGACGTTCACCGCCCAGGAGGACACCGGTAGTGCCTCGTGTATGTGTTGTGGGGGTGAACACCCAATTGCCAAATGTAGGAAGCTGGCACAAATGGGTTTGGACGACCGGTGGAAGTGGGTAAGGGAAGATGGGGTGTGCTTTAGGTGTTTAAGCAGTAAACACCGACGCCTACGTTGTAAGGCTAGGAAGTGCGGCGTCGACGGCTGCAACGCCCCCCCCCCACGCCCTCCTTCACGCCCGCAAGGCCCGCACGCCGGAAGCGTCGGTAAAACCGGACGAAACCGTGCTCGTCGCGTCGAATGTTAATAGTAGTGCGTCTGTGTTATTGAAAGTGTGTGTTCTATGTCTGGCAGGTGTGGAGCGTCACCAAGGACGCTCCACACCTGCCAGACATAGAACGATTCTCTTCCTACGAGAGATTGATCAGGGCCACAGCAAGAGTACTGCAGTTCGTCGATGCAATAAGAGGAAGGGCACAAGGACTGACATTGCAGCACATCCAGAGAGCAGAGCGGATGTGGATAGAACACAGTCAAATCGAGAGCTTCGCTGAAGACATCAACCGCCTTCAGCGAGGAAAGAACCTGGCCACCGGCAGCGCACTTAGGAAGCTCGACCCCATTTTGGAAGATGGAATACTACGAGCCAGGGGAAGAATCGACGCAGCCGACGTGGATGGCCAGATGAAGAGACCCATCATACTGAATGGACGCCACCAATTCGTGAAGCTGCTTGTGGAGAAGGCGCATCAGGCAGCAAGCCACGCCAACAGAGAAAGGGTGGTCAACGACCTACGCACCAGATTTCATATCATCCGATTACGACCTACCATACGAGAAGCGGAGCGGAGATGTCTGCGATGCAGGGTACGCAAGGTGACACCACGGCCTGCGGTTACAGGAGACCTACCACCCGAACGGTTAGGGGCGTTTACGCGACCGTACGTACGTTACGTACACCGGAGTCGACTATTTCGGGCCTCTGATAGTTACGATAGGACGACGACACGAAAAGCGGTGGGTAGCACTATTCACGTGCTTAACGACGCGCGCGGTTCATTTAGAGCTAGTTTACTCCCTAACAATGGACTCGGCGATATCGGCATTGCGGCGCATGGCGGCTAGGCGTGGGTGGCCACGAGTCATATACTTCGACAATGGCAGAAATTTTCATGGAGCAAATACAGAACTGCAACGGGCGATGGAAGAGTGGGCACCGCAGCTGAAGGACTACGCGCTGACTCGGTGAACAGAATGGAAATTCATCGCACTGGGCGCGCCTAACCAGGGATGCGCATGGGAGCGTCTCGTGCGCTCAGTGAAGACCGCACTCTAAGCCACTCTACATCAGAAGAGCCAACGGGAGGAGACGCTAGCGACGCTCCTGACAGAAGCAGAATAAATACGGTTAACTCTCGACGTACGTACCGGTCGACATCAACGACGAAGAGGCGTTGACACCCAACCACTTCATCATGTTGGGACCATCGGGCCTACCAGTCACCGCACTGTGCACACCCATCGATCGTCGGGCGTGGAGAGCGGCGCAGGGGCTCGCCGACGAGCTCAGCGGCACGGAATCTTGGCCGAGCGGTTATCTCGCGATAGCAAAAGCTTTAAGTGTTTCTGATGAATGTTTGTTATGCAAGTATGTCAAAAAATGTTTACCCTCAAGTTCAAGAGGGTAATTCATTATGTTTAAGTGCACCATGACGAATTCTTTAATTTTTAGTTGAATCGGGTCATTTGAGCGACTAAGTTCACATTGTAAATTTGTGTGTTGTGAAAAGTTTACTGTAAGGTTATTCAATTATTGTGATCTTGTGTCTTAATTCAATAACTAAAGGTGCTTTAAAGCCAATAAAAATGCCATTAACACCAGCACAAGTTGCACAAGCAGTAGCATTAATTGACCAAGGGCTGACACAGCGTGAAGTTGCTATTGTGCTTAACGTGCCACGGTCCTCAATGCAGTATTCACTGAAACGATACCAGGAGACAGGCCGCTACACCCGCAGGCCAGGCAGTGGGGGCGTAAGGTGCGCATCGGGACGATCGTTTTATTGTTATGGAGATTTTGAGAAACCGCTACCTGACCGCTGTTGAGATACGCCAGCGGCTCCAAATCGCAAGAGGCGTTAGTGTTAGTGAGCGTACGGTGAGAAGACGAATGGAGGAAGTGAATTTAAAAGCTCGTAGACCAGCACGAGGTCCAGAACTTCTCAGACAGCACCGAGTATCCCGACTTCAGTTCGCAAGAGAACATATCAATTGGACCCACGAGCAATGGGCTAGAGTGTTGTTCACAGATGAGTGTCGAATAGCTTTACGTGCTCCAGACGGTCGAAAACGAGTGTGGAGAAAAAAAGGAGAGAGGTTTCTACCCATTATCACCACTCAAACTGTGAGTTTCCATGGAGGCTCAATAATGGTATGGGGAGGTGTAAGTTCCGACGCACGTACAGAGTTGGTCATCGTCGATAATCGGCTTACAGCTACTCGATACATCGAGGAAGTTCTTCAGGAGCACGTAATGCCTTATTCGGGATTCATTGGACACGACCAATTCCTCCTCATGCACGATAATGCACGCCCGCACGTCGCACATTGTGTAGAGGAATATCTGGAAGAGGTTGGAATACAAAAATTACAGTGGCCAGCTCGTAGCCCGGACTTAAATCCAATTGAGCATGTATGGGGTATGCTCAAAAGAAAGATAAAGTCCAGCTCCAAACCGCCACAAACTCTAAATGAGCTCCGAAATGCAGCGCTGGCCGCTTGGGACAGCATACCGCAAGTTGATGTCAGAAACATCATTCAAAGCATGCCAGATCGAATGCAAGCGGTTATCAGGGCTAGAGGAGGAAACACCCGATATTAAAACTGATAGACAATAAAGAAACAGCCTTAATTTTTAACTTTGTAGTGTTTTTAAAGTGACAATGGAAAGATGTTAATTTTAGTGAAAACATGTTATCTTGAAAAGAAAAATTTCGGTGAAGTAAACATTAAATTTCTACGTTCTAAAACCATTAGAGCCACTTATTGAATGCATCTACCCTTAATTTACTGTTAAAAAAACGTTTCAGTGCAAATAATCAGCAAAGTCACGAGTGGCCAAGTTTCCGTGCCGGTGAGTAGTGAAAAGCCGCATTTGTAAATAGTTGAATACATTATAGTCTACAGTACCATCTTTCTTTTAAGCAGTCCCTAGTGTAGTATACCTCAACATTAGTCAGTTAATTAATCAATACAGTCCACTTGCAATAGTAAAATCATACAGTCCACTTCTGTCCCTAATAATTATGGAAATTGTTTTAATGTAATAATTAAGTCAAGACTAGCATACAACCTTATAAAATAGAAATGCAGTCAAGTCTATTCTTACACGAACTCACATTCATACATTTACTTTTTAATTCTTACTTTTAACTATTCTTAATATAAAAAAATTACCGTAAGTTGAATATTTTGGTTTTCTTTTTGTCGGAAAAATGCCCTTGTTTCCTTATATTTCTTTTCAAAACAGAGCCTTTACAACAATTTTAAAAAAGCTTTGTGGTAGGTACGAAAAGAATTAAGTGACCCATAAATACGCATTAAAAGTCTACGGATACACGGGCAGACTGCGTCCTGTAATAGCACACACGGTACTGTACACCTATCTTAAAACCGTATACTTCCTTAGGAACAAAATTGCCGTAATTTCCAATTCCACTTAAGCAGGCCGCGGGCGGTCGCTAATCTATCAATGATGAAGGATAATCTGATTATTATACGTAATTCTCGAGACAGAAACGGTATATACTTGGTAAATAACACATTTACTAATGATTTCTGTAGGTCAAATCAGAGTCGCTTACCACCTCTACAATTTTTATCATTTAACAACGGTCATCTCGAACTGTTTAAACTGGCTCGTGAAGAATGAAGACAGGCTTATTGCTACAAGAGAGACGCTAAGTAGTTAGCCGTTCACGATGTGACGACACTTTAAATTATTAAGTGGCGAAGCTTGCGAAGACACTTATTGATTTCACGATGTCTGTCAGTCTGTCTGTCCCACGATTATCTCGAGAACGGTTTCGAATTTTCAAATTTTGTTTTCAGCAATCGATTACTGATCACCCAGGCATCTGAACCTCCTATTTTGAAACTGATTGCTAAAAAAAAAGCTGATTGCTTCGCCACTTTGCTATGCTGTTAGCTTGCTAGGTTTATTTAAATTACAGATAATCGGTGGATGGACTGCAATCTGCTCTACGGACCTCTAGGAGTCAATTGTGCAAGTTCACTCCCGTGTACAATAAAATAAGACGAAATTCTAGACATGTTTTACTTTTTGAGGGTGCGTGGGTCACCTATATGCAGCAATGATGGTGTATTTATCGTGACAAAAAGAAGTAGTCATAACATAAGACAGATAATTATGACGGCTATCAGCGGCTATCTGTTCGATCTGTTATCAATGTGAACAGTTTAATAAGAAGTTATATATAATATATACGATATACGATAATTAATCATCACGTCGTGCTATATGTGAATCACGCTATGTCTATTATAGAAATCACAACACTTTGAACAGGAATACTTTCAGACGTAACGATTCACTGGGAAACTCTTTTCAGGGGTACAAAATGTTATAAACAAGGTAAAACTACTCCTTTGCACTCTTGCTCCTTTTTTAAGAAATCCTTTACTATAACTGATGTACGTTTGTGGAACTCTTTATCTCTCCACATTCGTCGTGCTCAATCTCTTCATTCTTTTAAAAGTCTTGTTAAATCGTATTACTTAGAACCCTATTAGATAAATTACTTTCATTTTTCGTATGTACTCTTTTCATTTAATCTATTATAATATGATATCATACATAATCTTCACTTATCTTTATTTATATGTATTTTCATATTTTTACTTTGTACGCTCCCTCTATTTTTAACTATTGTTTGCATCAGTGCTCTACGCTAAGGTTGTCTGGAAGAGATCACTTTCAGAGTGATAAGACCGCCTGTTGTACATATTCTACTTTAGATTTAACTGTACTTGTTATTTTGTTTTTTGGTGTACAATAAAGAGTAAATAAATAAATGATGAATAAAGTAGAAAGGAAATGAGCGGTAAATTTTATTGGTTCCACTTATGTGTCTTTGAGCTACGGCAATTATTGCCATCGGGTATCAATTGATGTGAATTTTTAGTAGCCGCTTGTTATAAGTAGCAACGAAATATTGCACGTGTCGAGATCTTTGTTAAAATATCATGTCGAATCCTTTGTTAAAATACGAATGCCTCCATACCGTGCAGCTCATATGCTTCAGTAGCTGTTAATCATCGTACTGTTTGCTGCTTGTTGCTTGACGTGTAAATTTCCTAAATATTAGAGAGTATTTTGTTGTAGTTGTCAGGTTTTATAGGATCAGGAGTGTCACTTCTTTGACACTGCCCCCTTTCGCGTCGATGATATTAGTATTTATACCATATATATATATATATATATATATATATATATATATATATACATATATATATATATATATATATATATATATAATTTTTTATTATATATAATTAATTTACGCAAACGCTGGACTTTCTAAAAAAAATACTTTTACGGATTTTATAGCGTTTAATTAGTTTTTAAACAGACGTCGTTACGAGCACCCGTGGACACTGGAGGAACTAAGGGATACCACCAAGTTTTAATTGTTCATTTTGATATGGTTGTATTATTTTTTAATTTCAATAGCCTCGCGAATATACTACGAAAACTGAACTATAACGAAACTGAACAATTACTTAATCTACCTCATTACACACACTGTCATACTACACACAAGGAGACTTACCTACACTCTACAACTTTAATTACTTATAAATAAGTGATCTGTTTTGAATACAGTGAAAAGTATAAACTTAAAGGGAAGAGCGCTGCTCTCTGAAACAGATATTGTGGTCCGAGAGCTCATGACGCATTTTTCATGATGTGTTTGATGCATCATTAAACTTTGTTGAAAAGTATCAGTCCTCTCAATGAGCAGGTATATGAATGTTCTCCTGGCCTACCTGGGTACATCTGGTACTGCGCATACAAGTAAGTCACAAAAAAAATTGTCAGCTAAGTTTATAAAGAATTAAGAAAAAAAATATGGCCGACACTTCTGAAGGGGCTTACATAGGGGCAGACTACCCCAAAGTTGTATTTTCAAATGTTTCAAAAAAGTGTTTGATTCAATCTGCCATTTTTACAGCGTGTTTATTATATATAATAAAAAAATAACTGCTTTTTACTAAACGCATATAAAATTATACCTTCCGACTTGACGGAGTGACTTGAGGGTGTACTTCGGTGACTGCTACTGGAACTCTTTGACGAATAGAACTACAATTTACATTCATTTTTTCTTTTTTCACTACCACATGAGTCGTGCACTTTTGGATTTTCCAACCTTTTTTTAATTGAATATTGACATAAAATTATCAGAAAATAGGAAGGTTATTTGTGAAAACTTGTGTGTGTTTTAAAATTAGGTATAATTATGTTATACGTAATTTTTTAATGCATCTGAGACATGTACAATTGGATTTACCAATAGTTTTTTTTTGTTTATTGTAATTTTTGGATCGATTTTTATGAGATGAATTCAGGCGCAGACGACTCGGTCTGTTAACGATTCAAAAACATACCATCCATTGCGATCTTAAAATTGCGATCAAAAAATAAACTCAAAAGTAAAAATAGTACATCCACATAAATATTACTTTATTACGAATGTTTCTTTCCGAAGTGCACACTACAACAGCTATGAAGAAAGCTATAAATATATTTTTTATGTTGATACCGTAGGAGTTGCTCGTAACTAGTATAAAATAATTTCTAGGAAAAAGAATTGCTGCTAAAACAGTAATACACTGTAATATGTTTAATTAATTCGTGATATTTATCGGATGTACATCTGATATGATTTTTAAATACATGCAAACTATCATGAAGTAAACCAAAGAGCCGCCGTGTTGTATATGGCAATAATTAAAATAATTTATTCGTGCACAAGTAAATAGACACAAATTATTTACGAAATAATGGAAAAAAATCCCATTTTGTGGCATTTTTCTTCTTCCTTCAGTAATGGCACATTTTATATCCGAAAACGCGAAAACGTAACAACTCCTTTGCCGCATTTCTTTAATATTCAGATTTCAAGTCATGTGTGAACTTCAAATAAGTTAAAAATTATCAATAAAGTCACAAAATTAGTTTTATGTTCTAAGCTATGCGGTTGTCGACTATACCTATGGATGGATGGGCTTCTTTTACTGTTTAAGCTGAGTCCCTTTGGGCACCATCATCATCATCATCATTGCTGCTCTTCAGAAATCCACAAACGAACACACAGTCCACCTGATGGTAAGTGGATGCTGTGGCCCATAGACATCTACATCTATTCTCGATTATGAATAAAAATGCAGATGCGTTGTCACCTATGAGGACTAAGTGGAATGCCTCGTTTCCAGTAAAAAGGGTCTCCGGTTCTCTACACTCACCATACGAAACACAGCAGCGTTAATCTGCTATTTTACGATGGTATTCTATGAGAGCGTGGTGCTTCCCCGGTCGAGCCAACCCATTCGTGCTACAACTATACTACCAATATAGCTGCAGCATGGCTCTACCACGTAATATATTTATAATGAATATGTAAGAGTTCACAGGATGTTTTCGCTCTATAATAGATTTCGTAGTGATAGAATCTCGAGATTTGGCTATATCTTTTCATGACATTGTTTTAATGAGATAAGGTCTTTAAAAATACTTATAAATAAAATGTATGTGTTAGGTACCTATAGACAATACTACTTGAACTGTCGAACCAAATAAATACAACGGAGAACGATCAATGATGAATATTTAAGTAAATGACATTCTAAACGATTTAACGTAAATTGTTCCAAAAAAACATTTATTTGTGGAAGCATAATCTTATCTAAATTGTTAAAATCAAACAGATTTCCGGTAAAATGTTGGTAAAATGATTTATAACAAAGATATCATGTATCGATGTTGCAAGTCCGAAATAACAGAAATAATTGATATGTTATATCAAAAAATTCTGAACAAATAGACAATGGAATGGTAATGGAATCTTCAAAACCATGTTCAAGATTTTAACAACGATGTGGCTTAAAACCACTGTCGATTTGGATAGATTCGGATATCAGAATGTTAGGTAGAACTATAGATTACCCCCTAGTAATATATGGGTACAACCTAGCGTTAAGCTTTTTTTTTATAGAATAGGGGGCAAACGAGCATGCGGCTCACCTGATGGTAAGTGACTACCGCCGCCCATGAACAACCGCAACACCAGGGGAATTGCAGATGCGTTGCCGACCTTTTAGAAAGGTGTAAGCTCTTTTCTTGAAGGTTCCTAAGTCGCATCGGTTCGGAAAATTCGCTGGTGGTAATTGATTCCACAAGGAAGTCGTGCGAGGGAGAAAACTTCTTCTAAATCGCACAGTGGTGGACCGCCAATCATCCAGATGGTATGGATGGTAACGCGAGTTTTTCTTCCAATAATATTGCTTTTATTATAAAAAGGCTTGTAAATGTATATATATCAAACAATAAAATAATGTTCATCTCTCTATGCAGTATCTTCAAGAAAAAGAGATTATAATTTTGATACCACGTCGTGATACAGTATCTACATAAGTCTACATAAGGTTAAGTGCCGTTCCATAGCCTGTTTATTGCATTCTTGATAAAGTAATTCTATCAGTATTATCTATAAAACACAAACGTTTTCGATCGATTATAACGATATTAATTTGAATCACAACTATAAATAAGCGGGAAGTTTTCCTTTTAGTAAAAAAACTAGCTGTGACCCACGGTTTCACCCGCGTATATCACATGTCTGAGCCTCGCGACGTGATATGACACCTAGTTAATGCATTTTGGATAACATCATCATCATCATCACCATTACAGCCCCTCACAAGTCCACTGCTGAACATAAGCCTCCCCCAAGGAATGCCACAAAGCACGGTCCTGAGCCACCTGCATCCATCGACTTCCTGCATGTCTTACCAGGTCGTCACTCCATCTCGTGGGGGGTCGCCCTACACTTCGCCTACCAATACGAAGCTGCCACTCAAGAACCTTTCTTCCCCATCGGTTCTCGGTTCTTCGAGCTATATGGCCGGTCCACTGCCACTTCAGCTTACTAATCCGTTGGGCTATGTCGGTTACTCTGGTTCTACTGCGGATATCCTCATTCCTAAGTTTATCACGCAGAGAAACTCCGAGCATAGCCCTCTCCATAGCTCGCTGAGCGACCTTGAGCTTCCTCATACGGCCAGCAGTGAAGGACCACGTCTCAGATCCGTAAGTCATCACTGGCAACACGCACTGGTTGTACAATTTCGTTTTAAGGTTTTGAAGTATGTTTTAGATAACAATATATGGAAAAATTTGCAAAATTAATGGAGTAACTTTATCTATCGGCATATATACGATGTAGAGCGAAGTTAAATTTTATCCACTCTTCTTTCCCCTCCCGGATGAGCGTCAGCCGGACGAGCCCCCCTGGCGCAGAAGTATCCTGAAGCGTGGTTTTATTTCCAGTTTTAAAGAAAACCGTACACGATACATGAAAAGTGTGTAGGTACGAAATGACCCTTGGTAAATTTACTCACGTTTCTCTCGGTTCTCATCGGGCGGTTAGGGTTTACGCGTCATTCGCGTCCAAATAACATGCTATAAAGAGTATAGTTTATCCTCGTAAAATTGTCTTGATAATCAAGTCATTTTTGTTCGTAAGGATTAATATGCCATGCCTAATAATAACGCCCATAAAACACTTTTTAATTTTCAATAATTTATTGTCACAAAATACATTATTGTGGTTTATGTATAAAAAGTAAAATAAATATCTATATTTTTACTAGCTGACCAGGCAGACGTTGTTCTGCCCTTTCCGAATTTTCTTTTCCGAAAAAACTGCTGAAATTAGCAATAAAAAAATTGAGGGTCAGTTATCGGGATAAAAACTATCCTATCTCTCAAGTTGGACCAAACTGCACACAGTCTGCAAATTTTTTTTTGAAATCAGTTCTATCTGTTGAATACTTACAGCAACACGTGGTGGTTATACTACAAAATTTTAACTTATATTAAACGTTCGTATTTTTAACATAGCGCAACCTATTAAATATTTACTCAATCCAGTCAACAGATATCGTCACCTGACAGAATCGTTTGGAGCTAACAGATAATTGTGACTGTCAAATAATAGACAAATAATTTTCAATAAAATAATATTGTATTGCGACTATAAATTGAGATGTAAGCTATCCTATCTTTTAAGTTGGACCAAACTGCACATTGACCAAAAATTTTATTGAAATGAGTTCAGCAGGCAGACGTTGTTCTGCCCTTTCCAACGACCCTTCCTATAAAAAACCTTAAATTCGCAATAAACAATTTTGAGGGTCATTTATCGGGATAAAAACTATCCTATCTCTCAAGTTGGACCAAAATGCACACAGTGTGCAAAATTTCATTGAAATCAGTTTAGTAGTTTGGGAGTCCATCGCGGACAAACAACGTGACACGTACTTTTTATATATAAAGATAGAACATTCTATTTACGTATAACTAACCATTGCGCCAGTGCACGCGGATAAATCATTTCAGGAGCGCTTTTTCTTCTGACTTTTTTTTTTAATAGGATAAGGGTTTCTATTTAAATTTACACAGTTAAATAATTAACAATAATCAATATTTAAGACTAGCTGAGAGGTGTAGCCTAATGCTAGATAGCCTATACTATTCCTCATGAATCTGATTATAATATACAAAAAAAATTTAAATCGGAAAGGCAGTTGCAAAGATTAGCGTGTTTAAACAAACAAAAAAAGCAAAAAGAACTCATACGCTTTATTTAGGCATAGAAATAAATTAATAACGGTTGTAACTAAATGATGATTCTTATAGAATATGGGTGACAAACTATCACACAGTCTAACTGATGGTAAGTGGATGCCATGGCCCATGGACATCTACATTTATCCTAATAAAAATCAAAATGCAGATGCGTTGTCATCCTTGACGACTAAGATGGAATGCCTCGTTTCCAATAAAAAATATGTCTGGTTCTCTACACTCACCGCACGATTCACAGCAGCATTAAGTTGCCGTTTTACGCTGGTATTATGTGTGTGGTCCTTTCCCGATCGAACCGACCCATTCGTGCTACAACCATAATATAGCAGCAGGCTCTACCACGTATAAGAAATTTGTTTCTCATTCAACTCTAGGATTGTAAGATTTAGCTAAAAGCACTAGCAAATGAAGAATGTTCACAGCTCGGAATTATTGAATATAACTTTTATAGAAAATAAGTTTGACAATTATATTATTCTCTAAGAGCTTGATTAAATAGTAGCTGCGAAGTTTTCTTTTAAGTGAAAAATAAGGTTTCGATAAAAAGTTACACAAATAATACTAAAATCTTCTCTCGTTTTGTTAAAATAATAACGATTGATGATGATTTACAGTTTCTGCTTTCAGATTTTAAATGACAACTGATTGAAATGGTTAAAAAACAACATTTGTTACAATTGTCTTATCCCGTAACATTCAGACAGTGTACGTGAAATGCTGTTTCGGAACAAATTCAAGGCTGCAATCACTATTTGTTAAAAAAAATTGTTCTTAACGCTTGGATTATTTTGAACAGAAGATGAATGACATCTCACCTTGTTGAATTGAATTTTCAAAATCAAGTAAAGATAATTATTATAAAAACACAAGTGGTAAAATTTGTACAACCGAATTCAATATAAATTATTAAGATAACTCAAAAACTATTGATCAAACCTTCATCAAATTTATATGGGACCATACGAGAAGCACCAGCTTTCAAATGAAATAAGAATCATCAAATCGATTCACCAAGAAAAAAGTTATGAGGTAACACAGATTAAAAAAAATAAAAAATACAGTCCAATTGAGTACCTCCTCTTTTTTGAAGTCGGTTAATTAAAGACATTGCTAAAATATAAATTCATGTAAGGCATGTCGTAATAACGTGTTTGATTTATTATTTAGGATTTACAATCAAATAGGTATATCGATACCTGAGACATCCAGGTACCATTCATTAAAAATAGATTTGTAGTTAAGTATATTTCTTCATAATATTTATATAATTATTTCATAATATTAATTATTATGGTTAACGTGATATCAGTAAAAATAGTTTGAGATACAGTCAGAGCTTTTAGTTTGAGTTTAAAGCTCTTATATTTTATAAATGAAAAATCTATACTCATTATTGTTACAAAATTTGAAAATAATAGATACTTGTATTAGAACTATACACCGAAACAAATTATGAAAATAAATGTTTTAATCCTTTGTTACAACTAAAATTATTCTTTGAAAAGTTTTAAATATAGATAAATATCTTTATAAATTTAAAATAACTAACTTAAATAATATTTTTTAAAAAAATAATTAATTACAATTATTGATTGTGCCTTATTAAACTGTCGATGATAACGAAGTTCAATTGGATACAAAATAACAGTAATGGAAAAGAAATTAATACGTACCATTACATGCATTCCCTGGCGGCTGTTCATGGTGATGCATTTCTCAAAGCACCGCGATGCGTGTGAAGAATCGCGCCCTTTCATGTCACAAACGAGACTAAATTGCACGAGCAACTGGCCGCCTGAAACATTAGAGCTTCGCCCCTCGCGTCTCTCCGCGCTAAAATCCGCATGCGCAAGCTGAAACAAGACCGTAATGCATCTAAACATGAATCGCTAATGAATGACTCTGATGAAATACACACGGGAGTTACGTAGGCAACTAATTTGTGACATGTTTTGTAGGGCTAAGGGTGGAAAATGAAGAAAAATGTAATTCTTCCAACCTTGACCTTTCCTATTTCTGTTTTATATTTATAAATATTATAATTATCTCTTGTTATACCCCAACTGTTTCATAGACGTAACAAACAAGCACACTGTCCCCCTTATGGTAAGTGGATGCTGTGGCCCACATATGGCTACATCTATCCTTGATTAAGTATCAACATTTTTAACCATTTAATCGCTGAGCTCTGAGGCCTAAGATAGAGTGCCTTAAATAGTAAAAAGAGTCACTGATTCTCTAGAAATTCTCTAGAATCACCATACGAAACACAGCAAAGTTAATCTGCTATTTTACGTGAGCGCGGTCTTGGTCAAGTCGACCCTTTCGTGCTGCAATCATAATATAGCTACAGTGTGACTCTATTACTAAAAAAACAAACACTTTTTTAATATTGAGGCCGGAGACAATAAAATTAAAAATAGTTTGCATTACAGTATAACGACTTGTTCAGCGGTGAAGGAAAACACTGAGGAAACTAAGAAGTAAAATATTTCGAAGCCATGTAAAGTCTAAAAACAAGCAATGAAGCAGCGAGGACTAACTGTTCGATAACCTGCAAAAACTGTGTGCACTAGAAACGATGTAGTAAAAGACTTTATTGAATCCAAGTGACGTAAACATGGCCACCGGGAGCGGGCCTGCAAGGCGGGTACCGCACAGGGATGGCACTTTCTAGAGAACAAAACAGGAATTTTGTCATGGCAGATTCAAGTCATTTGCAACATTTTTTGTCATTAAATTGACATCTTCGATATCCAAAATAATTGAAAATATTTGCAGGTTCGATCCACTTAAGGCGCGGGTTGAGCAAAATGTCGCGCTAGTCGTTATTTGTGCGGTTTTTAGGAGCTATCTACTTTTTATTTAAAAGATATATCAACAAATAAAAAACACATTATATTTCTACATAATCTTGATTTCATAAGAGCTGTATCCAATTTTTTTTAAAGGAATAAATATTAATATAATCTCCTTACAACGAAACCACATAAATGTAAAATTATTATTGATAACATGCATCTCCTCGTAAAGTAAGTATTATTTTATTTTGCGATTTACACCAATGGATAGGCAATTTATTAATGAACATTTCTATTGTAAAATTTTTTTCAAAAGACCAAAATTTGATTTTATTAAGAAATTATTTTAAAATCTGGGGATATTCACTGAATTTCACTGCCCACGGGCTTGCTGGATCATTGAGCTTTGAGCTCTTGAACGTGGAGCCCGTGTCGTTCGTCAGAGCATCGGCCTGCGCACACGCTCACGTCTTATCAGTCGATAATATTATTACTTATTAGGTTATTTATAGCTAGTATTATTTGCTTGTTTTGGGTATAATTTTTCGTATTAGTTATACATATATTTGTTGTGTTTTTACTGCGCGATGAAGCTTTTTGCGTGTATTTTCTTTAAAGTAAATGCAAATAAAAAAATGAAGCACCATTAGCATGTAAGGTTCGAATCCATAATTAACATTTCGACAAATATTATAATTTACACTATAAAAGGCTAATTCAATATTATCAGTATAGTATACAGTTAAAAATAATCGTACTAACCAACTACAATATGTAATCAGGTATAGTACTGCCTCTTTGGTCTAGTGGTTGTAGTAGTGCAACTGCTGATCATGAGGTCCCGGGTTCGAATCCAACGGGCTACTCCACGCGAACGACCTTGAGCATTTTGTGTGCCTGGCCGCGCCGACGCTCTACAATATAGGATCGCGTAAGAAGTAATAATATGTAAAACGCCACCTACTGTACGGACGTAGTATTTTTTCAACATCAATAAACTATTTTATGGGAATACACGCAGCGTACAACGATAAATGTATTTTAATTTTTTTATTCGGTATATTAGTTGCATTATATTAGAATTATGTATTCTCATATATTATCTAATTATGAAATTTTATAATTAATTATATATTAAAAATGAAGCATTGAAAATTGTGAGTTTAAAAGATACCTACTCACTATAGGTAAATAGATAGATAGCTCGCCTTTTGTACAAATATTTGGTGCAATAAAGAATAAACAAATAAATAGGATGTTTCGCAGAGTGAGAATAATATAGAATGAGAGTCGTGGAGGCAGTTTACAAACATATATTGCACAAGGACAAACATCCAGACCCGGAACAATTATTTGTAGGCCTTACAAATATTTGTTCCGTGCGGGGTTCGAACCCGCGGCCGCCAGCGCGACAACTGATTGCTAAGCCACTGCGCCACGGAGCCGTCGCCGGGTTATAGGTAAAGTGACCATACGTCCCGTTTTGAACGGGACTGTCCCTTTTCTCGGTCACCTGTCCCATTGTCCCCAAATAAAGCTCCGGGACACAAAATTGTCCCGTAACTCGTTGGATGGAAGTATTCAAAGCCAACAACCTTCAACATAATTTTTTTAATCGAATGTATTTTATGTCTACCTGGTACAAATGCTCCGGTAGAAAGAGTATTTTTTTATTTTGAATAAATTGTGGACGTCTGAACGAAACACTTACGGTTCCAGTTCTAAAGCCGATGTTGTTGACAAAGATAACAATAAAAAAAACTTGAGCACAATTTTATTCTTATTTAAAATCATCACCAACCTTATTAAAGCAAATTTAATCCACTGATAAATGTAATTAATAATTAAAAAAATATATGTTGCATTTAATAATTACCGTCTATACCGAATATAATTTTTTAGTGAACACTAATTGTATAAAGTTATAGTTTTTAGAGTATAAATAAACCCATGTCCTGTTTTGAGTTAAAAAATAAATGGTCAGTTTAGTATTTTTAGTTAAATTTAGTTTTAACAATTTTTAGTTTATAGTAAAACGTAGGTATATTAGTACCTACTTAGATACTTTTTACCGAATTATAAGTATAGAACACCTTATGTACTCAATTATTTTTTGAAAAAGAAGAAAAAACAAGCAATAAATAATATACTATATTTTAGCAAAAAAACTATAACTTAGTAATACTAATTATAGCTTAGAACATAAATGAAAAACTCATAATTGACTTTTTTGCCCGACCCAAGATTCGAACCCGGGACCTCATGATCAGCAGTCGCACTACTACAACCACTACACCAACGAGGCAGTGCTACACCTGATAAGATATTGTAGTTGGTTATTACGATTATTTTTAATTGTATACTATACTGATAATATTGAATTAGCCTTTTATAGTGTAAATTATAATATTTGTCGAAATGTTAATTATGGATTCGAACCTTACATGCTAATGGTGCTTCATTTTTTTATTTGCACTTACTTCAAAGAAAATACACGCAAAAAGCTTCATCGCGCAGTAAAAACACAACAAATATATGTATAACTAATACAAAAAATTATACCCAAAACAAACAAATAATACTACCTATAAATAACCTAATAAGTAATAATATTATCGACTGATAAGACGTGAGCGTGTGCGCAGGCCGATGCTCTGACGAACGACACGAGCTACACGTTCAAGAGCTCAACGCTCAATGATCCAGCAAGCCCGTGGGCAGTAAATACGCCCAGATTTTAAAATAATTTCTTAATAAAATCAAATTTTGGTCTTTTGAAAAAAATTTTACAATAGAAATGTTCATTAATAAATTGCCTATCCATTGGTGTAAATCGCAAAATAAAATAATACTTACTTTACGAGGAGATGCATGTTATCAATAATAATTTCACATTTATGTGGTTTCGTTGTAAGGAGATTATATTAATATTTATTCCTTTAAAAAAAAATTGGATACAGCTCTTATGAAATCAAGATTATGTAGAAATATAATGTGTTTTTTATTTGTTGATATATCTTTTAAATAAAAAGTAGATAGCTCCTAAAAACCGCACAAATAACGACTAGCGCGACATTTTGCTCAACCCGCGCCTTAAGGTAATCTTGAAAGAAATCCTCGCGTAGGTAGAGATACCCGTCGCCCTAACCGGGCGATAGTTTAACGTGCCCCCCTAACAAGGGTACTGTGGCATATCGAAATATTCATTCTTCAGTCACTAGTAGCACAGTGTCTTTAAACTTTGCCCAATGTCCTAGTCCAAGATATTTAAGTCAATTGTTTCGATTGTAAAAACATTGTTCTCGATGATTTTCTTCCGCACTCGACGCTCAAGAATGTAACATCTCGAACTTGGGTCGGTGAGCGAATCCGATGTTTAAACAATCAAAAAATGTTAGTACAAATTATCATACGATTTCTTAGAGATAACTATATTATACCAAATTTACCAGACTGTAGAATTTAAAATAATTTTAAGTCAACTTTTCCAAAGGCATCAATAGCGTATATAACAATATTTCTTACTCTACCAGTTAGTGAAAAGTCTAGAAAAACGTCTTTTCCAAAGTTAAAACTGATTAATTAAAGGACTACTTTTCTTTCTAGGAGTCTGGGTAGATATCATACTTTTACCTAGTTTTATCCCAAAATAGCAGTTCTTTCACTTGTATTTTCATTCTAAAAGGGTATAGCCAGTGTATTTATATTTTAGGGCCTAAAAAATTTAGGCATTTGAATTGAAATTTAGCATTAGAGAGGAGTGCTTTGTAAACCGCACATCCAGATGACCGTGTGATCGCTCCATTGGTCGGAGGTGTATGCAGGGGCTATATCAAGGGTCGAGTTGGACTCAAAAAGAGAACCTAAAAGATCGACTTTCTCCTTTGCGGCATGGGACAGTGAGTTGTTCTCCCTGTGCAGAGATGGAATAGATAGGTGACAGAAAATCCCCTGGCAAAACGCCTTAATAAAATTAGAGGTAGAAAAGAGAGCTTAAGCAGTTTAAAATTTTTGAATCACGTCCAGTCAGTCAACGAAAGGCGAAAGGCACCAAATGATTCAATCTTATTTTTACTTCTTTTGTACCAAAAATAAAGAAAGAGCAACAAGTAAAATACTTGCCGCAATTACTCTATTATTTATTGAGAATAGTATACCAAATTATATTCTGTATATATGAGGTGCTTGTAAAGGTAATTCAGGTCCAAATTGTGACAACGCATCTTCTTTTTATAGGAGAGGGGGCAAACGAGCATGCGGCTCACCTGATGGTAAGTGACTACCGCCGCCCATGATCAACTGCAACACCAGGGGAATCGCAGATGCGTTGCCGGCCTTTTAAAAAGGAGTAGGCTCTTTTCTTGATGGTCCCTAAGTCGTATCGGTCCGGAAAAATCGCTGGTGGTAATCGATTCCACAAGGAAGTTGTGCGAAGGAGAAAACTTCTTCTGAATCGCACAGTGGTGGACCGCCAATCATCTAGATGATATGGATGGTATCGCAAGTTCTGTCGCGATGTGCGATGGTGAAATTGAGCGGCTGGAATTAGTCCGAACAATTCCTCAGAGCACTCCCCGTGGTAGATGTGATAAAATACGCAAAGAGATGCAACCTCTCTACGCAGTGCCAGTGAGTCAAGCCGATCGGAAAGAACTCGGTCGTCGACGATTCGAACCGCTCTGCGCTGGATGCGGTGAGGTGAGGGGGTCCTCTCCCCCTCCCGCTGCAGCCGAAGAGGAGTCGCAGAGGAAGAGGAGTGTTGGTATATCGATGCGCCACTCGCCGTATCCTCCGTGACTGATGGGGTCGCACCGTTGATGCGATAGTGATGGGGGCTGCGGGGGAGAGGAGTGTCGGAATTGAGAGGCGCCGCTCTCTCTACCCTCCGCAGCCGAATCTTGATTGGCGGCGAAGTCATAATGGAAGGCGCGCCATGTGTTCCGGTGCGCCTTAAGCTGCCTACTGACATGCCTGCCGCAAGGGCAATCTAGGGTGTAGGAGTAGGGATGCCCCTTAATTGCCTCCTTAATTGTGATGTGTGTAGGCAAGCAGGGGCAATTTTTTAAGTCAGCCCTGCGGCTGGGCGGCAGGAGCGCAAGACCTTCCTTGCTCCCTAGATCGGCCCTGCCGCTGTCGCGTGTGTAGCGCAATTGGGGCAATTTCGTTCAGTTCGTTGCGACTTTCGCGCGGAACATACGTATGAGTACCTACAGGTCAAAACCGCAGAAAGAACGTTATTTGAACGTTGTAACGTACAAGTAACATTACTGGGCTTTGTTACCTAACTTATCATAAGACCTTATGATAAGTTAGGTAACAAATCACGCTCCTTCCGCCCTGCCACAGGGCCGACTTTAAAAATTGCCCCTGCTTGCCTACACACATCACAATTAAGGAGGCAATTTAAGGGTCATCCCCACTCCTACACCCTAGATTGCCCCTGCGGCAGGCATGTCAGTAGGCGGCTTAAGGCCACGTATAAGTATGCGGTGAAGGTAAAACACCATGGGGTTTTAGTCGGTGCGAGTCTGACATTAACTGTCCTTGCCCCGCGAGGTGGCTATGCGTAGGCATTTTCCCATGTAAAACAAAAAAAAAGGCACTGTACTCGTAACATCTAACATTTATGGTAGTCTAAAATAAAGTTTTTTTTTTTTAAGTTTTTTTATAACTATCTAACCAAACTCAGTCTTTTAATAGAAGCCTAGTCAGAGAAAACTTGAAAAGGAGAGTGCTTCATTGTCTTTGCACGCGGGCGCTAAAACGGCCTGCCGCAGCGAATATATCCAATTGTACCAATGTCTTTGATAACATAATGAGAATGGTGAAATTATAGTGCCACTGTTGGGCACTCTCCGAAATATAGCCTATAGAATATTGATGGACTTGTAACTCTGTGCTTGTGTTCTTAACTCAAAAAATAAAGTGTGAAGGGCCTGGTGGCGATTTCCAGAGGCGTCTGACGGTCTCCATGCTAGGTACTATCGATGCTGTGACTTTGTGTCACAAGTTAGGTTATGAGTGTGACGGTGACGGTGACTAAAGTGTGATGGACTGAGGTACTTCATCATCATCATCATCATCATCATTACAGCCCTTCACAAGTCCACTGCTGAACATAGGCTTCCCCCAAGGAATGCCACAAAGCACGGTCCCCGTCGGTGCATGTCTTACCAGGTCGCCACTCCCTCTAGTGGGGTTACGCCCTACACTTCGCCAGCCGGTACGAGGCCAATACTCGAGAACCTTTCTTCCCCATCGGTTGTCGGTTCTTCGAGCTACATGGCCGGCCCATTGCCACTTCAGCTTGCTAATCCGTAAAGTTGAGTTGCTATTGTGCCCCATTCATTATACATTATACACTGATTACAATATCTAAAAAAAAGTAAAGTAAAGTTGCAGCCTATTCACGTCCCACTGCTGGGCACAGGCCTCCTCTCATTTCTGAGAGGGTGTTAGGACAAGGAATTGTCCACCGCGATGCCCTAATTCGTGTTGGCGAACCTCACATGTCTTCGAAATATTTTTCTTTTTTCTCAGACATGCAGGTTTCCTCACGATGTTTTCCTTCACCGTCTAGCACGTGGTAAATCAGCACTTAAAATTGCAATTAACAATTTCATTGGTGCCAGCGGGGATCGAACCCGGGTTGTTCAAGTACTCTGAAGCTTACAGCGAGCGCTAACCATCTGAGCTACCACGGCTCCTATTATCTATTATCTAGAAAATATTAATTATATGTGTAGTATATATAGTAAGTAGCAGGTAGTATGTATACAGCAGTATAAGACGCACTAAATTCTATTCTTTCTAGATATTAAGCCTTCTTTATCTATTTGTATAAGTATACCGCCTTAGAGATTATAGTTTAATCAGCTAGACGTCGCGATTACGGCAAAACCTCCCGGTAATGGTCACTCGTCTGGATAATTTAAAACTGTCAATTTTTATATCCTTATATGCTATCCGAATAAGTAAACAGTAGCATTCTATCTATATTTCTAATATTACTATTAGCATTTTATCACTTGCAATGAAATATTAAGGTCGGCTCTAAAATCAAAACTGAAGATTTTAACCCAGACTGTTTCTCGCACAGCTTAAAGGTTTTATAAGTTATTACCCTACTTTTCAAAAAAGATTGAATCACTTCGAATACCCTAGGTCGAGGCGCCTCACTTCAAAAGCAGGGGCCGGGTGCCTCGGGACTGCAATCGCACTCTAGTGCAGAATCGATGCACTCACTAGCTCGTAAGTCCTCGCACGAGTCCGTTTCGATGAAGCTGTAAAGGCCGCAGGACCAACAACATACACTTTGAGAAAAAAACAGTGAGTAACACATCTATTAACGTCAGCCTGACGTTAATAGATGTGTTACTCACTGTTTTTCTGTTTTGTTGTTTGTTAACAACAGCCTAAACCGCTAGACGAAGAAACGTGAAATTTTATACCGTAGGCATCAACTAAGAAAGAATTTTGGAAATTCAATCTAGATGGTGAAAAAGGGTGTTATAGTTTGTATGAGACTTTTTATTTTACAGGGCGACTGAATCGAAACTTACTGAAGGTACTCTGTAAATAAAATAAATGAATTCGGATTTAGCGATTTTTCAAAAGCGTTATTAGGTATTAGGTAGTTGGGCCAGAGAGTTTTCTTTGTACGGAGAAAATTAATCAATGTTTATATTAATTTTAAAATTGCATATACTCTGGAAAATAATAACCAAAAATAATAAAATTCACATTTTAATTTCCTTAAAAATCTACCATTGAGGTCTTAAAACGAGGTGCACGGTTTTCTTTTTAAAAAAATTGCATTAAGCACAATACCCAAAAAGCTAGACATAGAAATTTGAAATTTGGACAGTAGCTTTGCCTTTTATGACGTAGGCATTCACTATTAAAAAAATTGCGTAATTTAATACATAAGAGGGGGGAATAGTATGTTACAGTTTTTATGAAACTTTTTATTTTATGGGGCGATTAACTTGAGACTTATTGAAAGTACTCTGTAAATAAAATAAATATACATAAACGTAGGTATTTCAATATCTTTCAAAATAACATAAAGGCATTTTTTTACAGAAGAGCGGAGCAAACGCGCATGCGTCTTACCTGATTGTAAGTGTTCATGAGCATCCTGTAAAGCTAGAGAAATTACAGGTGTGTTGCTGGCCTTTTACTCGAAAAAAAAGATTAAGCTCATTTCTTGAAGATTCCTAAGTTATATCATATAAGCCGATACCCCAAAAGAAGTTGTGTAAGGAAAAAAACTCCTAGTAAAAGGCACAGTAGTGGACTGCTAAGCATCCAGATGGTGTGGCACAATGGTTGACCAAACTGTAAAACAACATTGATATTTTTCTTCTTTATTAATATAAAATAAAAAGCAACCATTATTACAATGTACACTTTGTTTTGTTACCTTTCAACTAGATCTTATAAACTCTATTTAGGTATTGGGCTTCAAAATAAATGCTCTTTTTATGAGATAACAGATTTTAGCGACAATTTTGAAAAATTCAATATGAGAGCTATCAGAGTTACTGTTCCATATTTTTATTTTCCTCGCAATCAAGTATCAATTTTAATTTCACCATATTAAATTTACAATTTTAGTATTTCTCATCTGTTGTAGGTTCAAGTATAAGGAAAATATTAACATAGTGTGTTTACACACAAGACATTTATTTTACAAACGGACTAAACTTTACCAATACCTTTACAAAAGAGCCCATTTTATCACTTAAAAATATTAATAATCAAACACTGACAAAATGTAATAATATGTAAAATGCTAAGTAATTTCTATAATAAACATGTTACTGTTACCATTAACTACTTATATCTAACATAAATTTCAAATATATACAGAAATATTTTATATGCATGTTAAACAGTTTGTTGCCAATATAGCCAATATAATGAACTGAGTATGTAGCCAATATAATGAACTGAACCAATAAATTTACATAAAATTCAATTTCCCTACACTATCAATGTATGCTTTCTTCCTTTTTAATTGTATAACAAAACAGATCCAATTACCTCCTACAAATAAAGCTTGGATTAAATGTATGTGGCAACAAGAAATATCACATTCTTAGTGAACCTAATTAAAGACAACAAACAATATTATATTCTCAAGTATATGATTGATTTTAAATACAAGCATTTAATGATTCAAAGTTATTAATCTATAATTCATTCAATAGTTTAGCTGTATTAAGTAGTGCAATTGTAATTTATACTTGAAAAAAAAGAAGTTTTATTATTTCAGAGTAAATCATACTATGTACTGAATTTGTGACAGGTGTTTTTATTTTATTCAAATTTATTTTACATAATTTTTAATCAACATTGAGCATTGCGATCTGGAGTTTTTTGTTTTTATAAGACCAATTATTATTGTCTTCTTTGTAAAATAAAATAATAAGGGTATTTATTTAGCACTTGATCTTTGGTGACATTAGTGTAATTCAATTACAATTTTTATCTTTGTTTCAAAGCAAAATAATGTCATATATTACAAACAAGTGATACAATAACAATACAATTAATATAAAAATTCCACAGCATACATCATGTAGGCAATAAATCATGAATACTTTAATAAACATCAAGCTTCAGTACTGCTATAAATAAACACCTGTGCCAAGGTAGGTCATATGGAATATCAAATATAGGACAGCTTTTTAATTTTGAGAAAAGTAATAATTGAGTTGTACTTAGTTTCTTCACAAGAAAAAGTTAATTTAATTTAGCTACTAAAATTATGTGCACAATATTACACAAATGATATGTGCATAACAAACAAAACAGCAGTGGAAAAAGTGTTGTCTATCATACCTTTACATTTTTACATGAAGATCTTGATATCAAATGTAAAATGAATTATACAATATTATCATATGCAATTGTATTATTTTATATAAAAATGAGACACTAATATATTGCCATTAATGGAGTATTCTCTTGAATTCTAGCAAGCACAGTTGTCTCCATCTCTGTTACGGCCATTGTCATTAGCATTCAGCTTGATTTGATCTGGGAACTCATTGTACAACTCTGCTTCTGTTTCTTGTGCCAATGCGTTGCGGGCAATTGTCTGGAACGCTAGTTCTACATTAACAGCTTCTTTGGCACTTGTTTCAAAATAAGGGATATCATTTTTACTTTGACACCACTGCTGTGCACGTTTAGCTGAAACTGCGCGGTTTTCTAAATCCACTTTGTTACCGAGAATGACGAATGGGAAATTATCTGGGTCCCGAGGTGACGCTTGTATCAAAAACTCATCTCGCCAACTCTCCAAGGACTTGAAGGTATTGGGGGCCGTTACGTCAAACACCAAAACGCAACAATCCGCCCCGCGATAAAATGCCACCCCTAATGATTGAAAACGCTCTTGACCAGCAGTGTCCCAAATTTGCATTGTTACAATCCTATCATCAACAATTACCTCTTTCGTGAGAAAATCTGCGCCTATTGTTGCCTTGTACTGATTGGAAAATTTCTTGTTGACAAATTGATTCATGAGCGAAGTTTTACCAACGCCACTATCGCCCAGAATGATAACCTTCAAAAGTACCTTTTTTCTTGATGCCATTTTGCACAAATAAAATTATAAAATAGGTAAAAATACAATTTAAAATCACTCTTTGTCCTGTTCTTTTGACATAAAACGAAATTGATAAATGCGTCACCTGTTTGTGATGTTACCAGATATATTTTTTATAAATCTACCTACAGCTAGTGCTACTGCCTTCTCTTTGATTAGATGATTATAACAATCATAGATAATATACTATATAGGGCAATACTAATGTTAAACACTCGCTCACTTCGGAGTTTTGGCGGGAACTTGACCTGCGGCGGTTTGTTGCTCCTGTATTATTGTTTAAATAATGGTTTGAAGTGGACTTTGATATATAAAAGTGGTGCGATTTTGTGTATTAAGTGTCTGCGCATGTGAACTATTAGTGGAAACTGTGAAACAAGTGCTCTGATGGTGATGGATTCTCAAAATAGCTGTTTGTTTGCATAGGCGCCTTTAGATACCATCGCCAACTGTCAGCTGCCTGCTGGCTCCAGTTGCCGTCAAAATCTCCCAAGGGCTGCACAATGTGACGCATCAACATATTGGGAAGCAGTGAACTATGAAGAAATTATAATAAACCGAATAAAAATACTCAAGACTTGGCCTAAAGGTCTAGATACCAGGCCATAAACTCCAGAAAAAAAAACTCGCTAACTTCGGGAGTTTTGGCGGGAAGTTGACCGGTGGCGGTTTGCTGTTCCTGTATTATAGTTTAAATAATAGTTTGAAGTAGATTTTGATATGTAAAAGTGGTGCGATTTTATATATTAACTGTCTACGCATGTGAAATATTAGTGGAAACGGTGAAACAAGTGCTCTGATGGTGATGGATTCTCAAAATAAGCTGTTTGTTTGCATAGGCGCCTTTAGATACCATCGCCAACTCTCAGCTACCTGCTGGCTCAAGTTGCCGTCAAAATCTCCCAAGGGCTGCACAATGTGACGTATCAACATATTGTGAAGTAGGGAACTATAAAAGATAATTATACATTTGAAGAAATTATAATAAACCGAATAAAAATACTCAAGACTTGGCCTAAAGGTCAAGATACCAGGCCATAAACTCCAAAAGAAAAACTCGCTCACTCGCTGCCCGCGGTGCAATATTTATACAAAGATACTCTGTGGTGCAATACACAGAGCACTTTGAATAATCAGAAAGTGCAATAAAATGGGGAAACAGGTAAACAGGACGCCGCCTGTTGCGCTCTGTGCTGTGGCTCTGTGTCGCACTTACGCAGCTTACGCTTACTTAGGCCCGCCCCATACATACGGAATTCCGTTTCGGGATTCCGTTTCGGAATTACGAACGGGTCGGCCACACACATACGGAATCCCGTTTCGCTCGCAAAATTTCGAACGGAAAACTACCGTATGTGTGTGACGGGTCATAGATTTTATAAGGACTTGTTGCGTTCGGAATTCCGAATCGGAATATCGAAACGGAACACCGAAACGGAATTCCGCATGTGTATTGTCTGCTATCTTCTCTAATCACTGTAGTGTAACACAGGCTCGGCACGCACTTAACTAAACACGTCCACTCTCGCCCGAGGCTCTCGTGTAACTGACGCGGTGCGCTCGAGACTGTGACTTATATATAAATGTATGTTTGTGTATTTGTGCAAACACTACATCTCTTTCTTATCAAGATTTTTTTGTATTTTATCTCTATCCCCGATATCTGAATCTAAACGATTGTCTGTAATTTATTTCACCTATTGATGGAATTTTATCCCTACTTTTTCGTTGAAAAAAACAGTTCAGACGGTAACCTCCCGGTAACTGTAAGGAGGGGTGCTGTTATACATTAGAAGATACTCCGACAAACATTCTTTTAAATCCTTCGTCTCGATCTGACTGATACGAAGCCGTTTCAAAATATCTCTGTTTTGTCTTTCAACTTCGCCGATCATTTGAGGCCAATATGGTACAGTACTAAATAACTTAATGTTATATTCATTGAAGAAAGATCGAAACTCTTCACTAACGAACTGCTTGCCATTGTCTGCGGTGATAGAAATAGGATAACCAAGTCTACTGAACATTTCTTTTACCATTTTAATAATCTGTAAGCTTGTGATGTTTTTGTAATTTTTTACTTCTTTGTATCGACTATAGTAGTCGACCACTACTAACAGATACTCATTACTTGGCAATGCTCCTATTAGATCCATTGTGACATCTATCTATGGAGCTGCAGGCAACTCTCGTATCTTTATTGGTGCAGGTGGGTTTGGCAAACCCACTAACGTACAAACTTTACAGGCCTTTACTAATTGTTCTACGTCTTTATCGGTACGGGGCCACCATACCTTTGATCTCAAGCGTCCCTTCATCGCTACGATACCTGGATGACCCTCATATGCCGCATCTAATACACTCTTGAAGAGTTGCTGTGGTATTACAATTTTATTTCCACGAAGTAGAATGCTATCATGGAAACAACTCGTTTTCAAAAAATTTGTAACTCTTAATTGAATCGTCCCAGTCGTTCTGATAGACACCTTTTTTCACTTTGTAAATCTCTTGGTCTTTTTCTGAATATGCTACAATGGTACTCATTGGTATAGCAACTGGTCTAGAATTTTCCACTATGTGGTACACATGCTGGTCTTTTCCTTTTGGTGGGTTATCAGGATAGTTACATAATCGTGACAAGGGATCAGCTATATTTGTTTTCCTGGCTTGTATACAACCTTGAATGAATAAGACTGTAGCCTCAGTACCCATCGTTCAATCCTCGCACATGGTTTTGACTTAGACCCGAACAATATCTCTAGCGGCTTGTGGTCAGTGACTAAATCAAAAGGCTTTCCAAATAAAAAAAATATTAATATTCGACCCCCCAAACTAATGCTAGTGCCTCTTTTTCCGTTTGGCTATACCTGCGCTCGCAGTCTGTCAAAGTTCGATTACCATAGGCAATAATTCTAAGGACATTTGTATCATTTTGTACAAGGACAGCACCAAGTCCGACAGGGCTAGCATCTGCTATCACCTGTCTTGCACCTCTGACGTCATAATACCCTAAAATCTGTATTTCCGTGAGCATCCGTTTGAGTTTTTTGGAATGCTTTATCTTGTTCCCCAGACCATTGTTTTTCCAAGCTCTTCCTTTTGCTCATCTTCTGTCTTAGCAGGTGCTTCAGAAGTTCTGTCATGGCGGCCAAGTTAGGTATCCATTTGTTTATGTAGTTTAAGAGTCCTAAAAAACTTTGGGAGTTCTTCTATGGTCTTTGGGAGCCTAAATTTCATAATGCTCTCAACATACTTGTTGAAGGGTTTACTCCTTCATGTGTAAGCCTGTGTCCCAGAAAATTCACATCCTGCGTTTTATATATGCATTTATTGCTATTCAGCACGGCGTTGTTTTTACTAAGTACCTGTAGAACTTTCTTTAGTCATGCGCCATGTTCTTCTTCACTGTTTCCGAATACCAGGATATCACCAATAAAATTGACGACCCCTTCACAGTTTATCAGCATCCTTTCAATGATCTTCTGAAAAATCTCGGAAGCACAGGTAATTCCAAGCATTATTCTTTTATATCTATATAATCTTTTGGGGGTTATAAAAGTCGTTATGTGTCTGGATTCAGAATGAATTTCCACTTGATGGAAGGCATTGTTTTATGTCTAATTTGTTAAAATATTTAGCTTTCTTCATTTTAGGCAAATATGGTCCATAGTAGGCAGGGGGTGGTTTTCTCGCAATATAGCGGCGTTCGTACATCTCATATCTACGCACAAACGTAATTCACCATTTTCTTTTATGATTGGAACATTGGTGAAACCCATTTAGACGGGCCTTGCACTTCTTCAATTATATCACTGTTTAGTGATTCCTTAATTTTGATTTCAACCTTCTCTTTAATGGGGATCGGTACTCTCCACTTGATTTATCCCGATACCAAGTTTTAAGACACCTAGACGGACTGCTGTGTTCTTACCCAACAGGTCTCTAGTACCCCCCGAAATCACGTAAATGGTTGTATGTTCCTTTCGTCCACAGATTTCGAGTATAGTTTCAAATGAACCCTCTATTGCCGGAGAGTTACTACTATATGCTAATACTGTCTTGTCTGGTCTAAGACATTTGATTAAAAATATATACTTTTTTGCTTTTTAACTCTTCCCACGTTTTGTAAGAATTACACTTTTCCGCAATTTGATCTATGAGATGATCATCTTGCTTTTCGAATGCACACTTTTCGGCCTGTTGACGCAATCTTATCAAAAACTTCTCAAATTTTTCTCCTTTTTCCTGTTTTAGCAATCGAAAAACATGCCGCTCATAAACTTTGCTCCGTTTAGGTTGAAAATACTCGTAGAGTTTTTTTATGGCTACTTTAAATACATCAACGGTTTCTGATGACTCGACACTGGCACCCGGTAAATTGTAGAATATTTTTTGTAACCCAGAGCCACCAAAATGCAATAGCATAGCTCGTTTATTGAGTGCTGATATAACTTCAGCTGCGTCCAGATAGATTAGACCTTTTCCATTTTTCACACCTTATAGCCAGAGATGTGCCATCACATTAAAACTGATAGCGGTATTATTATTTTAGGGGCAAACTGAAACAGTTTCTTATATTTTTATTTCCAATTTAATGCTGGTATTTTAATACCCAAAGTCCAATTTAATGGTAGTAACTTAGTACCCAAAGTCCAATTTAATGGTAGTATCTTAGTACCCAAAGTTCAATTTAATGGTGGTATCTTAATACCCAACTTCCAATTTAATGGTGGTATCTTAATACCCAACTTCCAATTTAATGGTGGTATCTTAATACCCAACTTCCAATTTAATGGTGGTATCTTAATACCCAACTTCCAATTTAATGGTGGTATCTTAATACCCAACTTCCAATTTAATGGTGGTATCTTAGTACCCAACTCAATTTAATGATGGTATCTTAGTACCCAACTCAATTTAATGATGGTATCTTAGCACCCAACTCAATTTAATGATGGTATCTTAGTACCCAACACAATTTAATGATGGTATCTTAGTACCCAACTCAATTTAATGATGGTATCTTAGTACCCAACTCAATTTAATAATGGTATCTTAGTACCAAACATCAATTTAATGGTTGGTATCTTAATACCCAAACTCAATTTCTTGATAGTAATATGTTCCATAACACTCGCCCTTCTCTTTCGGTTTATTTGTTATACCGACTACTTCCATTGCTGTGCCATTTAGGCTTTGGGTGAATTCAATACCTATAATGTGCATTTGCAGTATTACTAGTTACCTACTATGCAATTTACAGAAGTCGTGAAGTGTCCACGATTTTTTGTAAGACATATATGCCCTGAAAGCGGTAAAATAGTATTTTCATTAAAGGCGATAAATATCACACCTACATGTAAAATGCCACTAAAATTTAGCTAACGACATTGTATTTCGGTTCGAATCGAGAGGAGTGATTAGTTACATCTACTATTTTTCCATCAAAAATATTTTTAAATAAAAGTTGTGCTAATAGACATATGTTAAAATAAATCATTATTTTATCATTGCTACGGAAACAGAAACTTTTTTTATTCAATATAGATTATAAATAATACTTATTGAAAGTCACTCTTTTGTATAATTACCACTGGTTCGAAAAAAACTCTGTCCTGGGAAGAACCAGCAAGAAACTCAGCGGGACTTTTTTTTTTAAATAACAGCTTACAATCATGTATGTTACACAAATTAACAACACAACAAATTAGAAATAGCTTGGGAGCGATCACCTCACTTCCAGGGGCTATTATCATCTATAAATTCTTTAATATTATAATAATAAATAACTTTAATACATAAAGAAAATAAATTTTGCACACCATAAGCGTGGTCATATGCGAACATATAATTTATATAAATTATTAAAATGATCATAACAGGGTTAAAACAATAAATCATAATTAATAATCCACGGTATTTTTTCCGTGGGTACTCTAGGAATTAATTTACAATTGCAATGCCAATAGTTGCACATTGCTAACCTATTTTTGATTATATCTTTATACTAAATAGGTACTTATCCCATCCTCGTCGCCATTTGTATTGTCTGCTATCTTCTCTAATCACTGTAGTGTAACACAGGCTCGGCACGCACTTAACCAAACACGTCCACTCTCGCCCGAGGCTCTCGTGTAACTGACGCGGTGCGCTCGAGACTGTGACTTATATATAAATGTATGTTTGTGTATTTGTGCAAACACTACAGCATGTATAAGGCGGGCCTTATGGTGGGCCTTACAGCAGATCTAGTGACGCACTACTATCGTGTCGATGTGTATATTATAACGCACGGCACGCGTCTGTCCCTAGCGCACCGATGATTTATAGTACCGCAGGTAGCAAGTGTTAAACATTAGTATAGTACAATATATATAACATAAGAATAAGAACTTACTGGGATAAAACACAAAAAACCATAGAGCAACACCGGCCACCGGCGGCACGGAACAGAGAGGAAGGGAGGTAAGTGCTAATGCAGGTTTTCCCCAATACAGAACTATCTGTTATTTTTGCGAGAAAAATATGCGCATACAAAAACTATTGTTTGTTACTACCAAACCTCGTATGACAAATAAAACAATAAATTGACAAACTTTCTCTCTTTTTGCAGCAAAAAAAGCTGAACTTTTTTGTAGGACTTTGATTCAGCCGTGCAACTAGATTTAGTCTAGTAAGCACTGAGCAGTGCGGCTGCAACAAATTTTATTGTACTCATTTATTGACCGCGTGAACTTATACTTTGACAAAGCGGAACGCCTGCGTATACCTTGCGTATACGCTCGCTAAACCCCTCTGATCTGCCGGTGGCCCATGTTGCCCTATGGATTTGAAGTTTATTTTCGATAAGTATGTAATTATATTTCGCATTTGCCTAAAAACAGTTAGGTACTGTTTTAAATGAAAATTCAACTGCGTGGTATATTAACCACGTCAGGTCTGCACCCCGCTGGGTCTTCACGTTCCACAGCTGTGACACAGTTTTTTTTTTCTGAATTGTCGGTCTAGTAGTATAAATAGTAGTCTTTGATTTATGCTTTAAAATGGACGATAGCGGATAGACCCGCCAGACTCACGCCGAGAAGATATCTCGCGAATGTAAGAACAAAGCTATACTCACAGTATGTCATCACTAGTGTTCTTGTTCGTATCCATATCTACAGAAATATTTAGGGCAGCGGCTTTTAGCACTGTATGTATTAGCAAAGTATAATCTCGTTAATGTTAAAATATAAAAACAAATTAAGAAAATAAAAATATGCTGACGATGGTGGTTGACGCAAATTTAACAAACTAAAACAAGGTTTCATTTCATTTCTTATGTTACACTGAAACCGAACAAGAATGGAATAGTATTTTCTTTTCTCGTCCAAGAATCTCCTTAAAGCGGACAAAAAACTGTGAAGTACTCTAAGAACAGGTGAGCACTACGTGAATGAGACTGCTAGAAACTAGACGCATGTTACTCATATTCACGTCTCTCGGATATTTTTGTGTCTACTTGACGTTAGTGGTTTTTTGAATATTAGCAGCTTAAGTTTTATAACATGTTTTGGCGAGAACTTGATCGCTGGTGAATTGTTACTTTTGTATTATTGTTTAAGTCCTTAATTATTGGCTTTAAATATGTTTTTATATGTAAAAGTCTTGCGATTTTATGTATTAATGTATATGCGTATGTGAACTTTTAATGAAAACCAGTGCCCCGATGGTAATGTAAATCTCAATTTTTTTTATCTGCTATGGCGTGTTGACATATTATCGTCATCGATTATCTATTTGCATAAGCTGCTGCTGACGTATCAACTATAGTAAAGATTATTTTATACAAATTAATTTTCTATAACTTGATTGATTGGCAGAAGTACAACTGTATGAGTCAAAAATCTATGGTCTGGTTTCCGCAGAATCCGCAGATTTATAATATATTTTTCTGTTTCTGTCCATAGATAATCTACTATAGTTCTGTCTGTGGATTTCCGTGTGTTTCATGAAACAGGATTGTAATTAGACTCCAATTAATTTTTGTTAAATCAGCTTTCCTACGAAACACAAAGAATGAGACTCGATTAAGTGATGTTTTTCTATTAAATAGGTACATAAACGTTTACTGAAACGGACCAAGAAAAAAGGGTGAGGTCTAATGAATTAGTCTTCAAAAAATGGAACAATCCTTCGACAAAAATTCTAAACTGTTTTAACTTTCTAATATAGAATGGAGAACAATCTAAGTCGAAGTGGGAGCCGATCGAGTTCTGTATGTGAGCTCGAAAAGGATCTTAGCGATATGAAAATAATGAAATCTAGGACGAATCCACGTAACTCAGTGGGTTCAGCACGAAAAGCAAAACGAATAAGATTTTTTCGAAACGGTGACAAATTTTATTCAGGAGTAACAATTCCAGTTTTGCCAGAACGCTACAGGTACGATACATTTGATTTGATTCAGATCAATTACGAATAGATTGTAACTTTCACTTCGTTAGAATTATTTTAAAACAACCAATACACATCAGCTGTAACTGTTAGAGTGCAATATTTTGTAACTATGACCTATTAAAATATTTTTACATATTATTTTAAATTTAGTGATCATTTTTTAACTAAAATTTAATTGCTTTTGGTGTCTGCTATGTTTTTTGGAATTTAATACTATTACTTTGAGAAATTATTGTTTATTTAAACATATAATAATGTCCGATAAAACATTTTCTCATTTCATAATGAAATGAAAACTGGGTATAAATAATAAAAATATGTTTTTATATTTTGATTTTTGTATGAAGAAACCTAACCTAACCTAACCTAAATTGTTGGTTTCTTTTAATATTTCAGATCTTTTGATAGTTTGACTGCAGATTTGACTAGGGTGCTTGTTGATAATGTTACTTTACCAAGTGGTGTAAGGACAATTTATTCACTTGAGGGTAGAAAAGTAAGTATAAAAATATTTATGTTTACATTTATGTTGTGTTAAGAATAACTAATATGCTTCTTACAGATAGGAAAATTAGACGACCTGGAAGATGGGCAGTCATATGTATGTAGTGGTGTTGGTGAACCTTTCAAACGCTTAGATTATGAAGCTAGTGCTGTTACACCACAATCTTTTAGACTTAGTGGTCCTGAGTCCTTAAATGATAGTGCAAGTCCATCACCAGCAAGAGCTAACAATAGGCTGTCCCGATACCTACAAGTATGTAATGATTTATTTTATTTTTATGCAATAAGTTTCTGATTGTGAAAAAATAATTTAAGCAACACCTTAGTAACTATGGCTCTCTATGACAACATTTATAGTTAATTAATATAATTGATTATTAGTCTTTTGTTAGGCATAATTTTAATAGTATTTAAGTAACAGTGCCAAACAAAACAAGCCCACCTTAATAAACTTTAAAAAATGAAAGCTATAGATGTGTTGTTACATCCAAGGATCAAGATGGAATGCCTCATAGCATGTAGTTATGCTGGTGCCCTATACCCTTCAAATCAGAATACAGCATTAACAGTGCATTTTAGGCAGTAAGAGATTAAAGGGTGGTACTTACCCGTATAGACTGTTAGGTAGAGAAGTCTTCCAATTTATTATCCCATACAAGGAAGGTGTGAATTTTATATTTTTTATTTCATCCATCCATTACAACCTATAAAAGTCTACTGCTGAACCTATGCCTCCACTGTAGACTCTTGGCATGCGGGTTGGCAACCACAGTTTTTTATTTTTTTGAGTTGTTACCAGGAAGATGCTGCTGCCCATCTCCTGTTTCAGTTTCCCTCTGTTGCCTCATACCACACCCACGGGATAATATGAGGTAGTGGATATTCTTACACCGCCACTACACAGTTAAAGAATATCCAGTACTAATATTTTTTATTTATTTTAATATATTGTATAATCATCTGTTCATGATTTATCTATGCATCATGATTTCTCAAGACTACACCTCTGTTGACAGGCATGAGAATTTATTTTATGTTATGTTAATCTCATCTTTGAGCCGACTTTAAAAAAGGAATTAATAAGATTCGAAATGCCGAATTTCAGCAGCTATATAATTATATTATTTTATTATTTTTTTTGCCATAAAGTAGCAATGTAACAGTTTACTACCCCATATCATCCCATGGGTGTTACAAGAGGTGGCAGAGTGAAATGAAACAACAGTAGTGAGGTTGTAAACTAAACTAAATATTTCTGATAACAACTCAAATAATGATAAGAAACTGCAGTCAAACATGCTTACCAAGCATGACAATAATGGCAAATATCATTCTTTGTGGCATTCTTTAGTTGTCTTATGTTCAGCACTGAACTGTTCAGCTGAACTGTAATTAATAAATTATTTTTTTCTGTTTTGTTTTTGTAGTTTGTTTTTACTTATTTTTTAAGTTATTATTAATTTAAAACTAAATTAAATTTATTTATTTTTATATTTATATTGCTTTTTAGACAAATGGTAGCAGTAATGCAACTGGTAACGGGACAGCAAGAGTCAGTCCTGCTGGGGACAATGTAGTTCGGCCACGCATAGTTACTATTATTAGAAATGGAGTTAAACCCAGAAAGGTTAGTTATTTGACATAGAATAATAACTGAAGAAATTAATATTATGACATTTTAATTTACCTTCACAAAATGTTAGCTCTTTATCTATGAAATTGCTGTTTTGTATTGGAAAATTGGAATAAAAAAACAAATTGACCAAAATATTTGTCATTTTATGGACAGTTTATGTTTATGCTCTTGTTATAGAAATCTGCTTCTTTTTTTTTATAAAAAAAACACCTGATGGTAAGTAGTTGCTGTGGCCCATAGACATCTACATCTATCTTGTATTACAAATCAAAATGCAGATGCGTTGTCACCCGTGAGGACTAAGATGGAATGCCTCGTTTCCAGTAAAAAGGGTCTCCGGTTCTCTACACTCACCATACGAAACACAGCAGCGTTAAGCTGCTATTTTACGCTGGTATTCGGTGAGAACGTGGTCCTTCCCCGGTTGAGCCGACCCATTCGTGCTACAACCATAATATAACTGCAGCATGGCTATGGCTCTACCACATATAAAAACCAGATATTCTGCCGTAAGCATAAGCTTCTTTTGGTTGATCGTTCTATTCGGTTATTGTTTGGTAAGAATACCTGGATACAGCTACTGTGATGAATGCTTACAACTGTCATGTAGGATCCATTTCTCATTGCAGGTTGTTATTTAATATGAAATTCCCTCCGTTCTATTCCAATTCAGCAATAACATTGAATGCAGATGCGAATTGCTTGAATGTGGGCCTTTCGCTATACATCACTCTGTTACACCCGACACTAGCACAGCTGTAGTTTGAGACGGATCCTCTTGAGGTGGTCATGATTTACATTGAGTCGAAATTTCACTAAAGAAAGAGATTGAACCAATAACGCATTTTTTGTTTGTTTGTTTGATAGTAGTGCTAAGTCATATACGACATTTCATTACGGTTGTATTTTACATTAGCATCGCCAAATTAAAATGTAGAACATCCATCAAAGATGATCCATAAATGAAACTAATTTTACGGATTTTATTTTTTTTAATTTTCTTTTTTTTTCTTTTAATTTTCATACACACAACAACACAAACACTCACGCCTGTCACCCAGAGGGGTAGGCAGAGACTACAGACTTCAATTTGGCGCGATCCTGACACACCTCTCTCGCCTCCTTTACATCCATATATCTACGCATACACGCTCGTAGGTTAAGGGTACTCCTAATCTGGCCCATTTTCAATGTATCGCTGATTTGGTCGATAAATCTTCGTCTAGGGCGTCCCTTCCCGACTCCGACCGAGAAGTGAACGGCAACTTCTGAAACATAAATTTGCTTTGTCACTCTTTCCTCATTCATTCTTTCTACATGACCAAATCACCGAAGCATTCTTTTTTTAATCCTGGTCACAACGACAGCGACAGGTCACAAAGGAGGTGTCGGATTTATCGTCCACAAGTCTCTCGTTAACAACGTGTTAAAGATTGGGAGTATGGCGACGAGGGTTGCGTACCTTATACTCAGAATCACCAAACGGTATACGCTGAAGGTCATACAGGTTTACGCACCAACCTCGGCACACCCCGATGAGGAGGTGGAGGAAATGTATGAGGATATCTCTAGAGCCATGCATTCCTCCAAAACCCACTATACGGTGTTAATGGGAGACTCCAACGCAAAACTAGGCACAAGAGAGAACGGTGAGCTGAAAGTAGGGAATTTCGGAATAGGGCAACGGAACCCAAGGGGCCAGCAGCTGGCCGACTTCATGGAGAAAGAGAGACTATTTATGATGAACTCTTTCTTCCAGAAGCGGCCCCACAGGAAGTGGATCTGGTCGAGCCCCGACGGTTCGACAAAAAATGAGATTGACTTCATTATGACGACCAGACAACAACTGTTCAGTGATGTCTCAGTGATCGCGAGGGTGAAAACCGGCAGCGATTACCGAATGGTGAAAGGCACAGTGAACCTAAACGTTAAGTTGGAGAGGTCACGTCTAATGAAGTCAACGCTCCGTCCCCCTCGTGCTTCTAATCCAAAGTCCCGAAACCTTTCAGCTCGAACTACAAAACCGTTTTCAGTGCCTAGAAGATTGCAATGCAGTGGACGATATGAATGACAAACTCGTGGAAATTGTCCATGCGGTCGGAGCTAAGTTTTGCAAGACCCGCCGCAAAAGAACACAAAAACTCTCCGATCACACTCTTAATCTCATGGCTGTTAGACGGGATATGAAGCTGCAGTCTTCAGTAGATTTGACAGCATACAGGCAACTGAACAGACAAATCTCCAAATGCATGCGGCGGGACTTAGGCCACTTTAATACTGCTCGTATTAAAGAAGCGAACGAGTGGAACCAGGGCTCCAAAGTCTTTGCTAGAAATCTGTCTGCCAGAAAGAGCCAACTGTCGAAGCTGAATACCGAGTGTGGCAGCGTCGTTTCCGGGACACCTGAGATTTTGAGTGAGATCGAGAGGTTCTATGGGCACCTGTACACATCATCGTTGGAGCCACACGTAAGTGTGAGTAATGATCCAAGAGCGAGTCTTATCCAACACTATTCCGATGATATCCCGGACGTCAGTCTGAGCGAGATTAGAATGGCCCTCCAGCACCTTAAAAACGGCAACAAGGCCCCAGGCGAGGATGGAATTACAGCGGAGCTTCTGAAAGCGGGTGGAAAACCGGTACTTGAAGTCCTTCAGAAGCTCTTCAATTCCGTCCTCCATGGTGGTACTACACCGGAGGCGTGGAGCAGAAGTGCGGTGGTCTTATTCTTCAAGAAAGGTGACTACGTTCTCTTGAAGAACTAGAGACCGATTTCCCTTCTGAGCCGCGTCTACGTGCTGTTTTCAAGAGTCATTACGAATCGTCTCGCGAGCAGACTTGACGACTTCCAGCCTTCCGAACAAGCCGGTTTCCGAAAAGGCTTTAGCACCATAGACCACATACATACCCTTCGGCAAATTGTACAGAAGTCCGAGGAGTACAATTTGCCACTGTCTGGCGTATGTGGACTATGAGAAAGCCTTTGATTCCGTCGAAATTTGGGCGGTGCTGCAGTCCCTTCAGCGATGCCAAGTTGACTGTCGGTATATCGAAGTGCTGAAGTGCTTGTACAGTAGAGCTACGATGGCTATCCGAGTACAGAACCAGAGTACGAAACCTATCCAATTACAGAGAGGTGTAAGACAGGGTGACGTGATATCCCCGAAACTCTTCACCGCTGCATTGGAAGACGTTTTCAAGCTTCTGGACTGGAAAGGATACGGTATTAACATCAATGGTGAGTATCTCACTCACCTTCGATTTGCCGACGACATAGTCCTTATGGCACAATCGCTGGAGGACCTAAGTACTATGCTCAATGACCTCAATAGTGTTTCCCAACGGATAGGTCAAGATGAACATGGACAAAACAAAGATCATGTTTAATGTCCATGTCACACCTATGCCGGTAGATGTTGGGGACACTAAGCTCGAAGTTGTTGACGAATATGTTTACCTGGGACAAATAGTCCAACTAGGTAAGTCCAACTTCGACCGAGAGGTCAATCGGCGGATTCAACTCGGTTGGGCAGCCTTCGGGAAATTACGGCACATCTTCTCGTCAGGTAAACCTCAAAACTTGAAAACAAGACTGTACAACCAGTGCGTGTTGCCAGTGATGACCTATGGTACTGAGACGTGGTCCTTCACTGCTGGCCGGATGAAGAAGCTCAAGGTCGCTCAGCGAGCTATGGAGAGGGCTATGCTTGGAGTTTCTCTGCGTGATAGACTTAGAAATGAGGATATCCGTAGTAGAACCAGAGTGACCGACATAGCCCAACGGATTAGTAAGCTGAAGTGGCAAAGGGCCGGCCATATAGCTCGAAAAACCGACAACCGTTGGGGAAAAAAGGTTCTCGAGTGGCGGCCTCGTACCGGCGGACGAAGTGTAGGGCGTCCCCCCACTAAATGGCGTGATGACCTGGTAAGGCATGCAGGAAGTCGATGGATGCAGGTGGCTCAGGACCGTGCTTAGTGGCATTCTTTGGGGGAGGCCTATGTTCAGCAGTGGACTTGTGAAGGGCTGTAATGATGATGATGATGATAACGTTTTACTTTCTTCTCTTTCAAAAACCATCACCTTTGTCTTACTTGCGTTTACTTTCATACCCCTTTCTTTTAATGACCAGTTCATTAAAGTAACCATCATTTGCAACTCGGCCGCCGACGATGCAAATATGACTTGATCATCGGCGTACAAAAGGCATTTGACGGTTAACTCATCCATTCTGAACCCACATTCTTCAACTTTCAAAGTTTGCAAACATCTGTCCTTAAACAGCCATGGGGATGCTACACAGCCCTGTCTGACACCTTTTTGAATGCCAAACCAGTCCGAGTTTTTTTTCCATCAGTTTCTTCCATAACTCTTTCAATTAACACCTTAGTATACAGTTTACCCACAATGCTAAGCAAGCTGATACCACGGTAGTTTTTACAGTCCTGCTGTGACCCCTTTCCCTTATATTTTCGGAATATAACGGCTTTGCATCTGTTCTTCCGGTACCCGCTTCAGTTCCCAACATAATTTAAACAAGGTGTACAGCAGGCCTGCAATCACACCCTCTCCAGCCCTTAGCATTTCGAGTGATACTCTATCATATCCGGCTGCCTTACCTGCTTTCATGCTTTTCATTGCTTTCATTATTTCATCTACACTTATCTCCCTACCTCTCTCCATTTCTCTCGGAATTTCTATTTCACTTAATTCAGACGACTCGTCACTCCTAATTACGCGTTCAAAGTATTCCTTCCGTCTCTTTAAATTCAATTCTCTTTAAACAGCCATTCTCGTCTCGTATAGCATTAATTTTTAATTTTCATCTTTATCTTTATTTTATTTTTAAACCTAGTCATAAAAAGGTATAGTTATGAATTGAATATCTTGATCTACTGTTACGGGCAAAGTGCTCGAATGCAGAATAATGAAACATATTGCGTGATTATATTCGCGAGAAACTACAAGGGAAGCTCGCAAAAATTATTTAGTTTTATCAAGCGATTACCCCAGCTCACAAGTCCGCCGTTTCGATATTTTTTTTACAGGATAGGGTGACAAACGAGCACACAGTACACCTGATGGTAAATAGTTACTGTGGCCCATAGACATCTACATCTATCCTCGTTTACGAATCAAAATGCAGGTGCGTTGTCACCCGTGAGGATTAAGATGGAATGCCTCTTTTCCAGTAAATAAGGGTCTCCGGTTCTCTACACTCACCATACGAAACACAGCACCATTAAACTGCTATTTTACGCTGGTATCCTGTGAGAGCGTGGTGCTACCCCGGTCGAGCCGACCCATTCGTGCTACAACTACACTACTAATATAGCTGCAGCATGGCTCTACCACGTACGATGGATTCGATGGCTGCAGATCGAGATATTGTCTTTGAAAGACTTAAACATCTTCCTTATTCACCAGCCCTTGCACCAAGTGATTTCTATCTATTTCCATGATTGAAGGATTATCTGAGAGAACAGAAGTTTTATAAAGAGATGATAAACAAGTAGTCACTGCAGTACAGGATGTTTTAGTTGCTCAGGTTGAAGAATTATATAGGTAGGGGAATTTTAAACTTAAGAAAAATAATTTGTAAGTGTATTACACTAAATGGTAACCATGACAGAAAATAAAATAACATTTAATAAAGTTATCTGTGACATACTCATTCTTACTTTTTATTGAACATTCCCAGTATGTGTTTATATAAAATATACATTTATATTCATTTTATAAAATACACATTTGCATTTTTATTTGCAAAACTTTACATCTTCATGAAGTTCCATAAGTACGGTCTCCATCTCGTTTTCCTAAAGGTGATTATTTAGTTTACCAGGCTTGTAGATGACCAAAAGCAGTCATCAAAATATAAAAAAGAGACCTTGGCGGTGAATTTAGCCATAGTGAGAGCCTTGGGTCGGGTTTGTTCAGAAGTTTTCTTGCAGATCGGAGCGTCGAGATCGTAATCGACGGTGCTCCGACTCGAAGCCTGGAAGTTCTGATACTGCTTGCTAACTACTATCCTGTTTCTTTTATATATTAATGAAACATAGTGGACAATATTGGCCATGGCTTTTACATCTGCGACAATAACATTTCTTGAGAACAGATCTTGGACCTTTATTTAGAGACAATGTTATGAGTTTGGACTCTGATTTCAGTCAGTACTCCGCATATTCAGAGTCGTGTTCAAATGATACTTCCATAGTTTGCCAACCTCGACTCAAGCCGAAAGTAATTGCTTGCTACGCATTCAGGACACACGACTGCCTGATAAACGCTTCAAATGCGTCGCATACATATGCTGCATTGTTTGCGCGTACTGTGATCGCGAGCCCTGCTGCAAATAAAGCAACGACCAACGCACCCTTAAACAGAAATATTACTTATATTGCACAGGTTGTTTGGGCAACGGTATTATCACAATATCTTCGGGTAATGGTATCACTATAAACAATATGTTTTGTCGAATCAATGAAAACGTTCCAAACATCAGCATCGAAAAATAGCAGGAATGTTATAAGAGTCGTTTTGCCAGCCTTTGCCATACCTAGTGGGCCCGGTGCACGGGCTAAAATATTACGAGATCTTGGCGGTGGAAACTATCTTCTACCTGAGACTGATAGGAAACTAAGCCCGACAGAGAAATAATTTCAGCATCATCCTCTTCGTCTTCTTTGTTCCGTATCAAACTGGTGAGGAGATCTTTGCTATTCGTCGACACTTTGTACGGCAAACCCTCCTTTCTCCTCACGTTCATACAATACGTTATCTTCTTCGTTATCCTCTAGCAGCCATCTTTGTATTTATTCACATAAGTTATTTAAATAGTCCGCCATCTAAAAAATACGAAAATATAATAAATATACATGAAATATCCATAAATACAAACAAGACATCCAATCAATTGCTTGCACTAAATTTTAAAGTAGTACTACAAGAATTATATCATATTTACCTTAGTTTTTATAATTTGTCCACTAAATAAAAAAGCTTCCACGAACGCTATGTAGAAGGCTCGCCCGGGATACATACGTAGCCCACCGACTTTAATGACAATTTACCCCAGCGTCTGCTCCGGCGCTGCGTGTCGCTATAATCGACAGGCCGGGAGGGGGTATATTATCCTTTGAGGAATACCACGAAATTTTGGCGCTGTGGCAAGTTTATTTAAAGAAATAAACGACCGATACATTGTGTTATATATGTAGCCCACGCGTGCACTTCAGTGTTAACAGTGTTTTTCATTTTAATTTTTTTTTAATTAACAAATTCAATGATTTTTACGTCAGCCACTTTTGTTTTGAAGTATAATATTTGCGAGAGCAGAGGCAGAGCAAAAAATTTGCTTTAAAAAAAGATTAATGCGGTCCAAAATTTCAATACAATTTTTAACAATTGCTTAAGATTTTTACACACTCTTTAATATGAGAATGCAAAATTGAAATAAGATTTTAGAACAGAAGATACGTAAGAAGGCAGACTAGCAATAAATAACCTAACCATTCACTTCCAAAATATTCCATTTCTAACAAATTAAATAATGAAAGTAAACAAACCACAATGACATTAAGTCAACAAGCATCATAATGTCATCTACTTCGAAGCATTAATATCACATTTTCGAAGCGTTTTTAACCCCTGTGCTTGACTTGACTTGAGTCATCGATTTCGCCTTTATGTCCTGCACTAAACTTTTTTTACTACGCAAACAACTGTAAATAATATGATGTGATTTCTATTTTAGGTATGTAGATTGCTACTGAACAAACGTAACAGTCCCACTCTGGAGCATGCTCTAGCTGCAATAACAGAGTGCATCAAGCTTGATACTGGCTGTGTACGCAAAGTGTTCACTCAATCTGGTACCCCTGTCACAGCTCTACACCAGTTCTTTGAAGATGAAGATGTATTCTTTGCTTATGGAAGTGAAAGGTAATTAAATTTATCATCATGTAATAAGAAAATCGCTATAATGAGTAATTTTTTTTTCAAACAAAATTAAGCTTTATTGTTATAAAATAGGATTTATTGAAAAATATCAATATCGGAGATATAACTTTTGGACCATTCATTAAGTACTGTATGTATAATAAAAGGTTGGGGGAAAAGTTTCTTCATACTTCAAATTCGAGACATTTATTTTCAAAGTTTAATTACATTTAATTATTATCTTTATATATAAAAATTACGTGTCACATAGTTTATCCGCGATGAACTCCTAAACTTCTGAACTGATTTCAATAAAATGTTTCACAATGTGTGCAGTTTGGTCCAACTTGAGAGATAGGATAGTTTTTATCCCGATAAGTGACCCTCAATTTTTTTTATTGTGAATTTAATGATCTGTTTTAGGACACGTGGTCGTCGGAAAGGGCAGAACAACGTCTGCCTGGTCAGCTAGTATATGTATATGTGCCATTTTGTTGGATAACTTTGTGCGATCTTGTAGGTAATGACATAATCCCGTTGCTGTAGAAATCTTTCGACAGTCATTTTGATGTTAACCTATCATTACCCAAAGAATTCTGAAGAGTCACAAACAGGTGAAAATCTGAGGGTTCAAGGTCAAGACTATATGTTGGATGCAAACACTTCTTAACCAAGCTCTATCAATTTTTGCTGAGTCGCCAAAGATGTGTGTGGTGTGGCGTTAACATGACGAAAGACCACTCCTTTTCTGTTGATCAATTCCGGCCGTTTTTTCTCAATTTCTTGCTTGAATCTCATTAGTTGTTGGCAGTAGAGATCTAAATGGATGGTTTTGCTCGACGGTAAAAGCTCTTAAAAAACGATGCCTTTCCAATCCCACCATACACACATCCGGGTTTCGCTATAGTATGTGGAGCTTGACTACCCTTTGACCATATCTTTTTTGCACGTTCTTGTCGTAGGTGACCCACTTTTATCACCAGTGATCAATGTTTTCAAAAATGGTTCGGTTTTATTACGTTTCAATAGAGAATCGCAAATGAGTTCACGATTCATTAGGTTTCTTTCAGTGAGCTCGTGTGGTACCCAAATATCGAGCTATTTGTATAGCCAGACTTTTTCAAATAGGTCAAAACTGTTTTGTGCAAAATTCTCAATTTCTCGGCTATGTCGTAACTACAATATTCCAATCTTGCTCCACTTTTTCAAAAATGGCATCGACTTTATCCGTATGACGGCTACCAGAGTGAGCTGTTCTTTGACATCAAAATTCCCGAACTGAAAACGCTTGAACCAACTTCTGATGACACTCATTGACACTGTATTAGGAGGTCCATAAACGTCGCAAATTTTTTTTCGCGGCTTGAGTCGCACTGTTTCCTTTTTTGTAATAAAACTTTAAAATGTATCGAATTGTTTCGTTAGATTCACTAATTTTGGCGAACAGAAAAACAATTGAAAAAGGGCGTTTAAAAAATTGTATTGTATGTATTGATATTAAAACCAGCCAGATCCAAACAGTACAACCAAAGATTTTTTTTTTAATTTTATACTAACAAAATATGAAGAAACTTTTTTTCAACCCTAATATTAATTGTAACAATATTTTGCAGAGTTAATCAAGAAGACTTTGAGTTAGAATTTGAAGAAAGCAAAGCAGTTTTGCAGTGCAGAAAAAACCCAATTACTAAAAATTCCAGGTAAGAAGACTAATGAAATGTTACTACTGTTTAAAAAAACTTACATTGTGAAAAAACTGTTTAATGAAACGGATGTTATAACGTAATGAGGGCATCCACGACTTTTTCTGCCACCAGGGCGGCGCCACTTTCGAGTGAGGTAAAATATTTGACAGATTTCATAGTGGGGACGATAATTTCTTAGGAAAATGTAATCTTTAAGGTTTCTTTCTGTATTATTAGTTATATTTTATATTAATTACATTAGAAATGAATAAACCAAACTATAAATATAACTAAAAGACGACTTTTAAAAAAAAAAGTTATAATGTGCAAAAAATTAAAAATCAAACCACTGACTCATTGTGTTATATATTAATATAATACTCTAGACAATGATAAACTATTATTTAAAACTAATTTCTCAATTAAATGACACTATGTAACAAAAAAACTTTACCTCAGTCGCTAGTAGCGACATCTGGTGAGTGGAAGATTATTAGCCCTCATTATACTTTAATAATATAAACTCTTTGCAAAAAAAAAAAACGATCACGACAATAAGCAAAGAAGCAATTTTATTGTTACTATTACATTGTTTGATAATTTGAGGTAGTATTTTACACGGTGGTTAATTAATTAATTATAATTCGGAGAGAATGGCTAAAAATGGTATGTTTGGTTTAAATGACCGCAGTTGGTTCTAATTTATTAAAATAAATAGTAGGACTGTATTATAGGGTGCGGTGCGAACGGCGGTAAGGTTTTACTATTTCGGTACACTGCAAATGCCCTAACTTCGGGCTACAGGAAGGACGTGAAGGAATTCATACGCACTCACCTGGAACTCTGCTGATCTGCCTGGTGTCGCAAGGGCTGCAGCCACGATGATTCGGCGCCGGCTTCTTTCACACATGTATACTTCACAGATAATCGCGAAATATAGCGTTATTGTATATGTCTATACATTTTATGACAATTTTGTATAGTTTAAAGTCTAAATTACAAAGACGGGTGCGATGGCGCGAGATAGAAGCAGTTGCTTGTGTGTCTTCTGAGAACTTCGTTTACACAAGAGTGCTCATGCTAAAGGCATAAAAGGCGGTAGATAGGAAACTCGGAAATGGACTCTTTGGAGTACTCTTATTGGATAATAATTAACGAATCACATAAGCGATAAGCGGTAGTGCAAAAGTGGCGTGGACATACAGAATTTTGTAAATTATAATTAGCAAGGAATAGTTTTCGTCAGTTTTATCATAACATTTTGAATAAATTAATTATATTTATCGTGTTAAAGTTCCAAGCGCAAGTAGTGTACCTGCTCGCTTAGTAAAATAAAACACGCTCTTCTGTTTTTTTGGCCAAAAATGGCCAGTGCGAGTTGTGTATGTGGAATTAAAACTTCCGTTATGTATCGGTGTCCAGTCAGTGTGCCGTTTTCGATGAATACTAACTGTACGATCCAACGAATTTATTCCTGCCAAAACATAACAGAACTCCCAAACATAAGGTGTGATTTCTTCAAAATATCCTCCTCCTAACTAACCTAACTCCTTGTCTTCGTAACATTCGACGACGTCGGTATTCACTGTAAACAGATATACCCTATCCCAATCTTCTTGAGTGCATGACACACAATTTTGAACAAAGTTAGCTTTCACCTGGTAACTGTGCTCACGGAATAATTTAGGGCCGCGGTCTGGGCGATGACTGCGTATATTAGCAACGACAAGCCTCCTCCTGACCGCCGATGGACTAATTTGCACGTTTCTTATTTCGGTTTTTCTTAAGATGCACACGAAGATTTGCGATTTCTCAACGCTTGACTGTGTGATTCGATACTTCTCTTTGTAGCGCTGCCAGGTCCTTTGGACTGTCGAACGACCCACATTTAGCCTTAAGCCATGAAAGATTGGCTGCAACTCTCTTAAAAGGAGGCTTTTATCAATTTATCTACCATTTTCGAAACCGCTAAACAGCAATAACAATACCTTATGTCAGAGAAATTGATTAATTGAATAAAATGGACTAAAAGTTATTTAGACTCGATATTAACTTTCGGGAGCTCCACAAAATGTAGTAACAAGTGGTAAAATTAAACATTTTGTACAACCGACTTCAATATAAATTTAATTTATTGTGAGTTTTTTAAAACCGCTCGACCGATTTCGATAAAATTTAAATGGGACCACCTGGGAAGTATACCATTTGAAACAAAAAAAATAATTTTCCAAATCAGGCGTCTTCGAATAATCGATGTACATACATTTAAAAAAAAGACGAACGACGAATTGTAAACCTCCTCCTTTTTGAAGTTGGTTGAAAAGTTAAAAACCAGTCTCAGGCAATAATTTTAAAATTGGAGCCTACTTTTTTAAACACCACAGTATTTTTATAACCGGCCAGTAACATGTACAAATGATTAAAACCGCTCGTTTTTTGCAAATGAGTTTATTAATGACCAAAAAAGTCAGCTACACGCACATTGAAAGATATGTTAGGTTGAGTTCTACTTTGCAAACTAATCTCTAAAATTTCCCGAAGAACATTGTTCAATTCGACATTACTGGCAATATTGTCGAACGATACTATACCTATATTGTAATACAATTATATAAAAAAAATTGACGGCAATTTGTTTAATAATTTCCAACAAAATGTAAACATACGAAACAAATAAAAATATTTATTATCAACTTACGCGTGGCATATTCCTTGTGATTTTAGTTTTCTTATGTACTTTTTGTACCATTTCACCATACGAGACGTAGTTTTTGCATTTTTCGTTGTAAAAATAACATGTGCCATTAGAACTGAGGCGCGCTACGTCCTGGTGCCGATTGTCGGATTTTGATGTATTTGTGTGCGTGTATCTCGCATATGACAAACAAAATTTTAAGACCTAGTGTCCCCTCACGCATTTTCTTTGTAAAATTACTTTTATATATTTTTTACTCCATGAGCTTAAACTAGAGACAAATCCTGTGACAAATAATGCGAATTCAAATCTAAAGAATGGAATTAGACAACTAATCTCAAATCACAAAAATTGTGGCGCCACGGCTAAGCGACTATTGTGACAAAAGCTCTTTTTTTTAAATGGAGACTATCAATAAAACATTTTTTTTTTACTAAATAATAATAGAAAGTGGCATGTACGAGGGTGGGTCAAAAAGTTTGCGGAATGAAGGGGTTAGAGAGGAAATGGGGGATATTTTTTACTATCACTACTTGGTGACTCAATACAACTAAAAATACCAAGTATCAGCCAGATCGGTTCGTTAACCTTTGAGATATGACAGGATAAACAAGTCAATCGCAAAGTGAACACTAACTATGGAGAAAATTAAGTTTCGTGCCGTGATTAAGTTCCTCACTTAGCAAAGAAAACGCCACATACCATTATGGAAGAGATGTCATCTGTTTACGAGGACTCTTGCCCCGGAAAAATGATATTTTAAAGTGACAGCCTTTTCAATTGAAGACGATCGGCGCTCAGACCGACCGATTGAAGCAACTTCCTCAGACGTTGTCAAAAAAGAATGTTGTAGTGATATGATAATGATGAACTTTTTTTCTTGAAGATGCTTAAATGATAGATGATGTCTGAAGAAAACAGATCGTAGAAATGACTGGAGTATCATCTAAACCCGTTTTAAACATTCTCCATAACCATCTTGGCATGTCTAAGGTCAATGTAAAATGGTTGACAAGAATACTCACAACACTTCAGAAACAGCAGCGGGTCGAGTGTTCGTGCGAGTTTTTGAACCTGTGTAGTGAGAACAGGGACGAAATTATGAACCGAATTGTGATTGGGTTCATCACTATGAACCTGAGTCAAAGCAGGAGTCCATGCAGTGGCTTGTACAGGCGCAGCACGGCCTAAGAAGTTTAAGGTGTCACAATGAGGGCTAATAATCTTCCAATCACCAGATGTCACTAGTTGTGACTGAGGTAAAGTTTATTATTACACAGTGTCAGTTAATTGAGAAATTCATTTAAAATAATAGTTTATCATTATCTAGAGTATTATATTAATACACAACACAATGCATCAGTAATTTTAATTTTTTGCACAGAGTTATAAAAACTCTTTTTTTTAAAAATCGGCTTTCAGTTATATTTATAGTTTGGTTTATTTATTTAACTAATAATACAGAAAGAAACCTTAAAGGTTACATTTTCCTTAGAAATTATCGTCCCCGCTATGAAATCTGTCAAATATTTTACCTTACTGTAAAGTGGCGCAGCCCTGGTGGCAGAAAAAGTCGGGGATGCCCTCATTGGCTGGAAAGATTATGGCTTCAGTTTTTTTGGGATTCAGAGGGGAATTTATTGATCGATTATAAAGATAAAAGTGTCAATATGACGGGACAATATTACGCAACGCTACTAAATAAATTAAAAGACGCGATTAAAGAAAAAAAAGGCGAAGGTAGTATCGAGGTGTGCTCCTTTTACATGATAGCGCACCCGTTCAGAAAAGCCATGTTGCGATGGCTTCGAAACTTCGGTCCGTTCGGATTATTATTTGATACCATTTATGAAAAAGGAGCTTCGGAGAAAGAAATTTACAGTTAATGAAGAAGTGAAGTCTGCAATTTCTGTATATTTTTGTTAGATCCACAAAAATAGACAGAAATTGCAGACTTCACCAAACATTTTTTGAAGGTATAAATAACTTATTTGAACGCTCTCAGAAGTGTATACGGGTTAATCTATATAAATAAAATGATAGAGGTTTGCAGTTGTGCGCGCATCACGGAAAACTACTGGATAGATTTCAATTAAGTTTTCTAAGTTTTATTTCTTAGACATTTGGCCTTTATCGCTTGTCACCCTTATGCTATATTTAAAAAAGGTCGGGTCCGAAGCCGCGCATGCCGGTGAAGGCGAGCGGCGCGGCGGCGAGCGGCGCGGCGCGCGGCGACGCCGAGCCGGCCGCCGCGCAGCTGCTGCCGCACCCGCTGCGCCTCAAGTACACCGTCGGCAAAATCATCGGTACGTGCATTCTGTACAAACATATAAACAAACAACAACATTATTATCACATATTTGTCACATTTTATTGACAGTTTTTGTTATAATCAGGTGACGGCAACTTTGCTGTTGTACGGATATGTAAGGACAAAAACACTAGCAAGGAATACGCTCTCAAAATAATCGACAAAGCAAAGTGCAAAGGCAAGGAGCACTATGTAGAAGCAGAGGTATACATTAAATTGAATTAAAATTCAAATAAGCGTAGTTTATAAGTTTACAATATTAATCATGAAAACCACTTTACATTCAGGTACGCGTAATGAGAAAGCTATGCCATCCACGCATTGTATCCCTTATAGAGGAACAAGACTGTCCAGAGTGGTTGTTCCTCATTATGGAACTAGTTAGTGGTATGTATGGTTCAATAATTTTCTAATATATTCGTGTCATATTGCAGGACTAATATTGTATTATAAATCAATGTATTAGAACTACAACTGCATTGTATCATCATCATCATAAGTAATTCATGAAATTTTATTATGACTGATAAATACTGTAACAAAATTAAAGCTAAATCACTTATCTAATCAAGAAAACTAATTTATTTATTTCTTTGTTGCATACATACCAAATAAAAATATTACTATTGTTTACCATTTTTAGGTGGAGATTTATTCGATAGTATTGCAGCTGTATGTAAATTCTCAGAGCCTCAAGCTCGTTTGCTAATTGGTCACCTAACATCAGCTATTGCATATCTGCACTCACTTTCTATTGTGCATCGTGACATCAAACCCGAAAATTTACTGGTAAGATCATCTATTAACAATCACAGAAATCATGGTAGTGGTGTTGTGTTCATGTACCTATCTATACTTTGTAGTAATTCTAGTGACCTATCCTAGCTTCGAAGGCATGTCCCCACCCTTTTTAAAAAAAATATGTATTTCACTTAAAAATATACATATGTCCATATGTATATTTTTGGCCTTGATCAGTTGATATTTTAAAATTATATAGCACGTTGGTAAATATTTTAAAGTTTCGTGGGCCTGTAGTACCCAAACCAACCGATAAGCCGCTGCACGTCTAAACATGGAAAAGGAAATCCATCCATCCCATCTTGTTCTGTTGTGTTATTAGACTTGGATATGGGAAATGCTGAATAAAGGTCAAACATTTAACTACATTTACAAATATTACATACGAGGGTGGATTGAAAAGTACTCGGCCTAACACAGATCCATTCAATTCTAAAAATCAAATCTACCCACATTATTTAGTTCAGTTCAGACTAGTTCATTGTGTGAAGTTCGAAACGTGTGCGATAATAAGTTGTGATTTTATAAATTTATTAACAAAGTAATCGGACATAATTTCCGCGAATGGAGCAAATCGAGCAGCGTGCCGTCATTAAGTACCTCCATAAGAAGGGGCTATCATCAAAAGCCATCCATGATGACATGGTCAGTACATTAGGCGATTGTGCTCTGTCATATTCATCCGTCAAAAAATGGATAGCAGAATTTAAGCGTGGTAGAGAGAGTGTGAAAGATGAACCCCGCTCTGGAAGGCCTTCGACGTCAACTACTGACGGACGAAAATATTAAAAAAGTAGGTACTTGATTTAATAATGGGAGACCGCAGATTAAAAATTAGAGAGATAGCCGAGATTATAGGCATCTCTTATGAACGAACTCAAAACATCATTGTCAACGAGTTGGGTTTCCACAAGGTGTCTGCGAGGTGGGTTCCGCGACTGCTTTCAGTTGAACAAAAAAGGACGCGATTGACTATTTCACGCGACTGTTTGGAGTTATTTGAAGCCGATGCAGATGATTTTTTGAATCGTTTTGTTACTATAGACGAAACATGGGTTCATTACTGTACACCGGAAACAAAACAACAATCAAAACAGTGGAGAAGACCTGGTTCACCACCCCCTAAAAGGCTAAGTCGATTTTCTCGGCAAATAAGGTGATGGCTTCAGTATTCTGGGACTCGAAAGGTGTGATTATGATTGATTATCTTGAAAGGGGTCAGACTATAAACTCTGATTACTACTGCACCTTACTACGTCGTTTACGAGAGGAAATAAAAGAAAAACGTCGAGGAATGCTCAGAAGAAAAGTCCTGTTTCATCAAGATAACGCCCGTGTTCACACGTCAGTACAGTCAATGGCTGAAATTCACAACTGTGGCTTTGAACTGTTACCGCATCCGCCGTATTCACCTGATCTGGCACCATCAGACTTCTTTCTGTTCCCTAACCTAAAAAAGCACTTGGGAGGTCAAAGATTTTCGACAAACGACGAGGTCAAAGCAGCTGTAGACGCATATTTTGACTCTAAGGAAGAATCATTTTTTTTCAACGGTCTATATGCTTGGAAGGGGAGGTGGCAAAAGTGTATTGAACTTGATGGTGATTATGTAGAAAAATAAAAATATAACTGATTTAGTATGTGTTTATTTTCTTAGTTAGGCCGAGTACTTTTCAATCCACCCTCGTACATACATTACAATGTTACGTATAATCTAAATTGATTCTAAAATGTATAACAATAACAAATTTATGTAGTAAACCTACGCTGTAAGTTGAATTATCGGCAACAAAATAGGTTAGCTTAACTGGGGAAGTAGCTCGCCTGCATTATGCCAGCAAGTTGAAGCAACAACATAAGACTTGTTTTGTTTAGTGATAAGAAGCGGATGCTCTTTTTACTGTTTTTAGCTGTTCCCCGCGACTTCGTCCGCGTAGAATTTATTACGATTGGATTTCATGCCTTCTTTTTTTGTGCGGAAACCTAATTCTTTTTTAAAATAAAAGTAGCCTAAGTTATTCCTTATAACATCAGCTATGTGCCAGTGAAAGTCCGATCAGCCCAGCCATTTTGAAGATTAGCCGGAACAAATAGACAGACAGACAAAAATTTTAATTTTTTTTTTTATAACAAGTACCGTAATATACTTTCATATGCATTTACTAAAAAGCTGCTATTTTGACATTACAAACAGACATTCCAATTCTATTTATTTATATATAGATGAGAATTTCCCAAAGAGATAGATCAAGATGGTAGTAGCTATTTTGTAATCAGAATACGCGTAAGAATTATTTGGATTCAATCAATCAATACTTGAACACAGATTTGCAAATGAGGTTATGCCGCATGAATAGCAGGAGTCATAAAACATTTACGACATTTACATCATCGTGCGGTAAATATAGCGTGCGAACGAGTGATACCTTTGCATATCGCTTAAGTTTTGTGGTACTGTTGATTTTATCATATTTCTGTCAAATGTATCGAATAGCAATATTCACTGTTTATAACATACATGTTCTCGACTCTAATCGATTTTGTACCTTTGCATATGGCTTAAATTTTGTTGGACTGTCGATTTTATCATACGACATAGATATTCTCGACTCTTATCGATTTTGTAAATAGAGGCATGATAATTTAATAGAATGAGACGTAAAGAACTTTGAAAAACCACAGAGAAATTGTGTTCATATATTAAAAGAAGAATGCAGTTGAATTGGAAAGCACTTGTCTTACATTTGCGTTTTTGTCAAATCACATGTGATGGACTTAATTACATGACAACACCTAATTTAAGTTTTTAGTATATAAGTATGCGAACTGACAGCAACACTGATCATCACTAATCACAATGTAATGCTGGTCAATTGCAACAAGAAATATCTTCTTGCTTCTTTGCTTGTTCTAGTGGAATAGTCATAAATAACAGAATCATGTCAAATAAGGTAACTGCTGGCAAGGTAACTTTTACGGAATCACCAACACGTCGAATTTTTTATACTGCTCTAAGTTTAAGTTCTAACCTCACTTCTATTTATATTTTTTTCTTTAATCGTCATTACTAAAACTTGCTTTGGCTATTAATAATAAAAAGTTAAACCAAAACAACGTCAATACAAAATATCGGCTTTCTGGATAAATTTAATGATTGAAAAGTTTTACTTGTACTGTAATTTAGTAAAATATTTATAATTTTGTGTACTTTGCAGGTAGAAGTAGGCCCGGACGGTAGTATACGCGGCTTGAAACTTGCAGACTTCGGCTTAGCCGTCGAAGTGTGGCGGCCTCTTCATGCTGTATGCGGTACTCCAACATATGTTGCTCCAGAAATATTGCTAGAGACTGGATACGGTTTGAAGGTGAATTATAACATTATTTTTAGTATAGCCTGACTAAACTAAAAAACCTGCAATAATGTGTTTGCTCTTTCTGGACTTTATATGACTACTAGCTGACCAGACAGACGTTGTTCTGCCTTTTCCGAACGACCATTTGCTTTCCCAAAAAAACCTCCTGAAATTAGCAATAAAAAAATTGAGATAAAAACTATCCTATCTCTCAAGTTGGACCAAACTGCACACAGTCTGCAAAATTTTTTTGAAATCGGTTCTATCTGTTGAATACTTACAGTAATACGTGGTGGTTATACTACTAAATTGTAGCTTATATTAAACGTTTGTATTTTTAACATAGCGCCATCTATTAAATACTTACTCAATCCAGTCAACAGATATCGTCATCTGACGATTCTCGTTTGGAGCTAACAGATAATTGTGACTGTCAAATAATAGACAAATAATTTTCAATAAAATAATATTGTATTGCGACTAAACTCAAGTTGGACCAAAATGCACACAGTGTGCAAAATTTCATTGAAATCAGTTCAGTAGTTTAGGAGTCCATCGCGGACAAACAACGTGACACGTACTTTTTATATATAAAGATAGCCAATTCAACATGATTGGGGACATCGTGAGTCTTTATTAGGAAATAAAACAAACCATATATTTCAAATCTTTTAGTGGGTGATTGCGGTTCTTTTGCACGAATTAAATAAAAAACTTTTTGGTATTAAACTTCTACATACAACAATATTAAATAATGCTTTTATGGACTTATACCAATTTTTTAATATCTAACAGTATTTCCAATAGGTTATATGTGGTAAGCATAGCTTTATACGTGGTAGAGCCATGCTGCAGCTATATTGGTAGTATAGTTGTAGCACGAATGGGTCGGCTCGACTGGGTAAGGACCACGCTCTCACACCACACACACCAGCGTAAAATAGAAGCTTAACAAAGAGGCATTCCATCTTAGTCGTCATGGGTAATAACGCACCTGCATTTTGATTCTTTATTGAGGATTGATGTAGATGTCTATGGGTCACAGCAACTTCTTAACATCAGGTGGACTCTGTGCTCGTTTATCACCCTATTCTATAAAAAAAAGGTTTCTAGAATAAAATTTTGCCTAATTCTTGCAGGCCCATGTCTCAGATCAATGTCATCACTAGCAATACACGCCTCTTGATCAGTATGTCATCACTAGCAACACGCATTCTTGTTTTAAAGTTTTGACATATAGAATAGAATAGAATGATTTTTTTATTCAATATCGATTATTACATAATACTTATTGAAAGTAATTTTTTTATTTACCGTGATTATACGTGACGAGATGTAACTGCCCAGCCGAGTTGAATCCATCGGTTGACCTCTCGGTCGAAGTTAGACTTACCAAGTCAAACAATTTGTCCTAGATTAACATCCAGTCATTTAGGCGTCATATGAGGGCTGCACTAAAAGTATCGGGAATGGAATATTTCCACTGTTCCTGTCATATTAAAATCTTTTTAATTGAAAAGTCCTTGGTTTTAAAAATCTAATACCATTTATTTATTTAAAAAAAGATTCTCGATCTTGTCACAAGGTTTTGTCAAACTTGTTTAGTCGTTGAGAAAATGGAATTGACTCGAGAAAATTCAAGAGCGAGGATTTATTATGACTTTCAAAGTGGTTTAACACAAAAACAGTGTGTTGACCGGATGATTTCTGCATTTGGTGATGAAGCCCCATCCAAAACCACAATTTATCGCTGGTTTGCTGAATGTCAATGTGGACGTGTCAAGCTCAGTGATGATCCCCGTCAAGGTCGTCCAAAAACTGCAGTCACCCAAGAAACATTAGACATTGGCATCAGTCAAATACAAATAATCTTGCATGAACAATTAGGTGTAAAAAAGTTGTTTTTCCGATGGATACCGCATTCGCTCTGTGAAGAGCAAAAAGCGGCTCGCGTTACTTGTGCGTCAGAACTCTCGAAAGATTCCACGCATGATCCTCAAATGCTGTATACAACATCGTATCAGGTGACGAATCCTGGATATACGCGTACGAACCCGAAACAAAAAACCACTCACGAGTTTGGGTGTTCGAAAATGAGTTAAAGCCAACAAAAATTGTTCGTTCACGGAGTGTTGCAAAAAAAATGGTGGCCACGTTTGTCTCCAAAACCGGCCATGTTACGACTATTCCTCTTGAGGGACAAAGAACGGTTAATGCAGAATGGTATGCTAGCATTTGTTTGCCACAGGTCGTTTCTGAACTCCGTAAAGAGAACTGCAACCGCCGCACCATCCTCCATCACGACAATGCGAGTTCTCACACCGCACACAGAACAAAAGAGTTTTTAGAGCAAGAAAACATAGAATTATTAGACTATCCGCCGTACAGCCCCGACCTAAGCCCTAATGATTTCTATACTTTCCCTAAAATAAAGAATAAATTGCGTGGACAGAGATTTTCATCACCTGAAGAAGCTGTGGACGCCTACAAAACGGCCATTTTGGAGACCCCAAGTTCCGAATGGAATGGTTGCTTCAATGATTGGTTCCATCGTATGGAAAAATGTGTCAAATTTCGCAGAGAATACTTCGAAAAGCAATAAATACATTTTTAAATAGTAATGTTGTGTCACTTCCTTGATTCCCGAAATTTTCAGTGCCGCCCTCGTAGTTTGTCACTCCTGAGTAGGTACTAAGATGGAATACCTCATTTCCAGTAAAAAGGGTATCCGGTTCTCCTCTCTACAGCTCACCACACGAAATACAGCAACATTAAGCTGCTTCTGTATGCTGGTATTCGGTGAAAGCGTGATATTTCCCGAGACGATTCGACACATTCGCGTTACAACCATAATATAGCAGCGGCATGGCTCTACCACGTAAAATATCCCCGAAACTCGTCACTGCTGCATTGAAAGAGGTTTTCAAGCTACTAGTAACCAAATTTTTTGTTGTTCGAATGTTGAAATTTGTTTATTATAAACTACTTTTAAAATATATTGACAACCAAGAGCACTTCATTTGTGTGTAATTTGTAACAGATTGACGTATGGGCAGCGGGTGTCATCCTATATATCCTGTTATGCGGCTTCCCTCCATTCTCTTCTCCCGATGGCGATCAAGAAAAGTTGTTTGACGCAATCCTCTCTGCTCGTCTCGAGTTCCCAGCACCACATTGGGAACGGGTGTCGGCTGGAGCCATCGATCTTGTGGCTAACATGCTTCGTCCTCAACCGGAGCTACGCTTTGCAGCCGAAGATGTGCTTGACCATGCATGGATGTCGGTCAGTATATTTTTTACTTATAAATTCAAAGAATAAAGATTCAAGATATAAATGTGTTGTCACTTTTGAGGAATGCGTCAAACAGCAACACATAAATTGTAGTCCTAGACAGTGTCTCAAACACTATGAAATTTTATAGTAATTAGTTTTCACATCTTTAAGATTAAAAATCCATCCTCTAACCATGCAATCACACCCCTAAATCACACAATCGATCGTCCCCCAAAGTGAGGATGTCACCAACCACATTTAACAGTTACTTTATAATCATACATTAATTTGTTTATTAAATTTTTATTATTTTTAGCACACAGAGTCGCCCTTTATTACAAATACGTAGTACAATATTTTAAGAGAATATCTGGGAGACAACCAGCAAAAAATTTAACAAACATTATTAAAATAAAAGAAAAACGCCGACAAATCAATCATACTGAGAAATTAAAATGGGTCTAGTTCTGAAGGAGTAAACAGTGGAGGAGATATGAGATTGATTGATTTTTTTAAAGAACTTATTATCGGTCTAGGTTGCAGTAGACCTTGTCGCTTGCCAAGCTTGACCGCTCAGGCACAATGCGACAGCATTAGATTGTTAAAAACCTATACTTTAATTTTTTTGCTTCCCGGATATTCTTTTAAAGCAATGGTCAAATACTAGTCATTTAAATTATTTTAAGGATAGTCAAACAGAGTAATGACGTCATAGTTTTTGCAGTCAAATAATCATCTTTGTATTTTTAAATACCACACACATCTGACCTTAAAATGGAAAACGAAGCAAGTTTTAACTAGACAAATAGTAATCAGTGTTGCTAGTGGAACACGAGAGTACTTTTAGTGAACTAGAGACCTGTTTATAGCAGGCAGATATCGACCATAAGGAAAAGAACTAGTGTTGAATGTCACTTGTATACGAACACAGCTCTTTCCTAAACTAAAACTAGACTCATAATTATTGCCACTTATTGACTCTTTGGTTTTTGCCATTAATTTTTTAAAATAGCTTTTAAATAGCTATACCTGCAGCATGCCTCTACCATGTTTAAAATGCTGCAGCTATATTAGTAGTATAGTTGTAGCACGAATGGGATGGCTCAACCGGAGAAGGACCACGCTCTCACAGAAGACCAGCGTAAAATAGCAGCTTAACGCTGCTGTGTTTCGTATGGTAAGCATAGAGAACCGGAGACCCTTGTTGTTGCAAACGAGGCATAATTTTCACGGGTGACAACGCATCTACATTTTGGTTCGTTATAGAGGATAGATGTAGATGTCTATGGGCCGCAGCAACCACTTACCATCAGGTGGACTGTGTGCTTGTTTGTCACCCATCTATAAAAAAAACTAAAGAAGACTGTTTGATCAAACTGAATCCTCTGTGAATTACCCGTTTTTTTTTGTTTGTTATAATTATGTAGTACAATCTTGACAAGCCCTTTTATTGAAATAACGGTTTATAAATAAAAAAACTTGGTACTCTGCAAGTAAAATTTTGTTTATAGAATTATACTATAAAAAATTATTACTTATAATTTACAAGAGAAAATTGTAAGTAATAAGCAATTTTTTTCATTTTTATGCACATTACAATATTCATACAGTCCATGTAACGAAAACGTATTTCAAATACACAGATAGTGTGTTTACTCAAATAGTTTTGATTAAGGCTCTAGAATTTTATATACGAGGTGTCCAGAATGTAACGATCAAACAAAAGGGGGTTTTAGACCATGGAAGGACTGTTCAAAAAAAAAATTAAGTCCTAGACCCAAGTTGCGTGGTTTAAAAGATAATGGGTGATTTATAAATTTTCCACAAAATCAACCTTTGTGTCAATATTTTTGATGGTGCTGCTGCAAATGAGGACAGATTTTAAATTTTTTTTCTGGTTTGTATAGCCTCCTATACCTACTATTTTATTTTTCAGTGCCTATTAAAGTTTTATAGAAATAAATACATAAAAATTCGTAAAAGTGTAAAAATGTAACATTAAAGTCCATTTATCTACCTGAAGTTCCAGTTCTAGTCACTTCCATATCTTCTGTCTCGCTTGCACTTACAAACTCCTATGCTTCATAGCAACTAAAGCTGAGAAGCATCGTATGTATTGTAATTTTGAATGTGCTTTGTTTAATACCAAAATTGGATAAAAAAGAACTACTTTTTACTTTTCTATCGATATTAGATCTGAAATCGGCCAAATCAGCGTGAAAACGAATTATTTTTCTTTACATTAATCGAACGGATGAATAATTTAAAAAAATATCTAATTAAGTAATTTGCACAAAATGTACCCTCTGCGAGAAAAATATTATAGCACAAAAAATTTAAATAAAAGTACGTAAGTATTATACCATTTTGAAATTACATGAATTGCGCCAACTTTTGAATACAGTTGCCAGGTCCATGTGGGTACACTTTTGTATAGGGTGAAGGGTCCAACTTGCTCGATAAAACTTTAATGTTACACTTATACGAATTTTTATATATTTATTTCTACCAAACCGTAATATAAAGCCGTAATATAATAGAAAGCAGAAGGTTATTATCAATGGTAAAAGTTCTTCCGGGTCACCTGTACTAATGGGTGTTCCTCAGGGCTCGATTCTCGGCCCATTCCTGATTCTGGTGTATATTAATGACTTACCTCACCTTGTAGGGGATAGTCATGATATAGTATTATTTGCTGATGATACTTCCTTGATTTTTAAACTTAAACGTCAATCATTTAAATGTGACGAAGTGAATAATGCTATATCAAAATTAGTGCATTGGTTTAACGTTAATAATCTGCATTTGAACGGAAATAAAACTAATTGTGTTAAATTTACAACAACGAATGTTAAAAATCTGAATACCAATGTGTTTTTAAATGGGGAGGAATTGAGCCCTGTTGTATCCACTGTTTTTCTTGGCATCACTCTTGACGCAAAGCTTCAGTGGGGCCCCCATATATCCAAATTAGCAAGCAGACTAAGTTCTGCAGCCTATGCTGTAAAAAAGATTAGAGGTCTCACTAGTGTCGAGACAGCTAGATTCGTTTATTTTAGTTATTTCCATAGCATAATGTCTTATGGGATTTTGCTATGGGGAAATGCGGCTGATTCAGAAACTATTTTTGTTTTACAGAAGAGGGCCATTAGAGCTATATTTACAATCTAAAACCGAGAGAGTCTCTTAGAGATAAATTTAAAGAAATTAATATATTAACTTTGGCCTCTCAGTATATTTACGAAAATTTAATGTATGTTCACAAAAACAAAGATAGTTTTAGTAAAAAAATTGATATACATTCTGTAAACACTAGGAACAAACACAAGCTAGTGATGCCAGTTTCTCGACTCCACAGAGTCAGTAATTCATTCTTGGGGCAATGTATACGCTATTACAACAAGGTCCCGGAAAGTGTACAGGTTCTCTCTATTACCAAGTTTAAATGTTTTATTAAGCTGAAACTGTATAAAAAGGGTTATATAAATGAATACATGGTTGATAATAACCCCTGGGAATGAGGTGGTCGCTTCCAAGCAGTTTCTAAAATAAATTTTGTAAATAGTTCGTAATGATTTATATTGTAAAATTTATTTTAAAAAAATGTCCCGCTGGGTTTCTTGCTGGTTCTTCCCAGGACAGAGGGTATTTTTTCGAATCAGTGGTAAAGTAAAAAATGACTTTCAATAAGAATTACACATGTAATGTATATTGAATAAAAATTATTCTATTCTATTCTATAGGTAATGAAAAATAAAATAGTAGGTATAGCAGGCATATCATTAGGCTATTCAAAACGAGAAAAAAAATTAAAATCGGTTCTCATTTGCAGCTGTAGCATCAAAAATATTGACACAAAGGACGACTTTCTAGAAAATTTATAAATCACCATTATCTTTTAAACCACGCTACTTGGGTATAGGACTTAATTTTTTTTGAACTGTCCTTCCATGGTCTACAACCCCCTTTCGTTTGATCGTTACGTTCTGGGACACCTTGTACATATAATAATCTTTGAAAATATTATCTTATGAGGTACATTTGTTCCAGGATGACTATGACGAGAGTTGTGACTTCCGCACGTGGTACGACGAAGACTCTTCATAGCTGAGTAGTAGCACTGTAATAGAAACTGTGTCCGAGCCCGCGTGACGAGCCGCAGTAGACACTAGTGGTCTCTTTTATAAACGTTTGCTACAGTCACAGCGTTGCTGCCTTGACCACAGCTTTGTATGCCTTTTGATGTATTAACACCAATACCAAAGTTACTCCCTAATGTAATATTAAAATTTTAACAAAGATACTGCATATTATATAATATTTTCACTTAGTTCTTTTTTTATCAAAATTCGAGTGAAATTGCAGTATCCTTGTTTCTTTTTTTAATTAAATTCGGTTCTATATCCATTTACTCAACAGTTGCATCATAAAAATAATAATTCACTATTTCCTCTATTAAAAGGAGAAGAAGAGATGAAGAATTATTATAATTAATATTTGTGACTGTTTTAAGTATTATTTTAATAGACTATTTTGCCCAGTTGTGAGACAACAAATATACTTGTTTCAGTTGTTTGCAAAAAAAATATTTTGTAAATATGGTATTATATAATTTATGAAATTAACAAATAAAACCAAAATAGAAAAAATGGACTATTGCTAAAACCGTCAAGATAAGAAAATATTAAGATTAAAAGTTAATTTTAGTGCGTAAACATTTATACAAAAAGCATAAAAAATAAAATTGAATATAATTTAATATAATGTCGATTTGTACTGAAAAAGAATAGCTGCTGCTTCAAAATTTTATTTTGGAACAAAATCAAATACTTGCGAGGCATTCATCGCAAATGACTGACATATTATATTTTGGTCCCTACTAAAATATTTGCACCTATATATTCCAGAATTTATAGAACACATATCAAGTGCTAATTGTTTAAAACATTTACCTATGCCTTCTGGAATATGATAGTAGTTTGCTAATTATACTTCAATTCTAAATAGAGATAGGATTTAAAGAAATTATATGGTATTTATAAAAATATTTTATTTTTATGTTAAGTTGCTGTAACATACGAGTAATATATTTTATTTAATTATTCTGTATTAAATCAACAGCACATGCTTGAATAGGTTTACGGCAGAATTTATACTAGCTTGAATTAATATTGTAATCATTTGCAACATTCCCCAATAGCAAAAATATATAAACGGAAGATAGTTTCCACTGTCTGATTGATCTGAGTCTGTATAAATTCAAAAATACAAATTTAGAAGAAGGGCCTTTTATTTATTTATAACAGACAAAATTATTACCAATGAGCAATAAATGTCTTCTTATCTGATTGTAATAAGAATTATCGAGTTTCAATTTAATTAAAAAAATACTTAGTTTGTAGCTTCAATACAATGATGACAGTGGTAATTAAACAACACAATTTGATGGCAATTTGTAACTGATTAGAGAAATTTTGCTGATTTTTGTTTTTATTAGTTGAGGTTAGATTTGATAATAATGCATCTTATTTCTTAATAAATATTAGCAGGAATTAATAAAGTACTATCTGAATGTCACTAACTACCAATTATGACAATAAAATGTTTCAGGTTATTAACCTAAAAATATTCTTGACTGCCACTTAACATTCAGCACCCAATCTTCAGTTTGCCAAATGGTTTGAGATGCTTATTGTATTAGTCACCATTCATAGAGCTCCATGGGCCACTGGCGGATCTTGCTCTGTGTTGGCATTTTTATTCTTGAATATATTACTTGTCACCCATGAATGTTAAAAAATATTGTCACCATCAAATCACATGTTCAGTTATTATTAAAAAAGATGAATTTATGCAGACCGACATTCCTACATACATTTGAGTATTATATTGATCTTATTATGCCAGATTTTTTTCTTTTAAAGAATTAAAAATCTAGTTTTGAACATCTTTATAAGCACCCAATTTTCAGTGTGCCAAAATGGATTGAGATGATTATTTTAATTTGGAATTTTGTTCTCGAATATTCACTTGTCACCATCAAATCATATCATGTTCGAGCCAACAAGGTTCGGACCGACATTCCTACATACATTTTATGGGTATTATAAGTATAATGTATTGATCTTATTATGCCAGTTTCATTTCTTTGAAAGTATTAAAAATCGAAAGTTTTGAAGATGTAGTAATAAAGTTTAAAGATAAAAAGCAACTTAATTAATTATATATGCTTTTAACTATTTTATGCTTGGTTCGCGACACAAGTACACATATGTAGCCGATTCTACGAATGCCACTAGGACAGAATTTTAAAATAAATATACAGGATATTTTAAACAAGTATTTATATATGATTTTATGTTATAATGTGGAATGTCCAAAAAAATCTACACTTACATAACAATAAATTGACACATTTTATCGGAAATTTATTTGTGTATATCCTAATAGTATACTGCACTGCATTATCTAAAAAACTCATTTATTTGCCACCAAAATATTGTTAATTTTCTTCCCAATTTTATTATTTACTACCAAGTTTATAAAAGTCTTCATGTCAACCACATTTATTTGTATGATGCATTTAGTTTGATATGATATTATGTGCATTTGAGCAAATGAGAGCATTAAAACTTTGTATAAAATGTTTTTATTATTTTTTTCAAAAAACTTACTACTATTTAAGTATATAACCACTTAACAGAAAGCCTCCCGAACCATTCATCATGACTTCTGGGTGTGTTCTTTCAGGCAGAATCTGAAATAAATTTATTTATGTTAAATTATAACATCAAATGTTTCATAAAAATCAAATATAGTAAAATTAATGTTGTTATGATTGTTATGACAAGACTTGTCGATAGTATTCATGGATATCATTATGAATATCTATTATACAAGGAATTTTCAATAGCTCACTGAGCCAATGTGAGATTCCTTAAATGGTCAGCAGTGAAGGACTATCTCAGATCTATGTGTCATCACTGGCAACACATGCTGGTTACACTCTTCTTTTTAGTTTTGAGAAATATGTAATGAGATGTATTCTCTCTAAAGCTGCTCATCGAAGTTAGATCTGTCAATGGACCTAAGAAGTGGTTATATTGTAGCTCAGTGCATCTTTTTCTTCCAGAACCTTGATCCCATCTTCTGATATCGCTTTGCGGGCTGCTCTCCCTCTGCACCTACAGCTTTACAAAAACACTAGGAGTAGGGCAGACAAGACTATGTGGAGTCGGGGGCATGCTGATTCAGTTTTTGTATTCAATTTTTGAGTATCATCTCAGGGAGTATTATATGGTATAAAAAATTTATTTTTACTTTTTGATGTATTTCGTCGAGATCTATGTGAATCCACCTTCAAATAGTGGTGCCATAGGAACCATAGAAACTCTAAATCCAGTACAACTAGCTCTAAACACTACACTAGAAAACACACACACTATTTTACCTCTTAATGACTTATCATGAAAAATACACACTGCAATGTCTAACTGCTAAGTGCACATTTTTAAAACAACCACTCCATACTTATGCAATATTGCACTACTCATCGTTAATATTATTTTGGCTTTAGTGGTGGCAGAGATGTTAACACAATTACAGGAGTAAGGGTAGTAGTATACAATCTAGATTATAAACACCATTTAATTTTCCATGTAATCATTAGAGTTTCGTATAATTAATTTTAAAATTTTTAGGGTAAGTAAAGTTACAGGCTATATTTTTAATTTTAGACTTTACTAAATACCTGATAATTCCTCATCCAATTCCAAGTTAATCTCAAGGCAGCAATGTTATTCTGGGATTTTAAAGTCATGTATAACTGTTGTAAGGGTTCTGCAACATTATAATATACAACAAATGGTCTTCCTGGCTTGACAAAAGCTGACAATTCTTTAAAAATGTTTTGAGGATCTTCTTTGCTAGCGATAACTAAAGAATCAACTTTTTTAGATAGAAGTTGAGATGCAGTTATGTTTAAAAAGTGCCATTTTGGTTTTTTTGGTTCACTTTGGTCAATTTTATGCGAATCTGTTGGACTGACAATATTATTTTCATCCTCAGATAAATTATCTATTTTGGCAAATTTGCTTTTATGATCTATAATATCATCAGCTTTTCTTTTTAATTCATTTTCCCTACTATTCTCTAATACATATAAATTTTCATTTGAATTAGTATCACATCCTTGGTAATACTGTCGTAAAGCAGAATATACATTAACTGAAATACATCTATCTAATTGTTCTGCACCAAAATTCATAGCCATTAATGCCAACTTTTGTGACATATTACCAGGATGCATATGAATCAATTTACCATCACTGAGTTCTCCAATGGCACTTAATAATGCTGCAGCCAATAAACCATTGGAACCAGAGTCATACAATAAATGATTACCTTCACAATTAATATTACATAGAGTTATAATTTGAGATAATGTATCAGTCCTTAAACCTTGAATTTTGCTGGGGTCTAGCTTGTACAATATTTCACTGATCATTCTCAAGTTAGGTCGAAGTATTTGTATATATTCAAAATATTTTTTTTCTTTCTTCCTTAAATACTTCTCCTGTGAGAATTCAGTCTTATTATGAAATGTGTTTGAATTACTTATAAGAGTCTCAACAATATATGAAGCTTTATTTGCATCGCTTTTAAGGTCATCTATTTCTGCAGCTGTTAGCTTTTGAGATAGACCATCGTCAAAAATATTTCTATTATCGATTCCTGAAATTTTAACATCAATTTCACTTTTAAGGTCAACAGTTTCCTGAGTTATCTCCAAATCATATTCTCTATTTCTTTTGTTACTTTTTGGTAACATTCTAAAAACAGAAAAATATTCACAACCCTCTAAACCACTTAAATTAACACTATCACGTCCAATATTTACACATGAATTTGCCTTGTTATATTTATGAAGTTTCTTATAATTTTGTTTCTGAATAACTATATAGTCGCCAACACTTATAACATCAAGCGACATATTATATTCTTTTTTTTCTGGTTAATATCACAGAACACTATTACTCCTACGGAGTTGGTTAATATGAAACCTTGACACCTTGAGAATAATATCCACGTTTATCTAATTATTATTTATTATCACAAACTATATAGACTATATAGAAACGCTACGCGTTCAGACGGACGTCTCTGGTACATTTAATTTGGACCGTAGAGCAAATCAGAACATGACATTTCGTTTTTTTTTTAATATGAATTGGATATAGGCAAAGGAATAATTTTATTTCAGCCTAATATATATATATATATACCTATATATTTTTATATATATAATTTCAATTACTATTTTTATTATTATTTTATTATGAAGAAGGAGGATTCGTAGAAATAAAATGCATTGTATATATTATTTATTATATGATTTATTTCTTTAACCTTTTTTATAATAGTTTAAGGCTTTTTTTGCATTGGTGGCAATGTACGCTTTTCGATTCTAGTGATGTCCGTGCCTTTCAGAATCCCATCTGTGGTATGTGCTATAGAGTAAACATTTAATTGCTCTCTTGCTGCTTGCACTTGAATATTTTCAGTGGAAAAGTTCTCTTCAATACATTCGATATCCAGTGTATTGAGCTGGAAAAAGGAATATTTAAATATATAAATTACAAGTTTGAATATGTGCGCTAATTGTAATTGTTGTCGTTTATAAATGTTTGCATAGAAAATGTCAAGATAAGAGGTCATTGTAATCAGACAAAGTTACTTTCACATAAATCTAAGAAGCTTTCACAATTATACACAAATTTCCAATAATTTTTGAACATAATTATCATTCATACCTAAGATAATTAAGTATACTGTAGCAATTTTTGATAGAAAGTTGGGAGGATAAAAGTATTTGTAAAGTAGCCAATTATCTATTCGAGTCTACATTCATGTTCTACTGCTGGGCACAGACTGTCTCATTTCTGAGAAGGGTATGAAATAATGAGTTGGGCAAGGTGCTTATTGGTAGACTACATCTTTAAAATATTTTTATTCCTTGAACACGATAAAAAAATTGGTAAATCCAATTCGGCATGCCTTAAGCGCCTTAAAAAAATTACGTATAATATGATTATACAGATTTTTTTAAAGTAGTTTAAATACATTTCGACAGCACTATCGGCTTCAACACCCTCGAAACCCATGAAAATGACACCCATGATGAAAAAATTGATACCTATTGCAGCCGCCACCTTGGATTTACATTTCGACAGCACCATCGGCTTCAACACCCTCGAAAACCATGAAAATGACACCCATGATGAAAAAATTGATATCTACTTCAGCCGCCATCTTGAATTTACATTTCGACAGCAGTATCGGCTTCAACACCCTCGAAACCCATGAAAATTACACCCATAATGAAAAAATTGATACCTATTACAGCCGCCACCTTGGATTTACATTTCGACAGCCCTATAGGCTTCAACACCCTCGAAAACTATGAAAATGACACTCATGATGAAAAAATTGGTACCTAATTCAGCCGCCATCTTGGATGTACATTTCGACAGCACTATTGGTTTCAACACCCTCGAAAACCATGAAAATGTCACCCATGACAAAAAATTTATACTACTTACTTTTAGTACTCGTATGTACTACTATTATTTATTCTGTACTTTTAAAATATTGTAATAAAAATCTCTGATTATTATAATAATCAAGTATGTATGAAATTTGTTTTTCGAATATTTTGTATTTATTTGTACAGTGATCTTTTTGAGCCGCTGCCAACAACCGATACAGTATCCACTCACAACGGCGGTTGACGCCGAACTAAGCGAGGAGGTTGTGTTTTGTCAATGTTTTATCATCGATCATCATCCCCAATATGGGTTCCTACTCAATCTATTGTTCTGACATTTGAAGGTCAGATACTCCCCAAATATGTATATGCATTTTTCACATCCCTTGTCGTTGAAACTTATCAACTCCCCACCATCCAGTGCAAACAGTGTTGTCGATTTGGCCATGTAGCAGATCAATGCCGCTCTAAACCACGCTGCTTCCGTTGTGCCCAAAAGCATACTGGAACAAGTTGTTCTATTCCTGAAAGTGAAGCCACTTGTCTGTTATGCTCCAAAAATCATTTTGCTAATAACAAAAATTGTCCGGAACACCACAGACAGAAATCTATCAAAGTTATGATGTCAGAATAAAATATATCCTATATAGAAGCTTCAGCCAAAATCCTATCTGTCCGTTTGAACAATCTTCAAAAACCATATTCTGAAGTGGCCTCTACTCAGCTTTCACCTACTTCTACTACCTCCTTCAACCTCCCCACCATGTCACAGGCATATAGAAAAAACCATTTTCAAATCTCCCCGTCCCATCCCTAGAATTCCCATGGGGTATGACCAACAAGCCCATCAAAGAATAGTTGCAGACTGCCCATCCTCTATTCCAAACGGATGTGCATTATCCAATACACACAACAAAATATCTCCAAATGAAAATCTTGTTGAATGCCTAATTTCTCTCCTCAATAATTTAATTTTGAAAATGTTAGACTTACTACCGAACAACGTTGCAGAAAAAAATCTTTAATTTAGCTATTTTAATAGATAATAAAAAATATTCAAACAAAAGACCTCCATCTTCTACAGTGGAACTGTAGAAGCTTGCACCCTAAATATCAGAACTCATCTTCCTAATAAATAAACATTCAATTTATGTTGCTTCAATATCTGAAACATGGTTCCTTCCTGGTTCCAAATTTCGCTTGCAAGGCTTTACCTGCCTCCGTGAAGTTAGAAATGATGGTTATGGAGGTTGTTGCTTACTCATGAAAAAATCGCTAACTTTTTCTCAAATTACACTCCCTCCTCATGGCCAAAACATTAATGCCATAGCTGCAAAGATTGCAGGAATCAACATTATTTCAATATATATCCCACAGCCAAATACCCACTTAATTCAAGAATTATCCTCTCTTTTTTCTTTGTTACCTCCCCCTTTTATTATTACCGGGGATTTGATTCACATCATGTATCTTGGGGGTAACATTTTTGTGACTTATACTCTTCAGAACTTATACAAATTTTTGAAGACATTAATGCTTGCATCATCAACAATGGTTCCCCCACTCCCCAGGACTAGACCCTAGGTCTGCTGTCGACCTAACAGAATGTTCTTCTAGTCTAGCCCCTCAGCTTTCTTGGAAAACTCTCCAATCAAACATATGGAAGTGATCACTTTCCCATTCTTATTACCAAATCCTATACGGTTATTCCTTTACCCTCTACTACGCCCCTCCTGAAATATAAGCTCCAAGATGCAGATAAGACTAATTTCACTAAATTTTAGATACTAAAATTGCCCAAATGCTGGTTGACTCCTCAACCAACCCAATAACTTCTTACTCTTTATTGGTACAATATATAACTGAAGCAGCTGACTTATTTATCCCAATCAGAAAACCCTACAGCAAGAACCTATCCTCCCCTCCATGGTGGGATGCCGAATGCACCAATATGATTAAAAGGAGAAAAGCTGCAGAAAAGTTTTACAATCACTGTATGACAACCGATAATTTTATACAATTTCAAAAAACCTCTGCTCAAACATAGAGACTTCTTTCCAAAAAGAAAAAAAGTGGATGGAAAAAATATTGTGAATCCATGTCCCCTAATACACCTGTAACAATAGTTTGGAAAAATATAAAAAAAAAATCGTGGCTCTCTTCTTTCTGATAGCAACATTTCTGATAACTCTCTACCATGGTTAGAAGTCTTCTCTGATATGTTAGTCTTATATGTCCACCCATTCCAGTCCCGTCTAACATCAACAATAATGAGATAATTTTCTCATTGTCCGAACTACAGTCTGTGTTATCTGGCTTGAAATCCTCTTCTCCAGGAGAAGATGGCATTCCCTGTGCATGTTTATGTAAATTAAGTCTTAAGGGTAAATTAATTCTTCTCCAAATTCTGTACAAATCTACATATCTTCTAATATTTCTTTGTCTTGGTCAAACCAAATTGTTATACCTATCCTTAAACCCGAAAAAGATACCATAGAAGCTTCTTCATACCGTCCAATTGCACTTTCATCTACATTTTGCAAAATTTTAGAACATTTAATTAAAAACAGACTTGAATGGTTTTTGAAACATAATAACATCCTTGTAAAAAGTCAATTTGGTTTTCGTAAAGAGAAACGCATTAGATAGCTTGAGTACCTATCCTAACTACAGATATTAGGTAGGCTTTCTCTAAAAATGAATACTTGGTGGGTTGTTTCCTGGATATATCATCTGCCTATGACAGTGTTCTTCTTCCGGTGCTCAGGCAGAAAATGCTTCATCTGAACATCCTTGGGAAGACTGTACACTTTATTTACAATATGTTCATGGGACGATCTATCAAAATTCGCAATAAAGGAATGTTAAGCTCGCCCAGAACAATTTGGAAGCGTCTACCACAGGGCTCAGTTTTAAGCCCTATTCTTTATAATATTTACACATATGACCTTGAACATTCGATTTCATCTTTCTGCGACATATTACAATATGCAGATGATCTTGCTATCTATGTAACAGCTCCTGATATACTAACTGCCTCCCATCATTTTAACAGAGGCTTATATTATCTTAATAAATGGCTCACTGACCATGGCCTCTCTCTTTCATCTCCTAAAAGCAAAATAATAACCTTTAGTAGAAAACGTGTTATCCCTACAATTGATATCTCATATAATGGTGAATCTATTCCAGTTGGTAACAAATTAAAATTTTTAGGTATTTACTTAGATTGTCATATGACCGGTACCGCTCACTTTAATTACATCAGTGACAAATGTGAGAAAGGTGTTAACATTCTTAGATCTCTTTCAGGCGTATGGTGGGATTTTCACCCTATGTCTCAAAAATCCTATACAATGCCATCATCCGCAGTCACTTCAACTATGCTTCAGCTCTTTCCTCCTGGGCCCCGCAACAAATCGGCGCTTAGTAGCTTTGAAGTTTATCCAACCAAGATGTTTGCATGTTATCACAGGCGCAATGAAATCAACTCCCAAAAATGCTTTACAAGTAGAATGTGTTGATCCCCCTCACTCTTTACGAAGACAGTTTTTAGCTAATAGATTTCTCTTAAAAACTCTACAACTAACATCTCACCCATTACATCGTAAACTAGAATCCTTGCTACTATTAGTTGTAAACAACTCCTATTGGTCTAATAAAAAGCTGGCCCCCTATTCTTAAATCTCTAAATAGATTAAAAAATATTGGTTATTCTTGTGTAACATCCCTAATTCTACCCTATTTTGAAACCAGCTATGAAGTTATATAACTAAATCCTAAAATCACTCCGAATTTAAACATTAATAAAAATTCCCCAACTGCAAACAGAACTTTCTACAACCTAGTGGCAAAAAAATGGCCTGATTGGCTATATATTTTTACTGATGCTTCCAAATTGTCTTCATTCAAATGTGTCGGTTCTGCAGTCTGCATTCACAAATATAAAATTGTCCTTAATTATAGATGTCCTCCTCAGGCTTCTGTTTTTACTGGGGAATCTGTAGCCATATATGAGGCTATATCCTATATTCTTTCACATAAAATTCCTAAGTCAGTTATATTTACTGATTCAAAAAGCTAATGTCGTTACAGAGCAATATATTTAAAATGAAATCCATATCCCCATTAATACTGAAAATTAAAGAACTCATACTAAATTGTGATAAGAGTGGGCTTGAGGTAGGAGATTGTGTGGATTCCTAGTCATTGTGGCATAGAAGGAAATGAATAGGCTGACTCCTGGGTCAAAGGAGCTGTAGATACTGGCTGTCCCTCTCATTTAATGATTTACTCTCATGATCTAATGTCATTAGCTCAAATTGAATTAAAGAATTCTTGGGACAGAGAATGGAGCATATCCAGACAAATTAAAGGTTGCCACTTTGGTAAAATCCAACCCCAAACTCCTCCAAAATCTTGGTTTTTTAAATTTAGCTGTTTGAATAAACAAATCACATCTACAATCTGCCGTTTAAGGCTCGGGCATGTCTGCACTCTTCTATTTCTAGCTAAAATTAGAATCAAAGATCATTCCCTCTGTGAATGTGGTCTGGATGAAAGTACCCCAGACCACATTTTCTTCAATTGTCAAAATCACCCAATTTCTTTATATGAAATTCTTCCCAAAACAATCTCTCGACCAGTGAATATTAATTCCCTCTTAGCTATCCCTGATTCCATATATGTCAATATCATCACAAAATATATTCAAATGTATTAAACTCTAACTATTGTGTACTAAATTTAGCTTAACCTAATTCTGTATTCCCTGCTCAGGCTAATCCTCTCCTATAGCTAGATGTTTTCTCTATATTGTGTGGTCCACAATTCATGTATCTAGTTGCTTTGTTTTTATCCACATTTTCACCTAATAACCGCTAACTCCTTTCCCACCGAAAAGCCTCAAGACAAGGTGTGACAGACCAAAGAACGGACATTAGCAGAATTATTGTGACATAACCACAATACAAAGGGCCATATTGATAAAAAAAATCTTTTTTCCGCTTTATTTAACTGAGACTTAGTATTACCCAATATTACCAAATCTTTTGAACTCATAATTATTTTTATAAATTTATTTAAATATTGATACGGTGGTTGAAATACTAGATTCAAATTAATACTTTTTCTTTCATGGTGCTTTTGTAAATAAATATTAATTAAAAATATATATGTTTTGCTCACCTTACCCATAGATAATATACTATATAGGGTATAGATGAGCCACTCTGACAAATTATTAGGTGACGAAAAGAGGGAAGTCTCTTTAGCGCTCTTATAGATGGCGTTGGGATTATAAATTACTGAAAATTACACTAGAGGGCACTATTAACTAGATTCAGTATTATTTCGTACATATTTCAATAAAATGAAAAGAAAAAGTATTTAATTTTAATTCCCGACTAAATTGTATCAAATATGCCTTTATTTAGTTTGTTTTTGATGAGCATGGTTTGAATTAATTCGTTTATTCTAAGAGAATTATTCTATATATATACCGCTGTATTTTAAAACTTCGATAGCATGATTTAGGCTTCGGTATAAATAATGAATACCAGCAGTGGCGCCATCTTGTAATAAAATCTGTAAAAATATCGGGGAAAATAGTACTTTAGCTGACTATGAGATGGCGCTAGTATAAACGTAAAAGCAAGCTGCTGAGGACTTTCATACCCCTGACGTATATACTATATCTATGCCCCTGACTATGGAGTGTAGAGTAGAAGGAGGACCATCTCTATATATGAAAAGTGTCCCTAAAAACGTGTCAAATAAGGGTGGCGCTGCAGTAGCATAGGATAAATTTAAAAAAAGCGCCAAAAGTAATTAGAATAATATTATGGAGAAATAAACAAGGACCGACCAATCCGCTTGGTTTTGTACTACATAAATAGTTGATATTTTATATACTGGAATTTTAATAACTACTCTAGTCCAGATTTTTTTTAAATATTTGTATTTACCTAACTTCACTCCTTTCACAACAGCTATCTTCATATCGTAGTTTTTCAGACGCCAGCGCTGTTGTGGTAGGTTTTGGAACCTCTATTTTCAGTAAATAGTAGGACACTTTTTCAATTTCGCCCCTTATAAGATGGTTCTCCTTCTACTCTACACTCCATACCCCTGACCTTACCTATAATAACTGGTTTGAATTGACAGCTATGACGTCACAACAGGATGTCTTATTCTTCCTTAATAACTGGATTTACGGCTCTGGGATCTAGCCCTTCTGAGCCTGAAGTTACAATATATTATAATAATTATCCTTCATAGTATAATGCTTCACAATATGTTGATGCGTCACATAATTGACGGCAACTTGAGCCAGCAGACAGCTGACGGTTGGCGATGGTATATCAAGGCGCCTAAGCATACAGAAACCTTATTTTGAGAATCACACACCATCAGAGCACTTGTTTCACAGTTTCCACTAATAGTTCACACGCGCAGACACTTAATACACAAAATCGCACCACTTTTACATATCAAAGTCCACTTCAAACCATTATTTAAACAATAATACAGGAGCAGCAAACCGCCGCCGGTCAAGTTCCCGCCAAAACTCCCAGGATAGTCCAATTTCATGGAGTGTAGAGTAGAAGGAGGACCATCTCTATATATGAAAAGTGTCCCTAACACTTAGAGTATTAATAACTCTAAGCCCTAACAACGTGTCCATTTTAGGGTGGCGCTGTAGTAGCATAGGATAAATTAAAAAAAAGCGCCAAAAGTTATTAGAATAAGATGGAGAAATAAACAATGACCGACCAATCCGCTTGGTTTTGTACTACGTAAATAGTTGAGATTTTGTATACTGGCATTTTACTAACTACTCTAGTCATGAATTTTTTTTAAATATTTGAATTCAGCTGACTTCACTCCGTTCACAACAGCTATCTTCATATCGTAGTTTTTCATACGCCAGCGCTATTGTGGTAGGTTTTGGAACCTCTATTTTCAGTAAATAGTAGGACACTTTTTTAACTTTCGCCCCTTATGGATGCCATACACGATCAAGTTTACCGTCAATTTTACAGCGCGCTTGAAGCGGCGTCAAGTTTGCAGTGCATCCATATAGGCCACACACGTTCAAGTTCGCCGTCAAGTTTGCATGATGCCGCATCAGTTGAAACTATGGCGTCACCAGTGACGGTCGACGATGCGTTAGCCATCCTAGGCTTATTGCTCGCAATTACTTTGTAAAAACTAGTTAATGAAACGAAAAATATTATCTCAATAGTAAATAGCAAAAAATGTGAAACAGACAACTGACGGCTCCGTGGCGCAGTGGCTTAGTAATTAGTTGCAGCGCTAAGAGCCGCGGGTTCGAATCCTGGACGTAACAAGTATTTTTATGACCTACAAATAATTGTTCTGGGTCTGTTCTATGTATGTATACTGTCCCTGCGATGCAGAAGAAAATCCTAGTGTGGAAGTAACGTTTTTTAAAAGAGAGGAAGAGAGGCAACTAATGAAATTAAAATTTTTGTACAACCGACTTCAATACGAATACGCATTATTACGGATAATTCCAAAAGTATTAGTCAGATCTTGATCAAATTTATATGTGATGTTTAAATTATAAGCATCAGCTTTCAAATAAAATAGAATCATCAGAATCGATTCACCTAGAAAAAGTTCTGAAGTTACACACATTAAAAAAACAGACGAATTGAATACCTCCTCCTTTTTAAAGTAAGGTCAACCGGGGCTAAGGCGTCTTAGGGGTTAAGGCGTCACATTCAAATATCATATGAAATACGAATTTAAGAACTACTCACGCCATCTTTTAAACTTATTTAGCACCAGACTAAAATATTTAATTAGTAGATGTCGATACTGGCCTCATTTTTGTTTAAATTTTCGCCGTCTTGAATATGTCACTTTACTTCGAAGCTCGCGTTAGTGATATGTGGTTATTGAATTCCCTTAAATCTCAGTGTTTTCTAGACTATCGGTGTTTTTTACCTGTAAGTACCTTTCATTCTGAAATGTTTTACGGTTTGTTTTAATTATTTTTAGTAAAGGCCTAAAGATTAATTGTCCACGTGCAGTTAAAATATTTAAGGTTATGTTTCTTTATCGGGGCTATCGCGTCTGCCTTATTAGGGTGATTGCGTCTATTGTAACGCAATAGCCCCATTGTATGAGGTCCTAAACCTTTTTATTTTAAGATAACAATAATGCAATAATTGATCTAAATACATATACACTAAAATAATTTTTTTAAATATAGTTATACCCTACTTATATATGGATGGATGAATATATGCATGTTTGTTACTCTTTCACGCCTAAACGAAAGAACAGATTTTGATGAAATTTGGTATGGAGATAGATTAGACCCTGGATTAATAAATACATAATAGGCTTTTAACAGACTTTGGAAGAAGTAGGTGGTTTCTCGCGAGTGAAACGGAATTACTTTAAATATTACAAACAAAATATATTGTTTGTAATATTTGAAGTTTTTTTTTTTGGGTAATTTCACTGTTTATTTGACACATTTTTCTAGATGGTCTTTGTAATTAAACCTAAATTTTTCTTTTAGATTTTTTTAAATGGTTCGTTCATATAAAAGAAAAACAACACCAACTTACGATCTTGAAACCTTAAGGAAAGCAGTAGATGAAGTCAAAACTGGCAAAATAAATTCGTACCAAGCTGCAAAAAAGTATAACATTCCTCGTATGACTATATGTGATAGAGTGAATAACAAAAAAGGTATCGCAAAAGAGAGCCGAGGACCACCTACAGTGTCTGACAGAGAAAATGAGCTCAAACTTTCAAATGGTTTACGGGTTATGGAAAAATATGGGTTCGGACTCACTTCCAAAGAAACGCTAGATTTAGTTGCCGTACACGTGAGTGAAAATAACTACAAAACTCCATTCAAAAACAACAGACCCGGTTATGATTGGTTTGCTGCCTTCAAGAAGAGGCACAATTTGTTCTTAAAAAGACCTCAGGCGGTGGAAATGTCAAGAAAAGTGGCATGTGACCCTTTTATTGTTAATGAGTATTTTGATACTCTTGATGGAGTTTTGAGTGAACTTAATTTAAAAGGAAGACCTGATAAAATTTGGAACCTTTAACATTGGTATTAACAGTGGTAGAGCCACGCGGCAGCTTTTGCTGTCACACGGATGGGCCGGCTCGAACCGGGGTGGTACCACGACCTCACAGAAAACCAGCGTGAAGTAGAGGTTTACCTCTGCGTTTCGCTTGGTGAGTGCAGGTGGCCGGAGGCCCTTTTAACTGGAAATGAGGCATTCCACCTTAGTCCTCACGGGTGACAACGTATCTACATTTTGATTTGTAATAGAGGATAGATGTAAATGTCTATGGGCCGCAGCAACCACTTACCATCAGGTGGACTGTGTGCTCGTTTGTCACCCTTATCCTATAAAAAAAAAAAAAAAAACCTTAACGAGTCAAGTTTTGGAAAAGATCCCGAACGAACAAAAGTGGTTGGAGCCCGTGGCTGTGCCAGTACACGCACAATCGCGTCATCTGGAAAAGATAATGTCACAATTTTGTTCACAGTCAACGCAATCGGTGACAAATTACCACCGTTGATTATACACAGAGGAAAAATACGTGGGACCAATGGCTGTCAGATAAAGGATTTGAAAACACATCCTGTGCTGCCACTAAAAATGGATGGATCGATGCAAAAGTATTTGAAAAGTACATGTTGAACACAGTGCTACCGCGTTTAAATGAAGATCCACCCGCTTTATTAATATTTGATGGCCATTCTACCCATATCCAACTTAAAATTTTAGAAGAAGCTCAAAAACGAGGCGTAACTATATCACGTAGAGAAACGTCTCTCCAATTTAAAATTTTTACATTTTTTAGATGATAGTTCGTCTAACATAAAAAAACCAAAACTCAAGAATGTCTTTATATAGTTATTTATACTTAGGGAAGGACCATTTTTATTTATTTAAATTGTTTGATTTAATTTGATTACAGTGTACCTAAATGTAAGTATCTGTATCTATATTTCCCTCCCCAATAATATTTTATAAAGCCATACTCACAAAAAGATCGTTTTATTGTGATACATAATTATAAAATTCAGTATCAACTAATTAATAAAAATATGCAACAATTAAATTATATAGGTATTAAAACTATCGAAATCTAAGTAACGAGTGCATGTTGGTCGTTCCACATCTAAATTATATAAAAATGAATTTTTCAATTTCACTAATCAACGTCGCCGCGAAAATTTCTTCTTCTTTGGGCACATTAAAAATTAATTTATTTAGAAAATAATATTTACAGTTACCAGTGTACAGATATTAACTAAATTAAGTATTTCTAGTCATAAAAGTATTTATAATTGAGTATAAACTTATAAAAAACTAATATGTAACTGAACGAAGGCGCCCCAACACGGACGCGCAGTCCAACCTCAACGATGTCCGAAAACGGACTGTGACAGGCTGACAGGGCGACGGAGCATGCGCGCTCGCGTAAATATATTCAATTTCAGGGAAAAGTGATATATTCTCTTATAAAACGGGGAATAAAAATAAAACTCTCAATTAAAAATATTAATATTTTTAAGACCTTTTTTTTAGTGTAAGAACTATTTAAAAAGCTTGTGCCGTTTTGGAGAAATTTTGCAAAATATGACAAAGATAGATACTCTTTGGGGATTTTTTTTCTAATAAGGGGTTGACAAAAATACAATTTTGTTCAATTAAAAACATTAACCTAATCCTCTTCTGTTACCCTGTATTTTTTCTTTGTGGATTAAGTGAACAGTTATTGAGATTTTTTTACTTAAATATCCAAGATTTAGGCATTTCAACCACTGTTAAGGCCTTATAAAAGTTAAGTTTAGCGGCCGTTACCCAAGAGTTGAGCATTAGCAAAAATCGCATAGCAGCGTCATCAAAATTAGTTTTGCCAAACCAGGAGATGAAATTTGATAAGTCTAATGATTCAAAGGTAATTAGAATTATTGAAGATCTATCTTATTTTGGCTCCCTCGGAAAGAGTTTCTTTCGAAACTTTATAATTGCAGACAATAAAGAAAAGTGACTCGACAATAAAATTGAAAAAAAAACTAAAATTGCTAGGGGGTTTGAAATAATAACGCGAGAACAGCTTATAGAAAAAAAAAACGAAACGAAAAAAAAAATAAAGCAAGAAAAGGAAAGAACTGCCATAAAAATCCCCAAAACAAAAAATATTAAAAAAGAATTGGACCAAAATCGAAAAGGAAATTGTATAAAATTACAACAACAAGATAAGACTGATGAAAGCAAAGATATTAAAAAAAACCTTGTAGTAAGAGCTTATCTAAGCAAAAACCTAATAAAAATGTTAAAAAGAAAGCTAAGAAACAAAAGAAGTGTTTTGATTATGACGAAGAATCTGAAAGTGAATTAAATATTAGTTTTGCTGAAGTTTCCAGTTCTGCTGAACTTTCTGATGAAGATTTTGATACCTATCGTGAAAACTTTTTAGCGGAAATAAAAAGTGATGATAACTTTCTCGAAGATTTGTTGCAAGCCACAACAGAAGAAAAAGAAAATGACAAATCTTACGTAAATAATGATGTAGACACTACAAATATTGAACAATTTGAACCGAATTTAAACAAAAAGAACCTAGCAGTTAGTGATTGGATACTAGTAAGATTCACAACAAAAAGTCTGTGAAGTATTTTGTGGGGACCATCATTTCTATTAATGACAATAATATTCCTAACGTCAAATTTTTAAGAAAAATAAAAATAGTAAATTTGTTTCCTTTCATTATCCAGACATGGAGGATATATCAGAAGTAAAGAATGATGATGATATCATAATGTTCCTAGAAAAGCCTGATATATCTCGAATAGGGCATATTACTTTCAAAGAAAATTTTAAAATGTATAACATTCAGTGATTGTCAAATTAATTTAGTAATTAAGAAGAACTGAGTGAGAGTGACAATATCTATAAAATTGCATGTGATCTCATTACCTGATTATTGTGATAACAATGATAATGAAACTAATATTAATTAATAAGGTTTGTTAAGGTACTTCACACCTAGCGAATGTTACACAATTAAAGTCAAATTTTTACATACAACATTCAACATACAATAGGTATGTAAGATTACACTATTAAAAAAACTGATTATTAAGAATTTAGTAATGATGACAGTATTAACTAAATAAAACATCTCATACTTTCTTTGTATTCGCTTTTTTATTTTCTATTAGAACTCGTATTTTTATTATACACTATTTACCTAATTTCAATGTGTTTGATTTTTTTTCTATTTATAAATGCTAGAAACAAATATTTGTATTTGTATATGTGTAGATGTTTGTCCTCGTGCAATTTATGTTTGTTAACTGTCTCCACGATACAAGAGAAAATCCTAGTGTGTAGGTAACGTTTTTTTTAACAAAATACAGAATAAGTATTTATACATTGCATAACACTTCGGTGTATTCTACTATATAGCGCGTGCGCGCGTCTTCGTCTTCGCTTGCCAAAGCCGACTAACGTCATGCTCATGCATACTTGACCGCTCATACACACGTTCAAGCTTACATGACGCTGCAAGCTTGATCAAGTCGGCAGAATCGAAATTCAATTTTTGCTTCAAGTAGACTTGTCATGCACACCCATAGCCATACACAAGTTTACCGGACGCCGCTTCAAGCGCGCTGCAAACTTGACGGTAGACTTGATCGTGTATGGCTGCCATTATAAGATGGTTCTCCTTGTACTCTACATCTACACTCCATTCTTTAGCTTTCGGGTTATATGAGGTAAGTGAGAGTTTTGGCGGGAACTTGATCGGCGGCGGTTTGCTGCTCCTGTATTATAGTTTAAATAATAGTTTGAAGTGGATTTTGATATGTAAAAGTGGTGCGATTTTATGTATTAACTGTCTACGCATGTGAACTATTAGTGGAAACGGTGAAACAAGTGCTCTGATGGTGATGGATTCTCAAGATAAGCTGTTTGCATAGGCACCTTTAGATACCATCGCCAACTGTCAGCTGCCTGCTGGCTCAAGTTGCCGTCAAAATCTCCCAAGGGCTGCACAATGTAACGCATCAACATATTGTGAAGCAGTGAACTATAAAGGATAATAATACATAAAGACAAGGCTTGGGGAAATTATAATAATCCGAAAAATGATACTCAAGACTTGGCCTAAAGGTCTAGATACCAGGCCATAAACTCCAAAAAAAATAATTTAGGGTTATATGTTATATTCAGTGTCTCCATTATGGAGTGTAGAGTAGAAGGAGAACCATCTTATAAGGTGCGAAAGTTGAAAAAGTGTCCCACTATATACTGAAAATAGAGGTTCCAAAATTCACCACAATAGCGCTGGCGTCTGAAAAACTACAATATGAATATAGCTGTTGTAGACGGAGTGAAGTCAGCTGAATTCAAATATTTAAAAAATTTCATGACTAAAGTAGTTAGTAAAATGCCAGCATACAAAATCCCAACTATTTACGTAGTACAAAACCAAGCGGATTGGTCAGTCCTTGTTTATTTCTCCATCTTATTCTAATTAATTTTGGCGCTTTTTTTTAATTTATCCTATGCTACTGCAGCGCCACCCTTATTTGACGCGTTTTTAGGGACACTTTTCATATACAGAGTTGGTCCTCCTTCTACTCTACACTCCATAGTTTCAATCATAGATAAATAAATATCACTATATAGAAACACTACGATAAATATGTAATCAAAGAGTTAGGCTGGCTTTTCACTATGGGATATAATATATATCATATCCCGACATATAAATTATATCCCGCGATTGGCGTTCACACTGTGAGATATATCTTTTAACCAGTGTGCGTTCATCATTGGTCATTGTATTACCCCCCTTTACCACGTACACAGTTCAGCGGGGGCGCGGAACGGTGTGCGGGGTACAGGGGGCGAAATATAATATGAAAATATTGCTCGGTCGATCGAAAAAATATTTATAGCTGGAAATATAATACATATTATAGCTCAGTGTAAACGGTTCCATATGAAATGTATGGTGAGCGATATTAATTTATATCTCGATATGTAATACATATTATATTATATCCCATAGTGAAAAGAGGGCTTAAGAGTATAGTAACTGTCCTATACAGGAATATATATATTCAATATGGAGTGTAGAGTAGAAGGAGAACCATCTTATAAGGTGCGAAAGTTGAAAAAGTGTCCCACTATATACTGGTGGTTCCAAAACCTACCACAATAGCGCTGGCGTCTGAAAAACTACGATATGAAGATAGCTGTTGTAGACGGAGTGAAGTCAGCTGAATTCAAATATTTAAAAAAATTTCATGACTAGAGTAGTTAGTAAAATGCCAGTATACAAAACCTCAACTATTTACGTAGTACAAAACCAAGCGGATTGGTCGGTCCTTGTTTATTTCTCCATCTTATTCTAATTAATTTTGGCGCTTTTTTTTAATTTATCCTATGCTACTGCAGCGCCACCCTTATTGGACGCGTTTTTAGGGACACTTTTCATATACAGAGATGGTCCTCCTTCTACTCTACACTCCATAGTCTCCATGTACACGGTAATTACCGTAGATGCACCGTAATTTGGGCTTAAGCTACCGTCAAGGTATTATGGCATTACCGTGTCATATATCACCGTAATACCATTGTATACCGTAATGTGTTTAAATGCCGAGTGCAAGCGCATTTTCAGCCAAGTCAATGATACAAAAACGAAGAAAAGAAACAAATTTTAACCAAAACTATAAACAGAAATATTTTTCACCCAGCAATCAATCAAAAGAAATAGCAAAAACTGTGTTGATTTCAGTCCCATTAACGATATGTTAACTACAATGAATAAATCCACGTACGAAAAAGATATTGTCATGTTAGGACAGTCAGATTCAGCATAAAATTGCTTAATTTTGCATGTTTTTTAAAATTTTATTAGTAATTAATTAAAAGCAAACATATTTGGACTTGGTTTGGTTCACAATGTTGTATTTTTCTTAGAAAAGTTACACGGTAATTTACACGGTAAAGTTTTAGTAAATCCACCGTAATTTTATCAAGAAACACGGTATTTTTACCCTTGCAACACGGTAACTCTCGATTTACATATGGAGACACTGGTTATATTATATGTTCTGTGCGGATGACAATTGACAGAGCGCGAGCGCGGTCATTCGATAGCTTGCTACATATATATTTATCTATGGTCATTCGATAATTTCGATCACAGAGTACCTTTGTATAAACCGAAACCGATTTCGATTTTCGATGTCATTGACGATTGACGTTCCTAATCTTCATAACTGCATATTATAGTGTTTTGAATATATATATATTAATCTAGTCTAGGTCTTAGATATTCCTAATTTATATCTATTTATTCGGAGTTGGTTTAATATAAGAGAGAATTTCCTATTAGTTTGTGGTTTATTATTCGTATAATCGTATTCTAATTTATACTTGTGATGCAGTGACTACTTGACGATATAAATTTTGGAAAGATTGTTAAACAGTAAAAAGGTTTTAAGAATGAGTTTTATGGGGATAAAAATGATCACCCGATTCTATTGTTCGTTTGATAATTTTGTGCCTCGTGTATGTATTATTGGTTCTGGTCCAGCCGGATTTTACGCTGCAATGCATTTATGCAAAAAACTAAACAATGTACATATTGATATACTTGAAAAGTTACCAGTGCCTTTTGGATTAGTACGGTTTGTATATTTATGGTTTCATGAACACAGAATAGGCTACTACTATTCATTATTATAGGATATAGATACAATATATTCTTGCATAATGTATTAATGAATGTATTATATTATTATTATTACCAGCCTAAAATGTCCCACTGCAGGGCAAAGGCCTCCCTACTCTCTTTCCACTTCTCTCTCTCCAGAGCCACCATAGACCAGTCCTTCATGAAGAAGTCTAGTTCATCCCGCCATCTCCACCTGGGTCTGCCCTGCTGAAGTTTGCCTTTATATATATTACTGTTAGACATGTACAAATCATTGAAGTCATATCTTGGAATGGATTAAACCTAGACTGTTTATTTCCCTATCAGAACTAGTAAAGGTATGACTTTCCATTGACACCCGTCGAGTTGGGGGTTGATACGTATTTTTACAGAAAAGTTACACTATTATAAGCACACACACAAAGTTAAAACATGCGGAAGCGTGTAATATTTGAGAAAAAAGTTATTGACAATCAATTATTCTTGCATTGTTTATATCTAATCCTACAATAAAACTGATGACAATTTTTATTGTTAGTCAATAGGGATGTCGATTCTTTCCGAAAAAGATCAATTTTTTAAATAGATTCGAATTATAAACTGATGTATCGATTCCCAAAAAATCGATTTCTAAAATATCTATATTTTTTTCATGTTTGCATTTATAATATAAATATAAATCCATTTTATGAGAAAAAATCCCCTTCATCATAAAATATAGGGGGACTGATTCAGAAGGATTTCTTTATCTATTTTAAGACTGCTACGTCTCCGGCGCTGCGGGAAGAGCAGCCTCTACGCCTTAGCGTAACAAATCGCAGGCATCGGAAGAGCCGGAGCGGCTGAGGCTGGTCGCCGAAGGCGACCAACAAGCCGAAGCTGCAGAGGCGAGGTGTTACGATTTGTTACAGGAGGCGGTGGCTGCTCCCCCTATGCGCCTCCAGCTCTTTAAAACCACTAGGGGTAGGACAGACTCGTACCAGGTGGAGTCGGGGTCAATCAATTCGGTTCTTTGACATAAGTTGAACCTAACCTATTTTATTTGTTATCTGCCCTAATTGGTACTGTTGAAATAAAACAAATTTCAATAAGAGTTCATTTATTATGGTATCTTTCTTGTTTTTCATAAAATGGAATTATTTTTAAATTATAGGTAAATGCAAACATAATAAAATATAAATATTTTAGAAATTGATTATTTGTGAATCGATACATCAGCTTACGATTTGAATCGATTTAAAAATCAACCTTTTTCGGAAAGAATCGACATCCCTACTGACGACAATGACATTACAAAATGACGTCAGTTTTATGGTAGGGTTAGATATAAACAATGCAAGAATAATTGATTTTCAATAACTTTTTTCTCAAAAATTACCCATTTCCGCATGTTGTACCTTTGTGTGTGTGCTTATAATAGTGTAACTTTTCTGTAAAAATATGTATCAACCCCCAACTCGACGGGAGTCAATGGAAAGCTAAGCCCTAGTTCCCATTCATATTTTGGTTTAGTTTTGCTGTCAGTTTTAGAAATTCATAGATGGTTTTTTACACTTTAATACTATTAGAGTCATGGGCCATGGCCATAAGCCATGTCTGAAAACACTTTTAAGATCAAATAAAATAAAATAAAAACTTGCCAAAAGCAAAGTATGTCACATACACACATATGACATGAAACAAAAGATTTTTTTTTAAATTCAAATATTGTTGAAAAAGAAATGAACTTGCAGGTGTCAAGGTCAAGAGTTCAAAATAGAAATCAGAGTAACTCATATTTTTTTATTAATTATAATTAATTTCATACACTTATATTTTTTTACAAAATTGAAGTGACCAGCGAACTTACAATCCATCTAATGGTAAGTGGCTACTGCAGCCTATGTACATCTCCAGCCAACCTCAAATAAAGAAGGCCAAGAGTCGCTGTCACCCCTGAGGACCAAGGTATTCACTTTATAACCTTCAAAAGAGAATGCAGCAGATCATGTACGCCAGTTTGACAACAGGAATCGGGTAATTGAACTACTACTGACACTCGCGGGCAGGAAAGGAGTCCTATCACCTAGAAAATAATATTGTGCATGGCCAGATCTAAGTATTTAATAAATAGATATAAAATATACTGCCTTGTTGGTTTAGTGGTTGTAAACATGACTGCTGATCAAGAGGTGCTAGGTTGGACCAAAAATCTGTTATTGGGTTTATCATGTTATGAAATTCTCAGTAGTCAGGAAAGTTGGAGGTGTTTCACCTCCATTCCTTGGAAAGCATTAAAGCCATTGGCACTGCACTTATTACACTATTTCTCTGGTTGTGTCGAATTACCGTCCTATCGGTCTATGAGGGTGAAGGAGAGAGAGTGCACCTGTGCTGGCACATAAATTTGGGCACTATAATCCTGTCCTCCACAGATGGCTAGTCTCCGTTGAGACTGGCTGCTGTGACAGAAATTCAGTCTGGAGGACATTATAATTATATAATATAAAAATCCTAATGTCACAATAATACATTAATGTTTTCTTTCAATTTATATTTGGCCTGACAGTTGATGAAATGTTAAGTCAGTACATGCAAGGAATATAATATATATAAATATACATATAAATTTATGAATATGATAGTTTTGTAGAGTTAAAGAAAGGGTTAGCAGTCAAATCTGGGTGTAAATAATGTATTATGACTAAATTTAAAAATGATGCTTGAGAAACTATTGTGTATTTATTTGTTTTATGTATTTTGCTTAGGTATGGTGTTGCCCCCGACCACCCAGAAGTCAAAAATGTTATTAACCAGTTTACTAAAGTAGCTAATAGACCAAATGTTAATTTTTATGGAAACATAGCTCTAGGAAAAGATATTGATTTATTACGACTTCGACAACATTATGATGCTGTTCTTTTGGTAAATATTCTGTTAATATATTAAATCTCTTACATTTTCTGAATCTTTCTTCATTGTTGAGTATTTTTTTTAATTTAAGACATATGGAGCTGAAGAAGATAAAACACTGGGAATTGAAAATGAAGAAGCATATAATATAGTAGCAGCAAGGAATTTTGTTGGCTGGTATAATGGACACCCCAGGGATAAAGATTTGAAGGTATGATCAATAATCTCTGAAAACAGATATTACATATTATGCTCATTTTAAGATTGGTGATAATTTAGTGTCTAACATGTTAGATATGATCCATCAAACACATGAAAGGGGCCAAGTTCACTACAAAGATGTTCATGATTGTTGGATTCACTGCTAAGTGTTAGAATCTGAATGGGCGCCCAGCACCATAATAATAATAATGTCCTCCAGACCGAATTTCGGCCACGGCGGCCAGTCTCAACAGAGATTAGCCATTGGCGCAGGACAGGATTATAGTGCCCAAGTGTATGCGCAAGCACAGGTGCACTCTCTATTCCCTCACTCTCATAGTCCGATGGGACGGTAAACCGACCCGACCGGAGAGAGATCAGGCGCAGGACCAACGACTTTACGTGCTTTCCGAGGCACGGGGGCGAAACACCGCCAACTTCCTGACTCTGGGCAGCTACTGAGAATTTCTTGATGGAAAAACTCAATAACTGATTTTTTGGCCCGACCCGGGAATCCAACTCGGGACCTCATGATCAGCAGTCGCACTACTACAACCATTACACCAACAAGGCAGTCAAGCCCAGCACCATAACAGTTACTTAATTCATAGGAATTTTTTTTATAGAATAAGAGTGACAAACGAGCACACAGTCCACCTGATGGTAAGTGGTTGATGTGGCCCATAGACATCTACATCTATCTTCGTTTGCAAATTAAAATGCAGATGCGTTGTCAGCCGTGAGGACTAAGATAGAATGCCTCTTTTCCAGTAAAAAGGGTCTCCGGTAAGTAAAAATGTATAAGAATATACAACATTCTGGGAACATCCATAATAATCGGTTTCTATTTTCGACTGGATCAATGATCATATGGATTAACTGTGACCTCTTTAAAATCCCAAGTCAAAATTATGTGTTATTTAACCGGTTCAGTGCGGGTGACACGCCAGGCGTGCCATCGAATACTTTTGTGTTTGGCGTATCTTTTGTGTGTGGCGTAACGATTTTTAAAAAGACAAGAGGCGTGTCTTTTTAAAAATCGTTATAACTAGCTCAAATTGCTTTTTTGGAAAATTTATCCAGAACAAAATATTCATTATTTTGCAAGTAGTTTATGCCTGCGGCTTTGTTACTGGATATTTTGAAAAATTTAAATTTTTAGGAGTTGACAACCTTTTTTAACTTGTACATGGTACCGTTTTTACTTTGTAAGTTTTTAAAACATGTTGTGGACAAATACTCTAATAAGAAAGAAATGAACAAATAATAGCACTCATTGCGATCGCTCACAAACTCAAGTTGTAAACAAGTTTCTAGAAAACAACTCTGCTGTTAAAAAAAAAAAACAATGCCTTTTATATGCCGACTTATTAATATAATTTGGCCGAATGGACCTAAGAAATACCATGTGCTCTTGTGATATGGTATAAGGTTTATTTTTGCTTGAAACAGTTTGAAACCGTTCATGCATAAAAAAGTTCGCTAATAAATAGTCTTTTGTCAATCTGCCGCCGTATAGCGCCGGTATTTGTTTCCTTTTGAAAACACTTGTTTTGCTATTCTTACTAATTAGACGTTTTCGAATCGACTTTACTTTTACATTTGTATAACATTAAATAATATTTAACATTTTTAAATGAATCATAAACCTTATTTTTTTCCAAATTAAGGTTCTTGATTGTTTGATATTTACAAATATTATTATTAGGTGAAAATTTAATTTAAAAAAACAACCAAGGTTTTCCAGGGTGATTTAGCTGTACCTACTTATATAAATAATTTTTTTATAAAACAATAAATAGTACAAAAGGTTTGTAATCTCTTCATGAAAAAAGTCACTTATTCTCAATTTCAAAGAGAACACGTAAAAAAAACACGTAGTTACCTACTAAAAACAAGTATCCTTCCATTTGTAACTTATGTTTGGTGTCAAATAAACTTAATTAGGTCTAAACAAGTAAAATGTGGCGAATATTTCATGACACGTCAGGTGTGTCATGAAATATTTGTTCGCCGCCACAGCTAAAAGTTGCCGAAAATCAGTGCCGCAACGAATCGGTTAATAGTGTATATTATATCAAGTTCACTGTCACTAAAAGAACATTTAAAATTTCTCAGCTGCTGTCATGATTGTTTCATTATGATCTAAGGAAAGCCTTACCTTCATATGTCCTGTGCACTCCTCTACATTTTATGATGAATCATTTTCAAATACATGAATACATGCTCAATCCTTACATTTGTTCAAGAAACAGGTTAAACACATGATTTACAAATCTTATAGAAGTGTTCTCTGCTTATATAGGATGACTGGTATAGAACACCTTAAGGTGTTAAGTCCGCCTTTATACATTTTTGTGCAAATAATATTTATAAATAAATTTGTCTCTCTAACCCTTTAGCTCTTTCTCTTTTCAGTTATGGTCACTGTACTATCGCCTAAAGTCTGTTGTGTATTGAGCATTTGTTATTATAATACGCCTTAATTTTTTTTTGTTATCTGAAAGAAATTGCTATATAGGAATTAGACCTATATCTTTTGTTTTCCCTCAATATTTGTATATTATTTTGCTATACATATTAAATTTTCCTTGGTGCTGGCGTACAATAAAGAGTATTGTATTGTAGTCTAAATAAGTACATGAACTTTAACGATTTATACATCATCTTAAATTATTTTACAAATCACTAGGGCAATAATATTAGTCTTATCTTGAACAAGTTAGGAAGGAAGTGTGGAGCAATAATGATAAATGGAATGCTTTTATAATCACAATATTTAATAACCAGTATTTGCATAATAGAAATTTTATACTAATTAAATTTATGAATGATTCTATGATTACATGAAAATTGTTTACTTTTTTGTCATAAGTTTTTGCCAGAGCAAAATATTATCCCACCAAAAACATACAACAAGCGGTTTTCAGAATTGTTGGCTTCACCAATAAAATAGTTGAGATCTGAATGAGCGCCAAGCTCTATAACAGATGCTTACAGCATAGGATCGATAAGACTGTACGGTGTCCTTGGTGAGATATTTTTAATTTTTGAAAAACTTATTGAACTTCAACATTTTATTTTAATTTACGCTTCACTGTTTTCTATTTTTAATTTAAGTTAGAAGAATTAATTTCGACAGTTTAAGTGTGGTTAGTTTTAAATACAGTACTTGAAGCTAACTCTACTGTACCAGTTATTTTCTCAATACATGTGGACAGCGGATCTCGATAATTTGTACTTTTCAAACTTTTTCTTTGTGACTGTAACTTTCCTAATGAATCTACCTTGCTGCAAAATTTCAAGTTTCTAAGCTAGAAGTTCGTCATTGAGTGATAAGGAGCACTTTTCTGGCCGTTATAAATCAATGGGATAATTCATGAGACTATTTGTTCAAGGAGACTATTACGTATGCAAAATTACAAGTGTAGGTGATTCGAAAGTGTCACAAAATGGTTTATGTAAATATACACACTGTCGTTGTGTTCCCCTTTTCTTTTCTCAACTTGACTGACACACTACTGAGTGTCTAAATTGAAATTTATGTGATGAGTTCGCAAGCTAGGATTATTTACTCGTTCATAAAATGCAAAATAAACAAAATTCAAAACAAATATTGTCTGTAGAATTGGTTCATAGCACAATACATTATAACAATAACATATAGTGGTTTTTTATCTTTATTTTCCTTTGAAAAAAAGCAGGGTTTTTCCTGCTGCATGGACAGGTTTTTGCAATACTGAAATATTTTGATCAAATCGAGATCATTTTCCCATTATATTATAAAGTTTATAATTCTTAACTTTTCCTATTTTAACTTTGCAATTAAGATTATAACCTAATAATCTAAAACCTATATAAAACCTAGAAGTCTAATATATAAAAATTAATGTTTGGTTGTTCTTATTTTATGCACGCTGTAGAGAACCATTTTACTTGAAAAGAGGCATTTTATCTTAGTGCTCACGGCTGACAACGCATCTGCATTTAAATTCACTAACAAAGATAGATGTAGATGTCTATGGGCCACAGCAACTACTTACCATCAGGTGGACTGTGTGCTCGTTTGTCACCCTTATTCTATAAAAAAGAATAGTACAATTAACTTAGTAGGAAGCGCGCGCATCGGACTGATTTTTTTTTTCAAAGTTATATAAGTAGGTGAAGCTCACAGAAAATGTACCCTCACACACGGGAACTTGTAACGCACAATAACACACTGGAAATAGATAACACAATGGAAATATTAAGATTAGTTCACACGATTTATATACATGGTAGAGCCATGCTGCAGCTATATTAATAGTATAGTTGTAGCACAAATGGGTTGGCTCGACCGGGGAAAGACCACACCCACAGAATACCAGCGTAAATAGCAGCTTAACACTGCTGTATTTCGTATGGTGAGTGTAGTGAACCGGATACCCTTTTTACTGGAAAAAAGGCATTCCATCTTAGTCCTCACGGGTGACAACGCAGCTGCATTTTGATTCGCAAACGAGGATAGATGTAGACCTTTATGGGTCACAGTAACCACTTACCATCAGGTGAACTGTGTGCTGTTTGTCACCCTATTCTATAAAAAAAAAAACACGAGACTGTTTACTATAATTGAATTTAAAATAAAATACTTTATAGACCAATTTATTTATTTAAATTCATAAACTTCTCAAAGAAAGCTGTATAGCATTATTTTTATTGTTTTTAATTACTAATTATTCAAATAATGAGATCGAAATTTGTACTTGAAAATGCTTAAAAAAATAATAATACAATTAAACAAAATATAATTTTCGAACACATTATATCCTACTTAAAAAATAAACTTGAACGTTTAATGTTTTGTGTAATCTTAATCTGTTTTACATTGAAATCCTCAGTGATTGTGTCTTGATCTTTTATTTTTTGAACAACAAACTTTAGTACTGTTTTTTTTTGTTTTTTTAAAAACCGTATGGTAAAAAAACTTTTCTCTTCTTCAACTCAAATATTTTATATAGAATCGATGTCGTATTTCCATGAGCTTCTTTGGTAGTATCTTACTAGTACTGTGTCATTGAAACATAGCCTCCATATATCTGATTGAGTTTCCGATGTCACTTCCGAATCGTTTACTAAACTGTCACAGTCTTTTAAATCATTCTGCTGAGCCTTAGCGAACACCGATTCACCCTTTGTTTTTATTACTCCTTCATTTTCATTAGATATAAGACTTATTTCTGTCACTGTTCTTTTTCTTTCCACCTTATTTGAGTCTGCTTTGTTTTCTAAAATCTGATATGTGGTTCTGCACTTTCATTTGAAAATATGTGTCATCAAAGTCATCATCGTTATCAGAAATGTGATATTCTTCATTGGAAGAATCATGCAAAGTATACAAGTTTTCGTCTGTGCTGCTTTCATACTCTTTTCTATTTTTCTTAGTTGTTGTAAGGTGTATGTCAGTAAGTTTTCTTTTCTTCGGATTGTTTTTATTTGTATTAGTTTTATGTTGAACAGATGACGAAACATTTTCTTTTGACGTTGTGGCAATAATTTTAATATTTGTGTCAACTTCTTTAAAATTAAATGGGCCATACTGAGTCAAATCGAAGTAACACTTATTTTCCTCAGTATTCTTTATGTCTGATAGTGTCATAATCATCTTTTTGGACGGTATTGTATTTTCGTTCTTCACTGCTATTTGTTTTAGTAAGTCCGCAGATTTCACATTAATACAGTCGCAAAAATATGGTCCACTCTTTTGGCAAAAACAACTTATATAGCGGTAGAAAATAGAGTATGCTGAGTCAACGTTGTTAATAATTTGATGGATTTTCATGGTGTTTGGGGCTGGTACGAGATCTACTAATTCATTCAGTATGGCATCTTCAGGAACATAAATAAGTTGTAATTTGGTTTCAGACGCATGGAGAAGTTCATAAGCTGTGTTAGGATCACGAACGTCCGAACCATAAGCGACAAATTAATCTAATGTATGTTTTATAGCTGCCCCATGCCATCAGCGGCTCCATTGCAGTTGGGAAGTTTCGAAAAAGTTCCATGTTGAAAATGGAAAACCGAGTTCCTTCGTTAATTTTGAGAAATAGTAAAAGTTTTTCTTTTGACGGTACTGAACAGTAGGATCATCTGAATAAAAATATATCCCATTTACCTTACGTAATTTCCGTTTCATCAATTCTAGTACTGGTAAGAGTTGCGCCCAAATGGCATCTGGTCCGTGTTCTTTGCTTGGAGATATAGATGCAAAGGATTGATTGCCTTTTGTGGTATACAAAATACCAGTATGATGACTAATCTGTTGTTTCGATCCATCAAAATGCATTGCTTGTATTTCAGTGCTTAATTTACAGGCATAATTTTCAGAAAAATCTATGTGTTTTCTATGTATTTTTCGTGTACCGTCCATATTTTTTGTAATGATGGAAAATATTGGAATAATGGGTTTTGAAATTTTGCAATTCTTCTTGAAACTTATCTAGAAGCATTCTAAACGAACAGGTCTTTTTTTCCTTATCGATTTTCTTCGTAGTCTTCCTCACATCACTATTTTTTTTTCGGTTTGTATTCTTGGGATTACAAAAACTATTTACCCCATGAAATGTTATCATTTACATTTATGTCACCCATGGTAAAGTCAATTAATTTATTTTTGCACAACTCACACTCTCCATAAGAACATTAATTAGATTTTAAATCAGAAGTTACAATAATTGGTCAAGATCTTTTGTTGCTAGTAATTCAATCGACTGCAGTACCGTGGTGTTCATTTGCAAATTTTCATGTCTATTGCAAGCGCAAGTATCTCGTTTTTCAACTTTTGGGGGCAATACGTAAAAGGGCCTGTATCTTTTGAATGTAGCAAATGACAACTTCCCTCCTTCTTGTCTGTATTTTTTATATAGTTTATAATACTTTCTCTGTTTTTTTCTGTTTCTTTAGTGTTTTAATTTAATTTTTGCCTGCCGTCATTTTGCTTACATCATCCCAAAATTCTCTCAACTGGATCTGTATTAGACAACCTTTATTTTTCTGTAGCGTATGACGAATTTTTCCTCTTAGGCCTAAATAAGTAGCTATTTTGGTTTTCATATGGTTTCATTTTTGCTGAAAACATTTTTTAGTATGCGTTTTTCTTGAGTGTTATTACTTTTGTAACTCTCCAGAATTTCTTAACTTTCCAGAATGACGTGATGTTCAAGCAGTGTTTTTTTTTACTCTTTCGTTTTCGAAGCGGGGGTCATCCGCTCAAAATCTTCGTCTTTCTTTTTGATAATTTCTAGTTGCTCATTATTTTTGCGTACACATCTGTTTATTTTTCTGCCGACTTCCAAAAAGGAGACGGTACTCAATTCGAGTGTATGTTTTTTTTTATGTGTGTTACCTCATAACTTTGTACTGGGCGAACCGATTTCGATGATTTTTTTTTATATGAAAGCTGATAGTTCTCGTGTGGTCCCATATGAATTTGATCAAGGTTAGACCAATGGTTATTGAGTTATTCTTAAATAACCTATATTGAAGTCGCTTATATTGAAGTCGGCTGTACAAAATTTTTAATTTTAAATTATTGCCTCATAGTTTTTAAAGACAGTTTAAATTTTATTAATAGCTCTTTTAATTTTGTGTTTTCAGTCTTCAGTTTATAAATCCCCTTTCTATATTGATTCTTCTGCTGTTTTAAAATCTGTGTATTTTCTGCTAAAGGCACTTCTTCAGGTTTCGATTCTTCTTTGCCTTTCTTATTTCTTTCTCTCTCTCTCTCTCTCTCTCTCCCCACTGCTTTCTAATATTTTCCTGCATAGACGAAGAATATTCTGCTATTTTCTTTCCATTTCGTTTTGTTCTCTCAGCATTTTTTCTTTTCTGTGTTAATAACTTTTCTGGATTTTTTTTCTTTCAGCCTTTCTCGGTAGAGTTTCTGTCTTTCAACAGATGTTAGTGGCATTGCTCCAATTTAGAATATTTCGACGATTTTGTATTTGAAGTAAAAATCACAAAATGTATTTTTTTTATTTCAGATAGATTTATCCGGTACCACCGCAGCCATCCTTGGTCAAGGCAATGTTGCTCTGGATGTTGCCAGAATACTTTTGACCCCGATTGATATTTTGCGAAAAACTGATATTACGGAGCATGCTCTCGCTACTTTAGCAGATTCTAAAGTAAAAGAATTATATTTAATTGGTAGAAGAGGCCCCTTACAAGTAGCTTTTACTATCAAGGAATTAAGAGAACAGCTGAATCTTCCAAACTGCAAGACTGTTTGGAGAGAGCAAGATTTTGAAGGAGTTTCTAGTGTAGTTAGTAAATTAGGACGTCCGAGAAAAAGACTTACTGAACTTATGTTAAAATCTGTGAGCGAATCTTCTAACATTAATATTATGCCTGGTGATAAATGTTTAAAACCTATATTTTTTAGAAGTCCCAATAAATTTTTTACTGACAATATGAATCATGTAACAGGTATAGAGCTAACTTGTAATAGGCTTGAAGGAGATAATTTAGAATACCAAAAGTGTATAGCTACAGATGAAAAGGAATTTCTAGATTGTAGTTTAGTATTTAGGAGTATAGGTTATACAAGTGTAAAGGTTGATAAGGATATAATTTTTGATACAAATGGTTTTGTTACAAATGATAAAGGTCGTGTGATGGAAGATAATGTATCGTCTTTAGCAAAACTTTATGTTGCTGGGTGGCTCGGAACAGGGCCATCAGGTGTTATATTACATACGATGAGTAACGCGTTTTTAGTTGCTAAAACCATTTGTGAGGATCTTAAAGATTGTAAAAATTTATCTTCTAAAGGCGGCTTCGATGAAGTAAGAAAAATTTTGTCGAAATCAAATCAAAATCATATTATAGTAGATTGGAATGGTTGGCAAAAAATTGACAATTATGAAGTTGAATTAGGTAAAAAATATGGCAAACCTAGAGAAAAATTATGCAGCATATCAAAAATGTTAGAAATAGCATCTTCATGATGTAGTCTCTTTTTGGCAAACCTAGAGAAAAATTATGCAGCATGTCAAAAATGTTTTTTTTTTATAGGATTAGGGTGAAAAACGAGCACACAGTCCACCTGATGGTAAGTGGTTGCTGCGGCCCATAGACATCTACATCTATCCTCTATTCCAAATCAAAATGTAGATGCGTTTTCACCCGTGAGGACTAAGATGGAATGCCTCATATCCAGTAAAAAGGGCCTCCGGCCACCTGCACTCACCAAGCGAAACGCAGAGGTAAGCCTCTACTTCACGCTGGTATTCTGTGAGGTCGTGGTACCACCCCGGTTCGAGCCGGCCCATCCGTGCGACAGCAAAAGCTGCCGCGTGACTCTACCACTGTTGTTAGAAATAGCATCTTCATGATATAGTCTCTCTTTGGCAAACCTAGAGAAAAATTATGCAGCATGTCAAAAATGTTAGAAATAGCATCTTCATAATATGTTAATAATTTTACAATATTCTGGAATAAATTTTACTCTTCTTATAGCACGTAAAAGCAATCTACGGCGATGTAACTAAAATAAATTTTATAAAAACCAGAGGTTACCAAAAATAAAACGCACAATGTGCAATGCAGTGAGCTGTTTCTTTTTGGTCTTTTGAAATCATTCCATGCTTTTCGTTTATTTATATTTTTAAGAGAATGTGAAATACTGATATTGCCATTAATATATAATATTGGGAATGTTTGTCGAAAACCGTAGCATAAAAGGATAGTGCAACCTAATAATTGCCCAAGTCGGCTATCCACTAGGTTGATGGATTAACTTATTACTAATTGGCTCGGGCCGATCAGCCATTGAGAAAAATCTTTGCCCAATCGGTGTTAACGTCATAAAACTTCATAAAACTAACGTGAGCTGTAAAGCAGCAACAGTCACACGAATTTAGACTGAAAATTTTCCAAGAAACCTGTTATAAACGGATTGTAAGTTCTAAGAGTTAGAGAGTTATGCGCTAGATGATTTATAATTAAAAACCTCCAATTTGATTGTGATAGAGGAATTTGGTTCCGTTGTTGCAGATGCTCGAATTGGATACATAAGGAATTTAGCGGATAAGAGTCTCCCGAAAAATTTATGTGATTTTTGCATTGATTAATGCAACTTTAATAGGGTATTTTACACCATGTAAAAAAATCTAAAATATATAATATTTATGGTAGATGTTTGTAAAAAGTAAACGAGAAATATTGATTTCTATTTATAAAAATGGATTATAAATTTTATATTCATATTGCGTCAGGTGTTAAATCTAGGTTGGCTTAAAATTGTCGGTGATGATGTTAGGCTACGGGTGAATTCATCATGTCCAATCATTGGATCTATGAGCGGATTGTCAATAGCTTCAGATTGATGAGCTTGTCCGAAATACGTTATATCTTCGACAATAGGATCAGAAGTAAGAATGTCATCGTCATCGAAAATATGTGGATTTAATGGACTTCAAATCTTCTGACAGCCTTTCCATTGTAGCCACTCGAGTATAAAATTTGTTAAAAATTGAAGTTAACCGGTTCAGTGCGGGTGACACGCAAGCCGTGCCATCGAATACTTTTGTGTGTGTGTGGCGTATGACACGCGAGGCGTGTCTTTTTTTAAAAATCGTTATAACTCGCTCAAATTGCTTTTTTGGAAAATTTATCCAAAACAAAATATTCTGCAAGTAGTTCATGCTTGCGGCTTCGTTTCTGGATATTTTGAAATATTGAAATTTTTAGGAGTTGACAACCTTTTTTAACTTGTACATGGTACCGTTTTTACTTTATAGGTTCTTAATACATGTTGTGGAAAAATACTCTAATAAGAAACAAATGAACAAATAATGGCACTCATTGTGATCGCTCACAAACTCAAGTTGTAAACAAGTTTCTAGAAAACAACTCTCCTGTTAAAAAAATAAACAATGCCTTTATCTCTTTTGCTTAAAATGGTTGAAGTGCCGACTTATTACTATAATTTGGCCGAATGGACCTACGAAGTACCATGTGCTCTTGTGATATGGTATAAGGTTTATTTTTGCTGGAAACAGTTCGAAACCGTTCATGCATATAAAAAGTTCGCTAATAAATAGTCTTTTGTCAATCCGCCGCCGTATAGCGCCGGCGTTTTTTTCCTTTTGAAAACACTTGTTTTGCTATTCTTACTAATTAGACGTTTTCAGATCGACTTTACTTTTACGTTTGTATAACATTAAATAATATTTAACATTTGTAAATATCAATGAATGATATACCTTTTTTTTTTTAAATTAAGATTCTTCATTGTTTGATATTTACAAATGTTATTATTAGGTAAAAATTGAATTTAATAAAAACCAAGGTTTCCAGGGTGATTTATCTGTACCTACTTATATAAATGATTTTTTTTTTATAACAACAATAAATAGTACAAAAGGTTTGTAATCTCTTCTTAAAAAAGTCACTCAATTTCAAAGAAAACGCGTAAAAAACACGTAGTTACCCACTAAAAACAAGTATCCTTCCATTTGTAACTTATGTTTGATGTCAAATAAACTTAATTAGGTCTAAACAAGTAAAAAAAATGTCTGTGGCGCTTGACACGCCCGGCGTGTCGTGAAATATTTGTTCGCCGCCACAGCTAAAAGTTGTCGAAAATTGGTGCCGCAACGAATCGGTTAAATGGTCATATGTGATTTTTCATTAGGATGCATTTTCATAAATATGTCACATTGACGAGAATATGCTGATTTTAGTGGCCCATAAAATGTTACATCGAGAGGTTGCATCTTGTGGAATGTATGAGGAGGCAGAGACAGGAGGTGAATACCATTTTCGTGACAAAATTCAAACGCGCTGAGCGATTGGTGGCTGAAATGATTATCTAGTATGAGAAGCGCTGGGTTTTGAGCATGGGTACCAATATTTGTAGCAAAATGCTGCAGACATTTTGCGAAGAGCTCTTCTTTTACCAACCTGGTTTCGAACATTCATAAAGTGCTCCCGGTTTGCCACCAATCCTGAGAGAACGTTTAATTCTCTGCCGAGGAAAATAAACATTGGGGGTACATATATTCAAGTGCGCAAACCATTGATACGTTCTGGCCGCGTTCTGCACTATAATTATATATATTTATATATATATTATATATATTATATATATTATATAATTATATTATTATAGTAGCCTTTCCAATTTTGCTCGAGGCTTTTTGGGGCATACATTTTTCCAGGCTTTTGAACGTTACTATGACGCCTGTTTTATCGACGTTAAAAATGCGATTGGCTGGAAAATTATGGCTTGCCATAAGTCCCGAGGTTAGAAAATAAATGTTCATTTCGGATTTATTAAATTCCAAAATTCTATTTAGGCTCGTTGGTTCGAGGAGCCTTAAATAAATTCCGGGATTTCTTTTCAAAAAGGAATAAACCCAACACTCATCGGTCATTTCTTTTTCAGATGAAAAAATATTTTTAAGTAATATTCTTTGCAACGGCAAAGTCGTAAGCTAATTTACGCAACTGTTGCTGAGTAATTCCATAAAACTTTATTGCTATCAGAGTGATGAATGGTGGGTTATAATCTTCTCCCAATCTTGATTACCACTTAGGTACCGGTGTCAGTAATTCTTGTTCACTCGTCGTCGGGTTGTTCTGATTTAATCAACAACAGTTCTTCTAAGCATCGTTGAGCGTTTGTAGCATTGGATTCTAATCCAAATCCTAGCTTTCCCCGTTTCGTTATTTTTGGGGTAGGTAGAATTTTAATTATACAACCCTGTATCGATTAAGAAGAGATCAGAAACTTTAATCCAAGTTTCCCCTACTAAATATTGAGAAAATAAAGATTAAGGCAATCTCTGTCCAATATGCTACCGTCGCCATTTTGTTACCGTTTGATCCTAATATTCTTTAAATAATTTGAAAATGGAAACATTCAATGGTTGCAGATGAAGGCTGATTTGCGTTGAAATTTTAAGAATAGTTATGTTGTGGATTGGTCATTGCTGTTTCCACAAAATCAACAGAAAAATGGGTGGCGTGACCGTCATATAGCACTAACATAGGTCGTTCACTACCAAGAGCTGGAATAAGGGTCTTCTTGAAATAGTGAAAATCTCTGTTTCCATCCACCCATTTGGGCTCGCTGCGTAAGGCGTCCTTGGGAAAAATTCTTTGTTTGTAGATGCTCGCCATTAACCCACATATTTTACTCTTAAAGATAATTAATGGTGGGATTCTACGACCAACAGCATTGGCGGCTAAAACAAAAGAGGTGTTTTCTTTTCCTGTAGTGCTAATTATTCTAGACACGCGCTTTTCTCTCCGACAACTTTTGTTCTTGCCGAGTCAATACTTAAGCTACTTCCGTCAAAGTTCCATAATATGTTCTCGGGTTTATCTTTCAACTTCAAGTCATTAAGAGTTTTTTCATGAAGATCGAAATATTCGAAAATTATGACAGGGTCAGTTGCAGCTTTTTTCCTGGAGTATTCCAAAAGTTGAGACTTACGAATCGACAAAAGATGACGTCTCTTAAATCCTAGGAGCCAGTCCTCATTTGGAAAGCCATCTGAAATTCATTTGAAAGACGCTTTTATATTGTTTCTTTTGACATATTACTGTACTAACTACATGATCTCTTTTCTGTTTAGGCGAAAGCCCCATTTAACTAACATTTTCACTAAAGTAGCTAGAGTATTTTCTACATTTTCAGGTAGAACAGTTGTGTCCTGCCTTCCAGATTTTTGATTAATCTTCTGGTACTATTATACCGGCAGTATAGCGTTGAAAATGGTATTTTATATACGTTGGAAGCTCGTTTAACTGTTATAGTATGAGCTCGTATCTCACTAAGAGCCCTTTCCAGTTCTTCTTCCGTGTAATTGGGCTCTGCAATCTTTTTTTTTTTTACATAATGCCGTAGTATCTGCAACGAGGAACACAAAAGGCCTAAATGTAATGTCATCATGTTTTAGTCATTTTGACGAAATACTGAGATGAAACTGTTAAGAATATGTTAATCAACTACACTTGCAAAAAAGCTTTTAAAATTTTACCTTGCTTAGACGAATGAATATCGATTTATTTATCGTAGTCCAAATTTCCTTTACAAAACATACTTAGTGTATAGAAGAATCAAAGCCTGAAATGAAGCCAAAAAACGGCTCTTACTTTTTATTCAATAGGTAGTTTAATTTTTTGGCCCTTTTGAGTGTACTGAGGAATATCACAAACTAAAGTTAACAACTGCTATTTCGTCTAAATAATTTATATAAAAATAATCACAAAAATTCGTTAAAAATTGATGGAGATATCGCATAACGCATTAAAAATATACTCGTCAAATATTAAATGGGAAGCATACACATTGAGAACCTCCTCCTTTTTTGAAGTATGCTAATAAAGTCTGAACCTTTGACAAGAACTTGGTGTGCCTGTACTATTTTTATTAAATAGGGTAAGGTACCCAATAATTAGCACTTTAAGGATCACTGGGATAAACTTTCCAATATGGACCATTGATTTAAATACCCATATTTTTTTTGTAGATAGTACTCACTAAAAAAAGGCGTTTTGCAAAGTTTCAATATGCGGAAACGCGTACTTTTTGAGAAAAAACTTATTGAAAATCATTTATTTCCGTTCGTAAATTATTTATATTAAGGCCTTAACAGTGGTTGAAATGCCTAAATCTTGGATATTTAAGTAAAAAAATCTCAATAACTGTACATTTAATCCACAAAAAAAAATACAGGGTAACAGAAGAGGATTTGGTAAATGTTTTTAATTGAACTAAATTGTATTTTTGTCAACTCCTTATTAGAAAAAAAATCCCCAAAGAGTACCTATCTTTGTCATATTTTGCAAAATTTCTCCAAAACGGCACAAGCTTTTTAAATAGTTCTTACACTAAAAAAAGCTCTTAAAAATATCAATATTTTTAATTGAGAGTTTTATTTTTATTCCCCGTTTTATAAGAGAATATATAATTTTTCCCTGAAATTTAATATATTTACGTGAGCGCGCATGCTCCGTCGCCCTGTCAGCCTGTCACAGTCCGTTTTCGGACTTCATTGAGGGTGGACCGCGCGCCGGTGTTGGACCTGTAACTACACTTAGCATATATACATATAGTACCTATGTAACTGCATGGTGTGGGGCAGTAGCAATATGGCCGGCACTGATGTAACACGCGTGCATATAATAAACTGCTGTTTCTTACAAGGACTTATCTTATTTCTATCACACTACACGGACAATAGTTAAAGTGGTGACCCCGACGTGATACAGTGCCGTGCTTGTTGTGTTTCTGTGTAGTGCATACTGTCGAAAATGATGTCCAAGGAAGAAAAATCGGAAGCGGAAGTATCTCAAATAACGGTTTCGTCGAGAATCCCAGAATTTTGGGAGGATCAGCCGCGCACCTGGTTCATACAGGCCGAATCTGTACTATACAACCAGAAGCTCTCAGATGCTGCTAAATACCATCTAGTTATTGCCAAGCTGGGGAAGCATGTCGTACAGCAAGTCACGGATATCCTGGTGAATCCTCCAGCTGAAGGAAAGTACGACTTGCTGAAGTCAACGTTACTCACCATTTTCGAGGAGTCCGAGACGCGTCAAATTACCAAAATCATTGGCGAGATGGACCTCGGAGACCAGCGCCCATCCCAGCTGCTGCGTAGAATGAAGGACCTGGCCAGGGATCGGTTCAAGGACGATACTTTGAGCGTTTTATGGCAGAACCACCTACCGGCTGCAGTTCGTGCTATACTGGTGGTCACTGGAAACAAAGACCTCAAGACGCTAGCTTCGGTAGCAGACCAGGTTATGGAGACGATGCGACCTATCGGCGTTGCAGAGGTAGAATCGACTTCGTCAGGCGACGCTTCAATAATTGCTGAAATCGCTAAGATTAATAAGCGACTGGATAAAATGGTCATGGGCAGATCGCGGTTCCAATCACAGGGACGTGAGAGGACCCGAGCCGGCTCACAGTCTCAAGGTCGCCGCAGCCGTACTCCTGGGCACGCTGCTTCTCGTGACAATTGGTTATGTTTCTACCACTATCGCTTCAAGACTAGGGCGCAGAAATGTGTTCAGCCGTGCGCTTGGAAAACGGAGGAAACGGGAAACTAGATGCTGTGCAGCGGGAGGAGGTGAACAGCTGCATAGGCATCTCCAATCATCGCCTCAGCATACGGGATAAGTCCAGCAACCTTATTTTTTTAATTGACACTGGTGCCAATATCTCAGTGTTGCCGCGGAACAAAGTGCGTGTTAAATCGTGTGGTAAGGAGTGTTCTGATTATATTTTGTATGCAGCAAATGGCAGCAAAATAAACACTTACGGTGTTAAAACTTTAAATTTAGATTTAGGGTTGCGCAGAGCGTATCAGTGGACATTTGTTATCGCGGACGTGCGTCAACCAATAATAGGTGCAGATTTTTTAGCGCATTATAAAATGTTGGTCGACGTAGCGTCGCGCAAACTAATTGACGAGGTAACAAAATTAAATGTTTTAGCTCCTATTGTTTTCTGTCAAGAACAGTCAGTTCAAACTATAGATAGGTGTCACCCTTTTTATTATATTCTAGCGCAGTACCCTGATATCACCAAGCCGGTTTCTTTTAAAGAACCGCCCAAACATTCCGTATACCACCATATAGAGACTAATGGCCCACCGGTGCACGCTAAAGCAAGACCGTTACCACCGCATCGATTCGCAAAGGTCAAAGAAGAGTTTAGGCTTATGCAACAGTTGGGGATTTGTAGGCCATCGAAAAGTGCGTGGGCAAGTCCTTTTTTCCCACATTCACGTCGACATAGTTGGTCCACTTAATATTTCCTTGCAAGACTATAGGTATCTCGTAACAATAATAGATCGACAGACCGGTTGGCCAGAGGCGTTTCCAGTAAAGGATATATCCGCAGAAACGGTTTCTACCGCGCTTATGGCCAGGTTGGATTCTAAGACCTGGGTTGAGGAACTACCTATAGTTTTGTTAGGCCTGCGAGCAGCCCCGCGATCAGACACTGGCGTTAGTGCCGCCGAATTAACATACGGTCAATCTTTAAGGCTGCCCGGAGATTTTTTCGGTAATAATTATAATTCAAAAATTTTAAATCAAAGCGAATAGGTCGAACGGTTACGAAAAATGATAAGCGAGCTGAAACCTAAGCCTACGGCACATAAGGACGCTCGCACAGTATTCATTCATAGCGATTTAAATACCTGCACACACGTTTTTGTTAGGAGTGACCTTGTACGGAAGTCATTACAACCTCCATACGAGGGACCATTCAAAATTTTAGAACGAAAGGGAAAAGTTTTCCTAATACAAATGCCCGGTAGAAATGTATTTATATCTGTAGATAGGCTTAAACCCGCTTATATTAGCGACAGCCAAAACGTAACTAATGTCGACAATAATAATGATAAGGATATTTCTTTAAATGACTGTAATATTAACATAAGCGGAGCGGAAAAAGTTGATCGCCCGCTCAGCTACACCACGCGTAGCGGCCGTATTTCGAAGAAGCCCGTACGTTTCAATTTATAAATGTAGTTAGGTCGACTCAATTAATATATTTAGCATTTTTAGGCAAAATATTTTTGTCGGTGTTGACTTTCGTGTAGTACATACATACTTTCTCCGAATAAATAAACTATTTTTAATATAAATAATGGGTAACACGGTGAACAAAGATGAGGTCGTTGTCGCCCAGTCCGAAGCGGTGATGAAGGAGACAATAGTACGATCATATATCGGTTGGGCTGTTGCGATTTCCGTGATAATCGTTATGATCCTGTATTTCTTCTGCCGTTACGGGACAGCCCAAGTTAAAAAGTGGGTGCGGAAGCAAATGGGATTCATGCAGGAACGGACCTTGCAAATGACTCAAGTTGCCAGAGCCAGCTTCCGAAGAGCTAACGACGCGCCCAAATCGCCGACTAAAATTGAAATTTGTTAACGGCTTGCGTTAACCCTTAATTACTCGCGTCCATATAGTTACACTTACGCTCGCGTGGGGAATATATAACCCCAATTGTAAAGGTACAATAAAACATATTTTTAATGACATACTTTTTTTTTATTATAAAAATTTGAAAGAGGCAACATTGTTCTAAATTGTAATAGTATCCTTAAAAACTTTTAAAGATATGAAACTTTAAATTTAGGAACTTTTTAATCAATACATTTATCACATATCATAGTGGAATGGTCGTGACAAACTTGCTGGTGGCATTTGGCACACATAAATTTTATTTTTTTATCCTTCGACCTTGGACAGATATGGCACCTTTTATAAGTTGTCGATGGACCACCTCTGGAAGTGGGGCTAGGATCCTGAACTTGAGCATTTCTTTTTAGCCGTTTTTGTACGGCCCTAGGCAGTTGTGGTATAGTTGCTCGAGTTTGTTGGCGAGCCTTTACCAAATCAACTGCAAGATGCTTTAAAAACTCCCTTCTTGATATTCCGTGGTCAATTTTATTTTTATAAATGACATATGCATTGATACCAGCAACGTTGAGAAGGTGATAAAATATAACCATAGGCCATCTCTTTGTACGTCTGCCGACGTTATAGTTAGCACACATTTGGTCGTTGGTATCTACGCCACCTTTCGTGCGATTGTAGTACAAAATAATTTCCGGTTTCTTCTTTTCACTTTCAACTATTTTATTGTCATGATGCATTGACGAAATCAGCAGTACAGCTTTAGATTTTTTTGGAACGTAAGAGCAAAGTGTTACGTCTTCTTGGAAACCAAACAGACTGGAATGCTCAGCTCGTGTTCGTTTGGGCTGGAAGCAAGTTGGAATTTCCGGCTTATTCTTGCGAATAGTTCCAACCATAGTAAGCTGGTGATCTTTTAGAAGCGTATTTGTAAGAGGGACGCTAGTGAACCAGTTGTCCATCGTAACGTTTCGACCAGTACCCCAGATGGGTTCTGTCATGCGCTTTACCAAACTTACTGTATCATTAGGCATTCGATATGGACCCTCAGGTTGTACTCCAGCATAAATTTCAAATTTCAGTAAATAAAATGTTGCCGAGTCTACGAGTGCATAATGCTTTATGCCGTACTTCGTGGGTTTGTTGGGCATATAAACAACACCAGAAAATCTTCCTCGAAAGGCAGGTAATTGTTCATCTAGGGTGACATTTTCAGATGCAGAGTAATTATTGATGAAATTATTATTCATCAAATCAGTGAACTCTCTGACTGCTGCTAGTTTGTCTGTCTTTTGCCTTTCAGATCTAGTATTTTTGTCATCAAAACGAACACATCTTGATATAAAAAGAAATCTGTTGAATGACATTGTGTTTTGAAAAAACTCGATGCCTGTTCCATCGGTAGCCCACAGATCTTTGAAGTTCAAGTGAGATGAACGCAGCACACCAGACATGTAAAGCAAACCTAGGTAAGCCAAAAGTTCTTCGTATTCTAGGAATTTGCAATCACGTTCGCGTTGAAATTTTCCTTGTATCGATTTTATGTAATCGTTGGTCTGTTGTAGTACTAAATTGACAGTATCCATTGAAAACATACAAAAGAATGCTTCTGACATTGTATGTATCTCCTTGGCTGCTCCCTTAGGTCCTGGTGTTTCCCTCATAATATTGTGTCTACGAACTCGAACGCTAGTACGCGGCGGCTCTTTTGCCCACTTTGTGCATTTCTTTTTTGATAAATAAAAGCTATCAGAATCTTTACTTGCGTGTCTACTCAGCGGTTCATTATCGTCATCACTCCATTCTAACTCGGTTTCATTGGCACTTTCTTCAGATTCTGAGTTGTGGTCACTCTGGATCACTTCATCGTCTCCCTCATCTTCATCGGGACTATCTATGATGCTTTCTTCGTCGTCTTCTAATATACACTCAAGAATCTGGTAGTTAGAAAGACGCTTACTTGCCATTTTAGGTGTTATAACCTAAAAAAGAACAGAAAACAAAGATAAGTAAAAAAACCTAACCATTTAGTATCTGTACTGCACATTAAAAAATAAAAATAAAAATACTCACTTGTCCAAAAAAAGTTGCACGAATACTCGCGTGGGGCAATATATACCCCAGACACGATCTCCTGACACAACCACACGACACGGAGCGGCGCTCGTGACTGATTCGCGGCGGGGGGAGGTATTTAGGCAGCTACTAAGAACGGCATGGAGGTAACTTTAAAAATGGCGGAGATACGACGCTTCAAATACGCCGTGGGGTTAAATATACCCCACGCGAGTAATTAAGGGTTAACAGTGTTTGGCGATATCAGAGTACTATTTGGTTTGTCTAGCTTGTAAGTAGTGTTTAAGCAAATTCAAAATATGATGTATGCTACTTTTGGCAAATAAATTTATTTTAACTATATCGAAATAAATGTGTAATATACCTATGTTTTAATTTTTAGCATTTGAAACTCGTTGTTAATGCTAATTGCATGTAGGTCAAGCGTCGATGACTGCTGACGCTTCAAATGTAATTCCCAGTGTTGAGACATATGATACCAAATGTTTGTGCATTACAAGTGATAAGTATTACGTGTCACCGGTTCTGTCTATGTCTAAATGTTTGTATATTCAAAATTTATTGTATTTGTATCTTAAAAAAAATATTTTATAAAAATTATTGTATTTGTATCTTAAAAAAATATTTTTGGGGGGGAGTGATGTAACTACACTTAGCATATATACATATAGTACCTATGTAACTGCATGGTGTGGGGCAGTAGCAATATGGCCGGCACTGATGTAACACGCGTGCATATAATAAACTGCTGTTTCTTACAAAGACTTATCTTATTTCTATCACACTACACGGACAATAGTTAAAGACCAATTTCGTTTAAATATATATTAGTTTTTTAAAAGTTTATATTCAATTATAAATATTTTTATGACTAGAAATACTTAATTTAGTTAATATCTGTACACTGGTAACGGTAAATATTATTTGCTAAATAAATTAATTTTTAAAGTGCTCAAAGAAGAAGAAATTTTGGCGGCGACGTTGATTAGTGAAATTGAAAAATACATTTTTATATAATTTAGATGTGGAACGACCAACATGCTCTCGTTACTTAGATTTCGATAGTTTTTAATACCTATGTAATTTTATTGTTGCATATTTTTATTAATTAGTTGATACTGAATTTTACAATTATGTATTACAATAAAACGCTGTTTTTATGAGTATGACTTTGTAAAATATTATTGGGGAGGGAAATATAGATACAGATACTTACATTTAGGTACACTGTTATCAAATTAAATCAAACAATTTAAATAAATAAAAAAACGGTGCTTCCCTAAGTATAAATAACTATATAAAGACATTCTTGGGTTTTGGTTTTTTTTTATGTTAGACAAACTATCATCTAAAAAATGTAAAAATTTTAAATTGGAGAGGGGTTTCTCTACGTGATAAAGTTAGAAATGAAGATATTCGCAGTAGAACCAGAGAAACTGACATAGCCCAACGGAATATTACAGTGAAATGGCAATAGGCTTGCTATATAACTTGGAAAACAGATAAAAAATAGGAAGGTTCTCGAGTGGCAACCTCGTATAGGTAAGCGAAGTAGTACTCAACTTTTATTCCTCTTCACGTATTCTCATACGCTTTTCTTCACACATACACACACACACACACACACACACACACACGCGCGCGCACGCACACACATACACACACACACACACACACACGCACACATACGCACACACACGTACACACACACACACACACACACACAAATAGGTCGCAAATAATATTTACCTACAAGGCAAGAGTGAATAGGTTTTTGTTAAGTCAGTGCAATTCACCATTACCACTACATATACGTAATGTATATACAGGCTACATAACCACTTACCGATGGGATACAATCCAATTGCTATTGCTTTACTACTTGCTGGGTAAAAATAGTAAAAAAAAATTTACCCTGTGAAAGTTTGCATTTAGATATAATTTTTCTAACCAACCATATAAATATGATGAGAATATGTATATAAGTATAAAGGTTGCATCACACGGGACAGTAATATAATATTATATCTTCCATTATCTACGCATGAAAACTTTTAAAATCTCTGAATGCCGAAGTATGTTCATATTAAGAGGCTGAATAGAGCCACATTGATATGCATGGGGATCGTTTTGTAATTTCACATCGTTATCGAAAAAACATTGTACGTATTTCAGGTGGCGGTTTGCAAAACACGATTCCACAAAAATTCACTCAATAGAAAATAATTGCAAAGTTGCTTCTGAAAATACTTAAATTTTCAACGTCAATTTTTTCTTACGTGGTAGAGCCATGCTGCAGCTATATTAGTAGTAGGTATAGTTGTAGCACGAATGGGTCGGCTCGACAGGGGAAGGGCCACACTCTCACGGAATACCATGTAAAATAGCAGTTTAACCCTGCTGTGTTTCGTATGGTATATGTAGAGAACCGGTGAAACTTTTTACTGGAAACGAGGCATTACATCTTAGTCCTCACGGGTGACAACGCATCTACATTTTGATACGTAATCGAGAATGGATGTAGATGTCTATGGGACGTAGCAACCACTTACCATCAGGTGAACAGTGTGCTCGTTTGTCACCCTTATTCTATTAAAAAAAACTTTCTGAGATTTCAGTAAAATAATGTTAAGTATTGTAAGCACTCGTACAATTATATATCTCATGTTAATAAAGCTATTGGGCTATTTTGAGTTTTAATAAAGTGATTTTACTTTATAGGTTAAATTATTTATTTACACTTCTATATCAAGAACCGTTTTTAAGTCACTCCTATTGAGTTTGACAGTGCTTGCTGAAATTTAGCATCTTTAGATGGATCAGAATCGCCCGCTGATCCGGCTGTTAGGTATTGCAAAACTAATCGAAAATATTTATTTTTACTTTACTGGCGAAGATTAACTTGTTTTATTTTATTACGGTCAAATAATATTTATTAGGTTATAAAGCAAGTATTTACAAATATCTTCATTGTTTTGTTATTCTATTGTTTACAGTTTTTATCACGTCTTAGCTTTACACCAAGAATTACATTAGAAATTCTTGATGGGATGCGATGTAACGCGCATACTTTATTTTCATCAAGAACTATAATATATATATATATATATATATATATATATATATATATATATATATATATATATATTTGTTTTTTTTACCAGTAGAGTTTCAACACAATCTTAAAAAAGTTCAATGAATTAAAAAAATGCCGATAATTATATAATTTCAAGTCAGTGTTTTACATTTAAAGATCAGTTATAAAGAGCCAAAATTCTTATATTCATTTCGATTAATTTAATTCGAGAATACAATAAATGTGAAAGGGCTTTTATCTGCAATGATAATTTACATCAAAAATAACATAGACTTATAAAAGTCATATACACGGTCAATCATACTGAAGATTATCAATTGTACTACAAAATATTTAAAAGACTATTTCCAGTATAATGACCCGAAAATCATCATTAATGTTTGACTGGCACACTTAAAAGTTTTATCACATGGCTAAATGATTGACTATTATATTATGATAAGGTCATGCTTTTCTATAAAAAGTTGCAAGAAATTTTAAATCACGGCACCTATTGGTTTGTTTTACTTTTCACTTAATTAGTGAAAAACAAGATGGACTGATCAAAAAGTTTACTTTCTTGTGTAAAAAGTGCTATTTAGAATTTTATGCATATAAATGATAATTAAAGTTTCTATGTAAATAAGTGTAACATGGCGGGTATTATATTCAATGGTAGCGGCCATCCATATTTGCAAAGCCAGCATCATTTTCTGTACAGAAACCGGCAAAGTGTTGCTCAAGGCACTATAAACAAAGCAGCTGATAAAATGTTATACTCATAACTGTTAACAAAAACTTTCTGCAAATGGTCTTATAGATAATAATAACTATTCCGCCATGTTAGGTGCTAATAATAGCTCCATTAGAAGGAAAAGAGGTAAAATTTTGTTTTAGAAATGCGCAATCAATATTGTTTTGTTTGCAATTGAGCATAAAATAAAAAATAACTTCAGCCAAAGAGCATAACTAGCATTATACTCAGGCCCATCAATTGGTATGGAAAAAAATAATTTTACCAGGTTTCAAAAAATGAATCAAAATTCAAAAAAACATAAATATTAAAATAAAAAAATGTATATATTATCTATGTCTATACATACATATAATGATTTATGGCCGCTTAGTAACTGACGGTGACTCAGTATAACATCCTACAGTCACGCCGAAACTAAGAGGAGAGAATCACTGTAGAAAAGGTAATAATTTATTGCGGTAAAATTTGTGATAAAATTAAAAAAAACTTACTTATCCAAGTTAATCTCACTTAGTCTAACTTATCCTTATGCGTTACAAAAAAAAACAAATAATAAAATAGTGAGATGGCGTCAGTTTTTAAGAAGATATTACAAAAATAAACAAAGAAAAATTTCAAAAAAATTCAGTATTTAATTGATTATATACCGCTGACACTTAATCACGCTTTTCGAAACCACGCAAGCTGTAAATAATACTTGTGTGAAAAGACAAAATCTTCTTTTCAAATTTCCGCCGAGTTGTAAGTAGAAAGCCAAATAGGCCATGTGTCAATTTTAATTAAATATATTTTATATGAAGTGATCTTGACTACGTTTCATCAATTAACCATTGGTAAAAATTAAAACAGGAATTTTACAATTGTGTTTACAAGAAACATTATTAGTTGAACCTTGCAGCTTGTTCATTGTTTTTATTATAAATACCTACAAATATTATTAATAAATAGTTCCCATAATATTTTTGATTATTTTTTATTTTGCCCTATCTGCAATGTTCTACGCTCTATAGAAAATGTGGCGTATAACATGATTGACAATCTTTCGAACGTTTTATCTAGGTACAAAGATGTTTTACGATTTCGTCGCCACCACGTGATATTTTTGTCAGCATAAGGTACCCTTCTGTATCTAATATAACATAATATAAATAATATAAATATTGCTACAAAGTAAAGTAAAAGGCTATACAAGTCCCTCTACTGGGCACAGAACTCTTTTTTTATTTCTGAGAGGGTTTTAGGGCAAGGAAATGCCCGCCGAACTGCCCCAATGCATGTTGACGAAAATTGCAATTACAAATAGCATTCGTGCTGTCGGGGATCAAACCCGGGAAAAATTTACAGCGAACGCTTTGACCCAAATCTACTAATACGATACAAATAAATACGGTTTAACATATATAATAAAAAACTCTTACGTACTTGAAACTTGAACACTTGATAGCTCGTGACGCCTACCGGACAAAGCTACAGCACAATGTAATTGAAGATGCGTAACTACGACATAATTCTCAGCGATGCGCAAGCATAACAGGCAGTATGTCACTTTTATAATTGTCATCTCTGCAGTCTATTAATCTTTGCACTTTTATAAGTAATACAGAACGTAGTCGCTAGACGGTGTTGACGTTGGCTAAAATCTCTGCGATAGCCGTTTCGTCAAGGTCATTCAGGCTTGTTAAAGCCTTAAATACGATTCTTCGCAAACAAAACTCTAGCATACGATCCTAAAATTTTACAGAATATAAGAAGAAAAGACAAAGTATGCTCTACGGTGAGGTATGAACTTACAGTGGTAAAACAACATTGTGACTTTATTGCTCCGGTACTTTACAACAAAATAAATAAAAAATTAAACATTTACCCTTTGCCTTTAAATAAATTTAAAGCCCTGGTGAATGAGTGGCTACTAAGCCTTGATTATGACGAGGTAGAAGCTATAATTGAACAATAGTTCTTAAACACGCACATAAAAACACACACACGCACAACACACACACTCACACAAACACACACACATATACACCCACACACATACACCCACACACAAACACACCCACACACAAACACACACACACTCATGCTAAATTACTTAGAATATTTTGTATAAATATTATTATGTACTACTTTTAAATGGAAACGCCTATGTGAGATGGGCGCTAACATCTGCGACACAGTCCTCAACTACTGCGGATGTTAACGTTAACTATGTTCATGTTAAAATGTTTTTGGTTTCAATAAATATTATTATATTTTTTTAAATATATTTTTTTCTCAGCTGAAAGCTGGTAATTAAATGGCGATTACGGGTTGAAACCAAGTAACCGTCATTGTAATAGGGGATAAGCTACATTACTGTCTTCCTGCATGAATTTTCGAACGATGCGACATGTATTTAAGAGTAAAGTAAGAGTTCGGTGATATATCTAGCATTTTCAGACTATGATGTAAGTGCTTCGGGATTATTCCGGTGGTAGAAAGTACTATGGGTATTATAAAAACTTTTTTCATCTTCCACATTTTTGTTATTTCTTCTTTCAGTTCTGTGTATTTATTTATTTTTTCGGTTATAGTTTTAATTAAATTATGCGTATTTAGTACGGCTATATCAATTATATATTATACTGTTTTATTTATTTTATTTTGGAGTGTTATATCCGGTCTATTATGATGAATGGTTTTGTCTGTGAGAATAGCACGGTCGTAGTACATTTTATAATTTATATTTTCAAGTAGGGCCGTTGGTGTGTATTTGTAATATGGTGTATGTGAGTCTGGGATGAGTTTGTGTTTGATTGCTAATTTTTGGTGTATTATATTTACAATTTGGTTGTGTCGATGTGTAATCTGTCTGCGTGAGTGATGGGCAAGCTATATGTGGTAGAGCCACGCGGCAGCTTTTGCTGTCGCACGGATGGGCCGGCTCGAACCGGGGTGGTACCACGACCTCACAATACCAGCGTGAAGTAGAGGTTTACCTCTGCGTTTCGCTTGGTGAGTGCAGGTGACCGGAGGCCCTTTTTACTGGAAATGAGGCATTCCATCTTAGTCCTCACGGGTGACAATGCATCTACATTTTGAATTGTAATAGAGGATAGATGTAGATGTCTATGGGCCGCAGCAACCACTTACCATCAGGTGGACTGTGTGTTCGTTTGTCACCCTTATCCTATAAACAAAAAAAAGCTCCTATAATATGCTGAATGGTCTCGGGCTGTTTGTGATATTTTCGACAATTATCATCTGATATTGTTGGATCTTTAATTATATATTTTTTATAATTTTTCGTATTAATGACTTGATCCTGTATTGCAATCATGAAGCCTTCGGTTTCAGGGAATAAGTAACCACATACAAGCCACCTATTCGATGCCTCCGAATCTACATATGCTTGATCTAAGTCATAAGGATGTCTGCCATGCAGAACTTTCTTTTTCCATTGTACTAATTTGAAGTCTTCTCTATTTGTATGCTGATCATTTACTTCTGTTATATGTGACTTTTCTGCAAGGTTTAGTGGTGTGAGGTTCATGTCTATACTAACAATAGCATTGTGTAATTTACTGGTAATCATTTTTTTATGAAAGAAAGATCTAAGGGTTGAGAGCTGCTTAGTCCAGAGCGCTTGAATGTCTATAAGACCTCTTCCACCATGACTTCTGGCTATTGAAATTCTTTCTACTGCGGACTTGGGATGTAAATGATTAAATTTTGTTAGTATGGTACGTGTTTTTATTTCGAGGCTAACTATGTCTGTTTTTGTCCATTTTATTATACCAAATGAATATGTTAATATCGGAATCGCATAAGTATTAATAGCTTTAGTGAGGCTTTTTGATGTTAGTTGGGTTTTACAGATTCGGCTTACTCTATTTTTGTATTCTGTTAATAACGCGTTTTTAGGCTAATGTGGTCTAATAGCTTTGACTGTTGATATCCTAAGTACTTATATACCTTATCTGACTCCATGGACGAAATAATGCCTCCTTCTGGTAAAGTGTAGGGTCCTGGTTCTATTTTTCCTTTCTTTATATTTAAAATTTTACATTTTTCTAATCCAAACTGCATATTTATGTCGTTACTGAATTTACTTGTAATATCTAATAAGATTTTCATGTCTTTAAATGAACTGGCGTAAAACTTTATATCATCCATGTATATCAGATGTGATATCTTTATCTCGGAATTAGGGAGTTTTATAAGGTAACCTTTCTTTTGGTCATTAAGTAAACGAGATAATGGGTTTAATGCGAGGCAGAACCACAATGGGCTCAAAGAGTTGCACTGGTAAATACCTTTCCGGATAGATATATCCCTCGTATTAAGACTAGTGTTATTGGTATGCAAATGTAAAGAGGTTTTCCAGTGCAACATAATATTTTTCAAAAATTAATTAAAATGGGGCTTATTTTATAAATGTTTAAAACTTGAATTAGCCAAGTATGATGTACGTTATCAAATGCTTTACGGTAGTCAATAAATGTGCAATGTAAATTTCTCTTCCTTAAATTTGCGTGTCTATGAATGGTTGAGTCAATTATGAGCTGCTCCTTGCAACTCATGTGGTTCCTCCTACACCCTTTTTGTTCTTCTGCCATAATCATGTTAAGCTCTAGGTGTGAATTTATTTTTGCAGTAATAGTAGCGGTTAAAATTTTGTATATTGTGGGTAGACAAGTAATTGGGCGATATTGGGATGGACTATTTGTATTATTACTTTTTGGAATCATATATGTAATCCCTTTTGAAATAAATGCCGGAAGTGGTTGCTTTTGGAGTATAACATTTGTAAAAGTTTTAGCGAGAGCCTTATGGAGTGTATGAAATTTTTTATACCAAAAATTGTGAATGTTGTCTATTCTTGGTGATTTCCAATTATGTAGTTTAGAAGTAGCGATTTTAATGTCATTTTCTGTTATTTCGTTAAATATCATTTCCTCTATTGAATCCCATTTAGTCTTCTCCTCTTGTATCCAGTCTGCCCTTACATTGTGCGATACTGGCGTCTCCCATATATCAGACCAAAACTGTTCAAGCTGCTCTTTTGTTACCATTTGTGTATCATCCCTATTATAAGTTATATTTTTATCTTCCTTTAATTGTCTATAGAACAATTTTTCGTTTGTTATAAAAAGTTTATTTTCTTGTTTTCTTTGATTAGCCTCCGAATATCTTCTAAGTCTTTGTGCTTTGAGTGATAATTTTTGTTTGAGAGTGTCAAGGTATTCTTCGGGTGATTTGTTTGTGTTCTCATGCGTTGTATCTGTTTGATAATTTCGAAAGACTTTTCTGCAGAAAGTAATTACGGAGACTGCACACTTCGCGATTATGCACGGTAAGTGCGCTTAAAAAGCCGCGTCCACCATGCTTCCGCGGCAAGTACAGCCTCATTACTGACGATCTCGAATGATGCATTCTGTGGGACGTCATTATAGTGCGAACTTTTCTGTCCAGAGCGTTCAGTTCGGTCTGAGTCCACCTGAGCATGCCAAAGGTATACATTAGAACAGGCATGATCCAACCGCTATATGCGTGCGTCTTATTCACACCGGACAAAAGGCTGTTAAGCACTTTGGTCAAGCGTGCATAAAACACATCGCAAACTGACTGTTTCATACCCGCCTCATCTACACCGATGTTCTGTGACATACCCAGGTATCTGTATGTTTCAGCCTCGGAAAGGGTCCTTATGTTGATGGGTATAGATAAGTCTATGCCCTCAGAGTTAGCAACCGTTACCCTTTCAACATAGAGGATCGCACACTTATCCGTCCCCAGCTCCATTCTAATAGAATTGCTAAAATCACAAGTGATGTTTAGCAATTCCATAAGATGAGAGCGACTGGAGGCGAATAATTTGAGATCATCCATATAGAAAAGGTGGGTCACTTTTGTACCTCCTTTCCGAAGCTGAAATCCCCTTCCGGAGCCCTCCAGTAAGGTACTGAGAGGGTTCAGAGAGAGGCAGAACCAGATTGGACTCAAACAATCGCCCTGGAAGATACCCCTTCTTATCCTTATGTGGTTCTCCGCAGCCGTCATTCGCTCGCCTAGATGACAAAGGATCGTACTCCATTGGCCCATACACTGCCCGAGGAAGTCTCGAACTGTACAATTGTTACACAATAAATAAATTAAAATAAAACAAACAATAAGAGCTTATTTACTATGGTATGTTTCTGGTTTTTCATAAAATGGATTTATATTTCCATTATAAATGCGATCATGAAAAAATATCGAATTTTTAAAAATCGATTTTTTTTGTAAATCGATACATCAGCTTACGATTCAAATCGATTTATAAAATCGATCTTTTTCGGAAAGAGTCGACATCCCTACTGACGATGACAATGACAATACAAAATAGTGTCAGTTTTACCGTAGGATTTGACATAAAGAGCAATGGCAGAAAAATAGTTGACAAAAATTATAGCCTCTAGAAATAAGTTATATATAAAATGAGTTTTGTTATTTTTCTATGATTTTTCAAATAAAAATTTATTTTAATTAAAGCCACAGAAAAAAACAACCATTTTTGAGAATATCAAATGACTGAAATCATTTTACTCTATTCAAATGTTGCCATTTAGCATATTCCTGCTATTTTCGTATACACTTTGTAAGACTACCAACACAACACACAAAATATTTTTATATTAAGTTATTATTAGTAATAACTCTTCTATCAGTAATAATAAAAATAAAAGTGATATGGCTGAGAATAAGTCTCTTACAAAGAATATCCTACATAATACATTATCCCCCTCCCCGCCTACCGCGGATCTGTTAACACGTACAGTCTGTGTCTCTCTAAACAAAAATCCAATTAAATAGTTCGTATGGCGTTTTTCTTATTAAAATTAGTGTTAATACAAAGTTAAAGTTCACTCCCATAAACTGACGGCGAAAAAACAACGAAAAGTGCTAAATCAAATGTGTGCATTCGCTTACAAATTTAAATAAAAATCAAGTGTCCGTTGGTTAAAGTGAATCGAGTGTCGAGCGATTAGCTGCGAACGCTGATGACTCATGTTCCTGTTGCTAACTAGTGACGAATTACGGACTTAGAAGTAAGCAATCACATTTTTCACTCTTAACTTACAAGTTTCTGTAGCTTAGTGTGCAACGACATTGACTGAACTCCGTCGATCTAGGTTTCAAATCACAGTGAAGTTTAATTTTTTTTTTAGTATTATCTGGATTTTATTTTTGTTTTTTATTCTTATTTTTTCAAAATGAAATTTCATTAAAATTTTCCTAAGATTCTGGGAGGGAATTTGAAGGAAACAATTAATACGAACTGTATAAAGAGTAGAATTATAGTTCAATAGAGGATAAATAAAAACTGTTAAAATGAATAACTCTCAAAATTGTGCCGGCTGTAAAAACTCTATAACGAATAAAGACTATCTACTATGTATGCAATGCAAGGGGAAATACGATCTGGATTGTGCAAACATCAGCCCAAAGAACTTTCGTCAAATGGAGCGAAAAAAAGAACATTGGAAATGCCCAGAATGTCTAAGCAAACTACCAAAAAAAGGCAATGCTAACACCCCTGTACGAGGCACCACGGCAACCATAGAGGGAGGAACAACCCTACGAACGGATTCATCCACCGTGTCGCATGTCCTCAAGAGTGGCAATCCCAATGTAACGGTCCGATCCAAGGTGTTAAATCCACCCCCACTCAGTGAGACGAGCAACCCAGTACAAGGCGTTGAGAACATCACCATCAACTCTTACGCGGATATTCTGAATGACTTAAAAATCTACATGAAAAATTTATTACACGATGAAATGGACAGAGTACAAAAAGCTATCGGTAGTCTTACAAATGCCATTAAAGACCAAAACAGCCGGATTGAGCAACTGGAAGCTAGAGTTTCAATATTGGAGAGTAAATCGGAAACCAAGCCTGCCCAAACCCATCCAATTGAGGGCATCGTAATGCAGCTGCAGGCTGATATTGCGGAAAGAGACCAAACCTTACTTTCTAACGACCTAGAAATAGCTGGCTGTCCAGAAACACCCAATGAAAACTGCACCCACATTATTCTGACGGTGGCTAAGAAAATTGGTATAGAGTTGGACGATAAAGACGTTGTATCAGCAGAACGCGTGGGCCCACTTCGTCCGGCGAAACAGGACAGCACAACACCGCGCCCAAGACCTATAGCCGTGCGCCTTGCACGCCGTGATACGCGGAACGGCCTGCTTCAAGCTGCGCGCTCCAGACGTAATCTCAACAGCGATGGCCTCGAATTACCTGGATCCACCAAACTGCTATATCTTAATGAACGCTTGACAAGATTTAACCGTCAATTTTTTCAAAAAGCACGCTCCCTTGCCCGCGAAGTACAATTCAAATATGTATGGGTACGGGAGGGAAAGATATTTGTGCGCAAGGAACAAGGGAAACCGCGGATTCGGATTAAAAATGAAATGGACTTATCAAAGGTTTTTAAGTATAATGACAGCTGATATATTTCCATCCCATACACACCAACTAACTATTTTTTATGTGTTTTGGTATCGTGCAAGGAATGTATTTAATCGTTTCTTTTAAATTTACTTCCTGAAATCTGTAATTGAGACTATTTCTACACAAACAACTAGCACCTCAATCACACTTTCTGACACACCGTACACAACCCACTTATTCATCACAAGTTTTATATTACTTTAAATATTTATTATCATCATATCAAGTTATTATATCCTAAATGGTTAGTATTAAAAATAAATATCTAAGAATAGGTCTATTAAACGCCAGATCTCTGAATACTGGGCAGGATGAACTTCTTGTGGCTGTCCGTAATCACACTCCTGATATATTAGCTATAAATGAAACGTGGTTAAAAGATGGAGAAGAGGAATTTGCGCCTATAATACCAAATTATAAGTTTGTGCATAGAGGTAGGCAACAAAAGAAGGGAGGAGGTGTAGGCTTCTATATTAAGCAGGAAATAAATACTAAAGTACGGCAACACCCAGCGTCGTCTCTAGAGCAGATGTGGCTAGAAATTCAACTCCCGGGAGCTTCAATGGCCCTTGGCACGGCCTACAGACCTAACAGTGTTGGTGTTACAGAAACACTGGACGCTCTGAGTGACTCCCTGAATTCAATGGCACCATGCGATTACACTTGCATACTTGGCGATTTTAACGTAGATATGACTAACAAACATTGCAATAGAGCAAAAGATATAATGCAATTCTGCTATCAACATAACCTTGAACAACTCGTCAAAGAACCAACGAGAGTCACTGATCAGACTGAAACTATTTTAGATCTCGTCATGACTAACACTCCCTCAAGATGCAAAAACATTAAACTTATACACAATCGTTGTCTTAGTGATCATGCATTGGTGCTATTAGATTTGGACATAAGAAAACCAAAATTTTATAAACAAGTAAAACAACAGAGATTACTAAGAAATATTAATTCCGATGCTTTCGCAAGAGATCTGAAACTTATACCCTGGGACTCTATCTATAATCTAGAGAACGTAGACGAAATGGTTCAAACTTTCAACGCATATATGAGTCAATTATTTGATGCTCATGCACCTGTCCGTACGCTGACGATAAGGGACAAACCAAAACCATGGATTACAGATATGTTGCTATTCATGATGAGTTTACGTGACGATGCGTTAGAAAAAGCCCAGAAGGATAAAAAAGATTGTTCAAATGAATACTACCGAACCCTTAAAAATTTAGTCACAGCAACCCGTAAACGCGAACGAAAAGCTTACTTTAACCATTGTATAAACAACAACTTAAAAGATCCAAGGTCGCTGTGGCGTAATATAAAAAATGCTGCACAAATAACTACTCATTTAAATACAATTCCACACCATCTCAATGACCCGAATATTATTAATGACTATTTTCTAGACTTGCCGCCATGTGACAAACCAGAACTCAAACAAGGTTATAAAGTATGTAACGAATGCTCACACGATACTCTATTCGACCTAAACCCGACAAATGAAATAGAAATCAGTAAGATTATCAATAAAATAAAAACAAACGCCGCAGGGCACGATAACTTACATATTGAAATGCTCAAATTAACTTTACCTGTAACTCTCCCTATTATTACATTTATAGTAAACAAGTCGATCGAAACCAGTACATTCCCAACGCAATGGAAAAGAGCTCTAGTCAAGCCCATTCCTAAAAAGAACACAGCAAGTGAACTAAAAGATCTGCGCCCTATATCGATCCTCCCGGTGTTGTCTAAAGTCTTAGAAAAGATTATACTTTGTCAAATGCTAAATTACTTAGAAACGAATAACCCTCTACCAAAGTTTCAATCAGGGTTTAGAAAAGGGCATGGCACAGAAACTGCCCTCTTAAATGTCACTGACGATCTAACAGAGGCCGATATGGGATTGAGCAGTATTATGGTGCTGTTGGATTACACGCGGGCATTTGACTGTCTACAACCTGAAATCCTCTTAAATAAATTAGAGCACTATGGCTTTTCTAAAGACACATGTAGGTGGTTTCAGTCATTCCTATCCAACAGAGAACAAATTGTGGTAACAGATGGATGCAATGGTGGCAAGAAATTCTCCTCTCTACGGAAAATTGTAAGAGGAGTACCCCAAGGCTCCTTACTCAGTCCTATTTTGTTCTCTCTGTAAACAGCAGACCTGCCTAAGCAAATTAAACATTGTAAATACCATTTATACGCAGACGACACCCAGCTGTATTATTCTTTTGACCCCAGAGATGTTAAAGAGGCAATAAACAGAATAAATGAGGATCTCCATAATATCCAAACCTGGTCCCAAAAAAATTCCCTAGTATTAAATGCAACTGAATCACAAGTACTAGTTTTGGGCACAAAAAAGAAATAAAAACTATTTTAGACAGCGAGGATACGGTTAAAATAGAACATGAAACCTTGACACAAGTAAGATCCGCTCGTAATTTAGGGCTTATACTAGACGGAGAGCAGAAATTTGTAGAACACATCAATAACAAGATAAGAAGTTCGTACTTTAAAATTAAAACTTTATACAAAATAAGACCGTATATTAAAGAGGACCTACGCTTTCTCTTGTGTGACTCATTGGTGTTATTACAATTGAGCTACTGCAGCTCAGTCTTTGGCCCTAAATTGTCAGCTAATAGCGAAAGAGCGATACAGAGAGTACAAAATGCATGTGTTCGATACTGTTGTAATGTGCCAAGAAGACAATTTATAACCCCATACTTAAATAAAAAAGGCATACTTAATATGGGCGCCAGGAGAGAATTACACTATGCTTCGATAGTCCAAAAGGTAATTTGGAACAAAAAGCCAGAATACCTTTTCGAAAAACTCACCTGGATCAAAGATATTTCCTGTCGAAGTATTCGTTCTCACACACAAATGCTCCTTCACACACCCGCACACAAAACAGCAAGATATAGGAGTTGTTTCAAATTCACTGCAGCGAGAATTTGGAATGACCTCCCTCCACCCATGAGAAAGAAAATGTCAATAGATTGCTTCAAAGCCAAATATAAATTGGCTCTGTTAAAAAGACAACTCGCTGCAGAGAATTTGAAACATCCCTATGTTAAGTTTTTACATTTACGGGACTTTTTTGTCAAAAATTAATAAGGATATACACACACACACACACACACACACGCGTACACACAAACACACACACACACACACACACACACAACAGTTCAAAGAAAGGAAAGTTTATTTTATATTTTCTATTTCCCGTGTTGTTGTTTTTTTTTTGAATCTGTTGTTAGTTCATTTCGTAATGGTTGTTTATGCATATTTTTAAATGTTTTTATTTTGTGTTTAATGTTTTTAATCTTTTTTTTTGTATTTGCGATTTTATCACATTTAATTATTTTGGACATAGTTTAAAAGTATAAGTCATGTAAATGGGGAGCCTGCTACTTTGGACTCCCGCACAACACCTCAGGGAGGAGGGAGCGGCTGAAAAACAGCTCTGTATGAGATCTCTATCTCATTACAGACAAAGCTGAGCCGTCTCCTTTTGTCTCAAATAATTTATAATGTTCCTTTGTTTTTAACGTGAATGTAACTGTGTATTTTAGAGGCAATAAATTTATTATTATTATTATTATCTCAATCATAGTACTATGTAACAATTCCATTTAATGCATAGATATAAGAAAAATAGGGGATATGGCATGTGGTCACGTGACCTGAAGTCAAGTGTTTCTCAAATATGGCGACGACTCCACCCACAAGAAATAGCGTTGTTTTTGTCGATATTTTCAGTATCGATGCTATATAAATTATGACGTACCATCGTTCTCATAGGTATATATTAAATAAACAAATATTAGATCACTACACTATTGAATTAGGTTAATCCTGTAATAATAGTTGTATTGAGATGATAAATAAATAAATCTTACGTTCAACTCAGAATAGGAAAGTTTTGAAACTGTAATTGCTTTAAAATATGGTGAAGCAACAATCAAAAGTGAGCGAAGAGACCAAGGAAAGAGCACTTGATTGGAGCTTTAACTCCTTGCTTTTCAGAAGACGTGTACGACGTGCACCAGAATATTATACTGAGTTCGTGCAACGAGCTAACGTTTTTTCGTAACGACGGCAATCTGCACATAAGCACTCCATCCGTGCGTCCCTGGGTTGACGCATGCATTTTTTTTCTCCTCTGCAGAGATTAACGAAACCACCACCATAGGCAATGTATTAGGCTCCGTATGATTTTTTTGTCCAGCCCATGCTGTCCCACTACTAGGCAGAAGTTTTTTCCAGTGGTTTTGTCGTGCACCATATCGAACCAGCCCCAACGGTATGCGTCCAGGTTGCGTGAATTATATCATATACTATATAGACTTTATAGCGGCTGGGAAGTTAGTTGCGAGCGCAAGTCCTGTACCTTCACGCTTCGCTTTACGTACTGTGATCTGAGACACCATCAAGTTTTCTTTCAACTATATCTGCACGGACTAGCGCTCGCTCTTAACTTCCAAGCCGCCATAAAGATTCGACAACACCTTTCTTTCGTGGTAATGGTCGGTTACCAGTTCAAGTCACCATGAACGTGCAGTGGACTGACTTTTATCTTGATTTATTTAAAGTTTGTGGAGCATGTGTTCTTTCATACATAGTTACTAGCCGTCATCTCTCTTTTTTTTATAATAAAGATTATTTATTTATTTATCTCAGTAATCTAATCGAGTTGAGCAGCCCCTTTCTAACCATACCACCGTTCACACAATCCATTAATCATTTAACTATCCTAACGTATTCCTCAATCTTCAGCAACCCAAGTTCATACCATACGACAACCAATTTCCATGCAACATTTCGATCAATAGGGGTGGCTGCGCCACTTCAGACTTCCACTTCCATACTCATTTCTCATTATATCCCATTTGTGTAACACCACAAAATATCAATTTTATAGTGTTTACAACCTGCAAGTTGTAATGACTTCCACCAGTAGCGTAATTAGTGGTGGATACTGGAGGTAAACGAGAGAGTAAGGATTAAAAATAAATCAAATAACAATAATGTATACTGATTAAAATCATTTATTCGTGACGAAATAATATTATTTAGACAGAAAATTTATTTTAGACATGAACCAAATCACCTTTAAGCCGAACTACATCGAGCGTTCTATTTATACATTATTTTTCAAAATGCAAGGAGCATATTTTTCTTACTACTGCAGGTTTTATGTTTTCCTGGCCTATATTTTCAATCCACAATTTTTGAAGGCTTCATTTTTTGGCAACCTAAAATAAATATTATGTATCCTTAAGTACCAATCAAAAATAATCTTAACATCATCAAATCTTGTGATGAAAAAAACTATTATAGAAAATTTACGATTTACACTATTTTCAAGTTCTTTTCTTAAACGAAAGGCTCCCAATCGATCGTTAGATTAAATATACAGTTTACGTATCTAAAACGTTATTTGATCATGACTACATTAATATTATTGTTAAACAGGTTCAGAAGGGCTAGAACCCAGAGCCGTAAAGCCAGTTTAATAAAAAAATATTGTTAAAATTTATATCGATAATTTCAAAACATGACAACACGTAAGGACAACACTATGTAAAAATGTAAACAATCAAAATGTTTACTTGTTTAAATTTACATGATAATAGTCATTGGAAATTCTAGATAATAGCGGGAAACACGATTTAGAACCCATAACATGAACACGAAACGCAATTCACACGAAAAAATATACAATTAAGGAAAAAAGTTACAACTACCCTGAAAAATGACAATCCTTCTATATTTTTACGAGAATTTGAATTACATCCATTGATGCAACACTTTGTCATGTTGTTTTTGCTCAACTACCCTTTACTAATGAACAAAAAAGCTCCAAAATAGTCAAAATTCACTGTAACACTGCAAAATTACTCCGAACAAGGCTTAGATGACAGACGAACTACCACAAATGAACGTCATCCTAAAATGGCGTCATGCTTCAAGGTGGAGCTTGGTGACATTTATGAAAACTGGCAACAGAAAATTGAAGTCTAAGATATGTACTTATCTCTTTTTACATTTGAAAATCATAACGTGTGAGAATGAGACGGATATATTTTTGTTGGCAAGGTTCATGTTTGCATGATATTTGTATAACCAAAAAATATATATGCAATTTACAGCTTATCCTCTACTCTTCTTATATCAATGATTTAATGTTATGCCAACACTACCTAAAATAAAATGTCACTGTTTTTTTACCGGCTTTACGGCTCTGGGTTCTAGCCCTTCTGAGAATGTCACTATGATACAAAAGACCTGGAGCCATGCCAGAAATATACATTTATAGTATCATCATCATCATCATTACAGCCCTTCACAAGTCCACTCCTGAACATAGGCCTCCCCCAAAGAATGCCACAAAGCACGGTCCTGAGCCACCTGCATCCATCGACTTCCTGCATGTCTTACCAGGTCGTCACTCCATTTTGTGGGGGCACGCCCTACACTTCGCCTACCGGTACGAGGCTGCCACTCGAGAACCTTTCTTCCCCATCTGTTGTCGGTTCTTCGAGCTATATGGCCGGCCCACTGCCACTTCAGCTTACTAATCCGTTGGGCTATGTCGGTTACTCTGGTTCTACTGCGGATATCCTCATTCCTAAGTTTATCACGCAGAGAAACTCCGAGCATAGCCCTCTCCATAGCTCGCTGAGTGACCTTGAGCTTCCTCATACGGCCAGCAGTGAAGGACCACGTCTCGGTTCCGTAAGTCATCACTGGCAACACGCACTGGTTGTACAATTTTGTTTTAAGGTTTTGAGGTATTTCTGAAGAGAAGATGTGTCGTAGATTCCCGAACGCTGCCCAGCCGAGTTGAATCCGTCGATTGACCTCTCGGTCGAAGTTGGACTTACCTAGTCGGACTATTTGTCCCAGGTAAACATACTCGTCAACAACTTCGAGCTTAGTGCTCCCAACAACTACCGGCATAGGTGTGACATGGACATTAAACATAATCTTTGTTTTGTCCATGTTCATTTTAAGACCTATCCGTAGCGAGACACTATTGAGGTCATTGAGCATAGTGCTTAGTTCCTCCAGCGATTCTGCCATGAGGACTATATCGTCGGCAAATCGAAGGTGAGTGATGTACTCGCCATTGATGTTAATACCGTATCCTCTCCAGTCCAGAAGCTTGAAAACGTCTTCCAATGCAGCGGTGAAGAGTTTCGGGGATATAACGTCACTCTGTCTTACACCTCTCTGCAATTGGATAGGTTTCGTACTCTCGTTCTGTACTCGGATAAGCCATCGTAGCTCTACTGTACAAACACTTCAGCACTTCGATATACCGACAGTCAACTTGGCACCGCTGAAGGGACTGCAGCACCGCCCAAATTTCGACGGAATCAAAGGCTTGCTCATAGTCCACATACGCCAGACATAGTGGCAAATTGTACTCTTCGGACTTCTGTACAATTTGCCGTAGGGTATGTATGTGGTCTATGGTGCTAAAGCCCTTTCGGAAACCGGCTTGTTCGGGAGGCTGGAAGTCGTCAAGTCTGCGCGCGAGACGATTCGTAATAACTCTCGAAAACAGCACGTAGACGCGGCTCAGCAGGGAAATCGGTCTGTAGTTCTTCAAGAGAGCGTTGTCACCTTTCTTGAAGAAAATGACCACCGCACTTCTGCTCCACGCCTCCGGTGTAATTCCACCATGGAGGACGGAATTAAAGAGCTTCTGAAGGACTTCAAGTACCGGTCTTCCACCCGCTTTCGGAAGCTCCGCTGTAATTCCATCCTCGCCTGGGACCTTGCCGTTTTTAAGGTGCTGGAGAGCCATTCTAATCTCGCTCAGACTGACGTCCGGGATATCTTCGGAATAGTGTCGAATAAGACTCGCTCTTGTATCGTTACTCACACTTGCGTGTGGCTCCAACGATGACGTGTACAGCTGCCCATAGAACCTCCCTATCTCACTTAAAATCTCAGGTGCCCCGGAAACGATGCTGCCACATTCGGTCTTCAGCTTTGACAGTTGGCTCTTTCTGGCAGACAGATCTCTGGCAAAGACTTTGGAACCTTGGTTCTGCTCGAACGCTTCTTCAATACGAGCTGTATTGAAGTTGCGTAAGTCTCGCCGCATGCATTTGGAGATCTGTCTGTTCAGTTGCCTGTATGCTGTCAAATCTGTTGAAGAATGTAGCCTCATCTTCCGTCTAACAGCCATGAGATTAAGAGTGTGATCGGAGAGTTTTTGTGTTCTTCTGCGGCGGGTCTTGCAGAACTTAGCTCCGACCGCATGGACAGTTTCCACGAGCTTGTCATTCATATCGTCCACTTCATTGCAGTCTTCTAGGCACTGAAAACGGTTTTGTAACTCGAGCTGAAAGGTTTCGGGACTTTGGATTAGAGCACGAGGGGGACGGAGCGTTGACTTCATCAGACGAGACCTCTCCAACTTAACATTTAGGTTCAGTGTGCCTCTAACCATTCGGTGATCGCTGCCGGTTTTCACCCTCGCGATTACTGAGACATCACTGAACAGTTGTCGTTTGGTCGTCATAATGAAGTCAATCTCATTTTTTGTCGAACCGTCGGGGCTCGACCAGGTCCACTTCCTGTGGGGCCGCTTCTTGAAGAAAGAGTTCATCATAAAGAGTCTCTCTTTCTCCATGAAGTCGGCCAGCTGCTGGCCCCTTGGGTTCCGTTGCCCTATTCCAAATTTCCCTACTTTCAGCTCACCGTTCTCTCTTGTGCCTAGTTTTGCATTGAAGTCTCCCATTAACACCGTATATTGGGTTTTGGAGGAATTTATGACTCTAGAGATATCCTCATACATTTCCTCCACCTCCTCATCGGGGTGTGCCGAGGTTGGTGCGTAAACCTGTATGACCTTCAGCGAATACCGTTTGGTGATTCTGAGTATAAGGTACGCAACCCTCGTCGACACACTCCCGATCTTTACAACGTTGTTAACGGGGCAGATGGTCGCCCTCCCGGTGATAGAGCAAGTTGCCGGATTCGAGGATTACCGTGTCCTCCCCCTGTCTTCGGACTTCGGATAATCCTATAATATGCCAGCGCAACTTGTCTATCTCTTCTTCCAGCTCCACGATCTTCTCGTCAGTCCTCAGGGTGCGTGCGTTGTACGTTGCCAGGTCGAGTCGTCGTAGGTGGCAACCGAACCTCCACCGGAGATTCTTAGCATCCCCTGCCCCGCCGTTACCATGGTCGCCACCGTAGCCAGGAATAGCGGGGCCGCCGGGGACTGGGGGCCGTCTGTTTGTTGTTTTGATCATTGGGGGGTATTTGCCATAGTTGCCACGCTTGGCGAGCGGGTTGGCAACCGCAGTTTTTTTATTGTAATTTTGGCTATTATCAGGAAGATGCTGCTGCCCATCTCCCGCCTGTTTCCCTTTGTCGCCTTTTACGACACCCACGGGAGGATATGGGGTAGTGGATATTCTTGACCGCCACTACACGGCCACATTTATAGTATGCAAATATATAATAGAGATAAAATAATTTAAAAAATCTCAATTATGTATTAAGCTAACATCAAACAACCACAGGAAGCATGACTTTTTCCAAGTGACATAGGACATAACCTAAAAAGGTTCAAATGTAAATATTTTTTTGACGTTTCTCAGTACAAAACTCTTTGACAGAGTTATTATGGGACCGACGCTTAACATTTTAAGATATTTTTGGTATATAGACGCTACCATTTCTTCTCAACTAATTTCATGTATGAAAGTCTGCCATTGTTCTTTGCAAAATTAATTGATTTTCAATTATTTTTTTCTCAATAAGTATGCGTTTCCGCATATTGAAACTTTGCAAAACGCTTTCTTTTAGTGAGTACTATCTGCTAAATGGGCATTTAAATCGCTGGTCCATATTGGACATTTTAACCGATCACTGCACTTAAATCGCATAAACTGTCTTTGTAAAGTGAAACTAGCAAAAAATAAAATGAATGTTAATTAACGTTTTTATTACATGTCATCATTTATGTGTTTTTTTGCAGTTTCTCCAAAGAATACGATTTCCCCAATTATTGGCACACTTTCAGTAAGCTAACGGATATTGTATATGACATTACCTAATATCAAGGTAGCTACTCAGATAAATTCTTTTAAAAAATATTTAGGTACGAAAATATATGCCTTAAACCTAATAAACAAAAACTTAAATTGTAACAGATCAATGGTAACAAAGAATATCGGTCGCGGCCCATACATGCTGTGACCTGGCTATAAAATATTGGGAACATCACTAGTGTATGGATTAATCCGTTCTCCCTGGGCACAATCTAAATCCTAAATTGAAAATATATTATTTAAAAGCCGAGGATCATAGAATGTTAAACTTATGTATTTCGTCGCTTTTGAGGTCGCTTATGATGTAGCCATGACTGCTATGCAGACCCCCCCCCCCCCCCCACCCCAGCCTATGCAGACTATGCAGTAATATATACTTAACTAAATAAGTCAAGTCAATGGCAAAAATCACAAAAATGGATCTTTGACTTTTTCTCACGCTTTGACAGCTCTCGTGTCATTATACCACAGACTGCATAGACACTCATAATACGTTCCGTTCTAAGAATTAATGCATTCTATATTTACTGTCAACCTATCATTTGCAACTTATTTCGGGATATTTTCCATACTCCCATCTAAAAATGATATTATTGATCTAGTATTTAAAAAAAGTAAACGCATAATGGTAATGTTACTTTAGTGTTATGATGAAACGTATACCACAGATAAAAACGGGACAGATTTAGATGCGTCCAAAATAATAAGGAAATGAGGTTTTTCATTACAAAGATAAATTATTTTACCGGCTCCAATAAAATAAGATGGACCCCGTAATTTAATATACATCTAAATCACTATTTTTTGACTTATCAATCATTGGTGGTCGTTTCATACTTTGGTCAGGTCGTATTTGACCGTTCTTTAGTTATGTTTTTTTTTTCATTATTTTTATTAATTTAGTCTTCAAATTCAGTCAAAATTTTCTCTATTTCTGCTGCAGTGTATAATACCTCGTTTTGTTGTCTGTCCTTATTGTCGGTTATTAAATTAGCATAGTCAATATCATTTTCCTTTTCGTCTTGTTTTTCATTCGGTTTACTGATTCTTTTGCAGTTTGGGGTGATTTTAGAGGCATTGTCACAGTATCCAACTTTTCAGATAACAAGTTTCTTCACACCTATCTCCCCTCTTTCGTGCTCCTTAATTTTCAATTTAGCTGGTACGTTTCGTTTAGTCTTAGTTTATTTCTTGCTTCCAATTCGTTTTTTCTCTTTCTTTTTTTCTTCTTTTTATGCCTGTCTCTTTTTCTTGTTTCACTCCGATTTTTTCGTTCTCTAAATATCTCCATTCAGCAGAAGTCAGTACAAAAGAAGCTCTCTTGGTGTTTCTAACACTTTTGCGTTTAGGTGATTTTGGAAATAATAGCACATCTGTTAATTTAATGGGAGCTAGATTAGTTTAATAGGGCAGTGGAATTTTTTTGGACCCTAATAGTTGTTGGATCTATATACGTTTCTATTTTGTCAAAATCGGAACTTTATTGTTGTACTACTGTATTAATGAGTCATTATATCTTTTGTGGCTTAACAGCAATTCTCTTATTTTCTGTCTTAGCATTATACACTTCTGCTTTATGAAATAGGCTATGTACAACTTCTGGTGAATTGTCTAATAAACCATCAAATTTGCCATCATCGAAATTTTCTGCTGTTACAATTATTTCCGATACATGGGCAAGTACGCAATCGGAAAGCTCTTCTCTCATGTCTTCACTTATAACTTCCGGCATATTTTCAATATCTATTGTATCCAATATTATACCCACATCATCCTGACTGGAAGTGTGGCCTATATTATTTAAATTTTTACCCTTGTTTATCTTTGTAAAATAGTTTTAAATCTTTTTCAAGTAGACGTCTTCAGGACCTATTTCAACACGTTCAATTTGATGGATATTCCTTTCGCATACTTAAATTCCTCTTTTGCTTCTTCTCTTTGGTCAGCTTCATTAATAGTTTCTGCACGTGGAGTATCTGGCTTGCCTAGACATTTTGTAAAATCCACGGCGTTCACGTTCCATGGACAGAGACCTGTGTTGATGGCGTGATCGTATTTTTGATCATTTTATTTAGAAATGGTACGAAACCGCTTTTAGTGAGAGCTACTGATGAACTCCACTCCACTCCAAAACAGTTTTTTGCCAACTAGATTTCAATGGTTTGAATGCTGACACATATGCTGGCTGCAGTAATCTGGTACAGTTGGGGTACAGTGATATGCATATAGTATATTATCAATGTTATTAGTCACTAAAGGTCACGTGCGTTGATTATTTCTCTCGACGACATTTAATAGAATTTTTAGTATCATATCAACTGCAAAAACGATTCACGGAAGCAAAATAAGAAGTACTATGATATTTATTTTCATCGTTATGTAATATTTCGATAATAAAACACTGATTTTAACAAAATGACTTAAGGCGTCAAAAGGTGTGGCGGGAGGCGCGTGGCCGGGGCGCCACAGTACGTGCCCCGCGTCTCGCGTTTAGTTTTCCCCGAATTAGAGTTAGTGCTGTGCCACGTTATACATGATTTTTTTAATAACATGATTTCTGCCGTAATAATTATAATAAAATTATAGTATTAGAAGTAAGGATCCTTTGTATACCTATGTATGTGGATCACAAAATAAAACATTTAATAACTTTGTTATATAGGAACATAAAGTTTAATGCGGTTAAACACTAATCTAATTTTAGTTTTCCGAAAAGCCGTAAATTAACAAATAAGTGGGTGATGGCGATAAGAAGGCCCTACTGGGAGCCCAACATTGGGAGTTATGTATGTTCCTTGCATTTCAGTGCTTTGTCCGTCAAATCATCACATCATCACCAAAAATAAATTTATAGTAGAATAAAATATCTTGTTCGCAAAACTACGATAAAGCTAACAAAAAGACAGCTATATAATAAATTGAACCTTTTTAAGGCGCAGTAACTTAATTCGATTTTTGTGTTTATTTATTATACGTCGTTTTATAAATTCATTCCTGTTTTTTATTGACTTGCGAAAACCAACCATATATTTACTTACCTACTCAATATTTATTAAATACTTTAATTAACTATTACATACTTTAACTAATTAAAATTGTAAATTTAATTAAACACAAAAGCGTTAATCATGGCGCACCACTATTTATAGAACAGTGAGCGCTCTATATCTTGCTTCTAAATACTCTTAAGGATTTCAAGTTTTAGGAATACCTGACGAGAAGGTGCGTCGTAATCTCCCAAACGCTGCCCAGTCGAGTTGAATGTATCTATGAGTGTGTGATATTGTTAGTAGGTTGTCTTAATTCTTATGAGCGCAAATTTAAACTAGATAGAAGTTAGCGTAGAACGTTCTATTTTTTAACTAAACTGTTTGCCAATTAATTGCTCCATAAATGCTCCAGCAGAATCCGAAATTGCTCCACCTCTATTGTTATTAGTTAATTTATAATTAATATTTAAAAAATTTAAGTATCGAAAATTTAATTTTGCTATAATTTATAAAATATCTACTTTTTAAAATTAAACTGTGTGCTAATTAATTGCTCCTTAAATGCTCCAGCAGAATCCGAAATTGCTCCACCTCTATTGTTATTAGTTAATTTATAATTAATTAAAAAAATTAAGCATCGAAAATATAATTTTGCTATAAAACATAAAATATCAATTATTAAAATTAAACTGTATGCCAATTGATTTCTCCTTAAATCCTCCAGCAGAATCCGAAATTGCTTTACCACTATTGCTATTAATTAATTTAAAAATAATTTTTAAAACATTTAAGTATCGAAAAATTAATTTTGCTATAAAACATAAAATATCTACTTTTTAAAATTAAATTAAACTGAAAAATAGCCCCGAAATAATTCGCAGAGCTTTTGTTTATGCCAAACAATTAATATTTGAAATTTGCATTCCACTCGTGTCCGCCCGCTGACTTTGTAAAGGTCACCCTTTCCCGCTACCGTGTGCGTTGCTCGGCAGGTGGCGTATAGGCAGAACGCGAGTGCGAAGCCTGCTAGCTAGGAGTGGGTAATATCGTAATTTTCGAATATCATATCGAAACTATATATTGATATTTGATATCGGATTTCGAAACACTATATTTTCTGAAACTATATATTGACGATATTATGCCGTATATTTATGCAGTTGTTTCGATATCGGTTTCGCGACGATTTTCGACAAAGTGGATACTGATTCGATACTCTGCTACGTACGTACAGTATACTTATAGTGTATACCTATATGATACTTAAAGTGACTGGGTACTATTATGAAAACTAGAGTATGCACTATGTATTTTATACAATATATAACTTAACTAATACTCACCATTAATGAACTGTCCTTCATACTCTACCAGGCTTAGGACTGGCTGCAATATTTTCGGTTTTGAAAAAACCGAGTTTTATTGTTTTAATAGTTAATTAGATAAGTATATATATATATACCGTCTCACTATAATAATGCGGGCGTATTTATCAGTCCAATTGCTGATCTGTATATTTTACACTATTTACAATCGAATTTATACGAGACATTTTAAAGTTTAAAATGTACTTAGTGCACTATAATACAAAATAGGTACTTATGCACAAATTATTATTTACACTGATAATGCGAGTCACAAAATTAAATTGTTTTATACCGAAATAACACAAGTAAACTTTAAAATAAAATCAAATTATTAATTTTAAAAATTTCAAAACTAAGTAGGAACAACAAATGAATGTGCTCAGTCGATTGTTTTTACCTACGTTAAATTAAAAATAGAATTTTTCAAAAAAACTTAAATATTCGCTCCTAATTTTTTTGCTCTTTAGTTCAAGACCAAATTTTAACAAGTGCTTCAAGTGCATTGCGATCATTAGTGCCCTTAGATTAAGCTCAAAAGTTGAAATTTTATAAAACAATCGCGCCAAAATACTAAGAGAAACCTTCAAACAGACTTTGTACAATATTAAAGTTAAGGTTTAGAATGGTATGTATTGTGTAGCTATTTCAGTTTCATCAATCGCGCACTCCCTCTCTACTTTGGTATAATATCTAACGTGGAGCTTCAGCGGCGATCGAATCTGCTCGGTATTCATTCGTCATACGGTATAAAATACGGTTTGACTTCGGATTTCGATACCACGGCGATACAATATCGTCGCAAATCGCATTCGGCTGTCGGGCACAAGCAATATAGTGTTTCGTCCGATATATAGTTTTTGTTTAGGCCGATATCGGATATACGATATTGAATCAATATATAGTTTCAATAACTATGTACGTTTTGTATCGCCCACTCCTACTGCTAGCAGCGACCCGGTTAATCCGCGTGTTTCGGCTATCACTGCAAGTCCGCGCTAGACCGGTTTTTGTTTGATTAGGGCCTAAATTTGGATTTTGGGCGCGTGGCTTCGCTGCGTAATTGGGTTTCGTGAAAACCGCCTCGGATTTGGTGGTCTAGGGTTTAAGTTCCTGTACAAGAGGCCTTAATGGGGTTTTACGATTTAAGTAACTTCTTTGAAAGTAATTGTGCATATTAGCTAGATGAAGTGCGTGTTTCTTCGTCACGTAGATTTGTGAATTGTGCGATATTTAACTCGTGCGAGAGTGGGGAATTGTGTACGCGCGTCGAGGAGATATACGGTCTAGGATTCGAGCCGCGCATTCCTTGTTTGAGAGCTTCTCCCGGTTAATTGTCAGGATATCGTTATAATTGTGTCGTCGCGTGTAGTGCCTTTTTGTGTTTTGGTTGCCTAGTTAGATTAATTTGCGTGTCAACGAGGCGTATTTTGAATCTTGCGCTACTGTCCTTGCCGTGTCGGGTATCACGTGTTCGATTCTGCGATGAGTGTGGAATTAGGCGAATTGAAGTTAGTTAAATGTAAAATGAAGCTAAGAGACTGAATTAGTGACAGTGTAGAAAGAAGTGGTCCGGCGATGGAGCGGTCTGGAGCGATGCAGCATTTTGGAGCAGCCTGGAACTCGGCCGCTGCTGGTCGCCTACGCACTGTACACGACTCGCCATCTGCTATTACACACACTCACGGCCTGCCCAAGCCTTGGAGAGAAGTTAGTTTCGGCTACTGGTAAGTATTATTGGTTTCTAGCTTTCTCCCATATAGTTTATTGTGATAGAACCTTCCACGTGGCCATATTGGGGCCCGACCTGCGTCTGCTCGTGAAGTCTTCTGCTGAATGGGCCCCGGAAGATTTTACCTTTGTAGGAGCAGCCGTAGGCCGTAACAGCTTTGTTTTGAATGATGTCTATGTAGTTTTTTTACACAACTACTATTTGAGTAGGCTTAACAACTGTAGTTGAAATGGCTTCTGACTATAGATTTATATAGCATACTTAAAACTTTTGGGTCTGCACCCCAAGTCACACCATCTGAACATCTTATAATATTTAAGCCCTTAAGAGAGTTAGTTATAATGTGATTGATGTGTAAATCAAAACAAAGTTTGTTATCAATGACAACATCCAGGAATTTATGGTTTGCCATTAGGGGGAAAATCTTTACTAAAAATCATGGCCTTGCTTTTGTTGGGTTAATTTGTAGAGTTAATAGTTAATCTGTAGATCCAACTTGCCATTATAATATATGTATAATTGATCTAAAGTATTATTTATACTATTTACAGCTCTATACATATTATGGTCTGTACAAATATATGGTACCGACCATAATGTGGATTGTATTTTACAATTTGCGGATGATCTTGTAATATTACCGCAAATTGTAAAATATTTACACCTTCTATATTTACAAATTTAAGAATTTGACTAGTATATATACGAGTATTCTACAACAATGGAGATAATGTAGCCCCGTGCATTGTACCTTTGGAGACCCTTCTGGGACAATGGAGAATATTATTATGCCTTATATACAAAGTTCTATCTGTTAAAAAATTAAATAACCAATGGCAAAGTATGCCCGGTATACCAGTGTCAGAAAGAACTTGAACCAAAATACCAGATCTACATTATCAAACGTACCTTCAACATCTAGAAAAACACAAACACTGGACTTATTATTATTATTGGCATATTTCAGATTTGACAAGAGAGAGATGAAGCTGTCAGCACAACTTCGCCCTCTCCAGAAGCCACATTGAACATGTGGAATGATGTTGTTCGCCTCTACATAACACTCAAGACACATCTTTATCATGTTTTCATTAAACTTTCCAACACAAGATGACAAAGATATGGGACGATATGAATTAGGATCTTCAGGTGGCTTGTCAAGCTTAAGTAGAGGGATTACACACTGTGTTTTCCAAGATTCAGGATTTTTTTTAAGTGCCAAAGAGCATTAAGATTAGCTGATAGTTTCTTTTGAACGGACTGATTTAGGTTTTTGATCAAAATGTATGGACAATCGTCTAAACCAGGGGTTGTGTTTCGTCTGGATTGTAAACTTGTACAAAACTCACTCCAAGTAAAGGGTTCTATGAGGAAACTGGACTTCTGAAGACTATTATTAATTTGAAAATAACTTTCTAGATTATCAAGAACCCTACATCCATTTTGAGATAATTTTTCTAAGAGAGGGACAACAAATTCGTCTTCATATGTTCTATTATTGCATTTTATTTGTATAAATAACTTGATGTATTTCCAAATAATACTAACAGATGTAGTTCTGTTAAAAGTATTACAGATGTTCGCCCAACCATTGCGTTTATGTTCTGAAATAGTATTTTTCTCAACAGCATTAAGTCTTTTATAATTAATGTCATTATCAATGGTTGGATCCCTTCTGTACAGTTTTGAAGTTTCATAAGTTTTAATAACACTCTGTTTACATGTGTCACTCCACCTAGGTGCTGGAGGTTTGCAACGATAGTTATTTGCTTTGACAAACTTTGGCACAGTATCCCTCCTAATTGTATCAAGCCTTTTAATAAATTCCTCATATGACTGTAATGGATTCTCATTATTAACTTCAAAATTAGAAAAAGCAGTTATAGACAACTCATTGTATTTCGTCCAGTCTGTCTTGCTGTATAATAATTTTTCAATGGGAGGATTAATTTGGTATCTATCAATTGACAATAAGCCGTGGTAGCTCAGATGGTTAGCGCTCGCTGTAAGCTTCACAGTAAGCGAGCAACCCGGGTTCGATCCCCATCGGCACCAATGAAATTGTTAATTGCAATTTTAAGTGCTGATTTACCACTTGCTCGGCGGAGAAGGAAAACATCGTGAGGAAACCTGTATGTCTGAGAAATAAGAAAAAATTTATTTCAAAGACATGTGAAGTTCGCCAACACGCATTGGGGCTGCGCGGCGGACATTTCCTTGCCCTAAAACCCTCTCAGAAATGAGAGGAGGCCTGTGCCCAGCAGTGGGACGTAAATAGGCTGCAACTTTACTTTACTTTAATTGACAATAAAACACGAGTAAGCGTAGGAAAATGATAGCTCCCCATACAATCATCATGCACCCACCATTCGCATAGTGGAGTGATTGAAGCACTACAAAAGCTGACATCAATAGCCGATGGATTTCGGTAGGATAATTAATAGTAGTGGAGCTACAATTGTTGAGGACACAGATCAAATTCATCAATTAAATCGTATAACTGATGACCCCGACTTTTCGTGGTCATACACCCAAATGCCACATGGTGAGCGTTGAAATCTCCAGCCACATATATTGGCTTAGGCAAATCTCTAATTATATCACGCAGTTTACTTATTCTGAAGTTACCATTCGAGGGAGGGCAGTATACACATGAAATCGTTAATTGTTCACCACTTACATATAACGATAATGCCACAGTCTGAATGTCTTGGTAAAATCTGGTTTGAATAATATTACATTTAAAATACGGTTTGATCAAAATTGCTACTCCACCATGCTCATTTTGGGCATTATGATAGTGGGAATTATATCCCGAAATTTTAACATGCTGAGTATCTTTCAGCCAAGTTTCATTGAGTATACAGATATCAACATTTTGCTCAGCTAAAAATTTAGACAATAAGGTTTTTTTTTCTATGTATACTTTGAATATTGTACTGAGCTATACATAATTGCTGTATGTTCTGTACTGTGTCCATTAATGTGACAGATTTTTTAAAAGTAAGTCTTTAATGAACAGTGTAATCACAGGTTCATTATCTGTTTTATTACCCAATTCGACTAAAGTTTGAACCATTTCCATCAGAATATTCTTATTGTTTACAATTTGAGCCTTAAGTTGAGTTTGGTTCAAGTTGGGTTCAAACACTGTTTTATTTACATTATTTACAATTTTTACATTTTTATTTAATTTATGTACATTTTGGTTTATTGATGGTAGGGTCTTAACAATGCTGCTCGACTGTGCAGGTAACGACGGAAAATCAGATGACGTGCATAAATCTTGTCTATTCAAACATGGTAACACTTCCTCTTGAAAAATATTTGTCGCCAAATCTATTGTTTCACACAACTTGATTGTGGGATATGTGAGTGATTGTTTATCGTTCCACCACTCCCTTAGCAAAATATAATTATAAATGGGATGTTCTTTTGGACTAGAAACAGTCAATGAAGCCTCACATTCTCTACAACTAATGTTTTTAAGAACAGCGTAAGCTAAGTAACCACTTACATAAACAGTCGGTTGTTTATCAAATGATTTGAAAAATGCATTAATTTCTTCTAATTCCATCTCTTTATTTAGAACATAGTCTGGGATTTGGAATTGCGGTACTGTTTCTCCTAAGGTAAACGCAGAACTATCATGGGATTGGGAATTCCTTACTTGGTTTGTAGGTTTTAAGGCTGGAAATACAATATCATTGAAATCAAATAGTACATTGTTACAGTCTTTCTCACAGTTGGACCCTTTACTCAGCGGCGTGCTGAGGCGAGTCAGTATTGATGATTTTAATGCTCCCTTGAAATGATGGCAAGTTGGATTTCTATTTGTTGGACTATGTTGCCTTATTATTCCAAATAAGTTTTCGAGAGCGTCTTGATTTAGCTGTCTTAAATTTAGATATTTAAAACCTTTTGAAGCACCATACTCCCAGATACATTCTAGAGATTTTATTGTTATTAGGTAGCCGTTAATGCATCGAATTTTTTTTAATCTGATGTCACTATCGGATTTAAAAAAAAAACGGAGTTTTTAGTATTTCCTTGTACTTTGGCCAAAGTTGGTGGTGAAAACTGTTTTTGCTAACATTTGTCCGTATACATTTTTTCACATCATTTTTAGAAGCTGGTCCATTGGTGCAGTCAAACAAATTATCGAGCAATTCAATTACTTTAGCAGTTTGTAAAAGAGCATTGCTTTGTTCTTTATTTTCAGTGTTCTCAGATATCAATTTCAAAATAGCAGCTACTGTGTTGCTCAAAATTTGTGCGGCCGTTTTTACCCTCATTTTAGCACGATATTTAGGAGCAACATGCATTTTTGTTATTTTAGTAAATCTCAGCTTCATTCGGTTTTTTTCTTCGACATGAATCAAATGAGACCATTGAGCTTTTTTATTATTCAGCATCATAACCCCAGCGTGAAGAAAGTTGTTCCTGATAGACTTAAATACATGAGGCACATCATAAATAATGTATATTTTTTCTTCGTTTAGTAAAAAATAATTATGATCTAGAGGAAGACCACTTCTCTTTTTGAGTAAGTTTAATGCACCTACATTTGTAGGACCCTGATCGCAAACTGTTGTGAGAACTTGATATCCAATTGAATTTATGGCGTTGATATTGGTATTTATTATATTAGCCAAATTTTCAGATGTGATTGTTCCTTTAGTAAAATAATAGGAAAAGGGCTGCTTATTTTTTTTATAAATGCCTTGTAACATAAAAACAAGAGCGTGGTCAGCGATACGTTCAGAACGGCCTCCACTGTTACCTAAATCTTCGTAGCCATCAATTTGATCTAAAGTAGGATTGTAAATAAGCCGTTTTTTTAAAGCAATTTCGTCATATAAGAGGGCGCCATATTTTTCTTTTTCTGACAATTGCTCAGCTTTTCTTTTTAAATGGTCTAAAATATTTTGATTAATGCCTGGCTCCATTTTCATATTTTCTAATACACTTTGTAAGGTGCAAATGCTTGGCATTGGCAATAGCTGACTTAAATATTTATACGATTTTGGTGACTTTTTATAAATTGCTGAAGCTACACTTTTATTTAAATTTGACCATCTCTTGCCATGCGGTTTACGTTTCTGATTTTTTACAGTTGATTCAATAAGGCTCTTTAATACTGACGTTGACGAACAAATGTAATTTTTTCTTCTTCTATTAATTCATGGCTTCTTTTGATAAAATTCTGCTAATATTTAATAATTTTATTTAAATCAATTAATAGGTAAACTAATTGTGCGAATCTCAGAGTAATATGTATGTAATTATACTTTAAAGAGCAAACCAATAAAAGTTTAACACCGAATTATCATTTTTATTTTCTTCCCATATAATATGAATTTGTTTATCTAATTTTTACAATGGCAATCTAAAACAAAATTAAAGAAAGAGACAGCGATGTTTTATCTCCCTTTATTTTAACAAGCCCAACCGAGCCCAACACGCATATTGACAAAATCATGATTGTGTGCAGTTTTTTCAGCTTTCATACAAAGTTGCCTCACCCTGCCCTGAAAGAAAATAGGTCACATTGGTTGTTGTCGGGCAGAACATTTGATAAGAAAGTTATACTGACCGTCTCGAGACCTACAGTACTTTGACCGACTTTTTTCGTGAATCTTCTCACTGAAATAATTTCATAGATCGAAGACAGTTTCGTATATGATTCCTTGTTCGAAATGTTGGTAGGCACATATCGGATGATTCCAGTTTTTTCTATGTGCGCTGCAGGAATATGCGCCTTCAAGTTGTGCTTTGTTAAAAGTCTGTATTTGTGATGAAATTATTTGCAGTGTTGTATTGTTTAAAAACAACTATAATTTTGTTGGCATTGACTCTTATGTAAAGCTACCACACCTTTCACCTCCGAAGTAAAAATATGATTTAAGAAGAATATTTAAACTTTTAATTTGAATATTTAAAATTTTATTTGAATATTTAAAGAAGATTTAAACTGTCTAAATAGACAACAGTCCGCCCCTCTTCTCGATATTTTTTTGATTTCATTCAAATAATTAAATCGCCAGGCAGCTATATCTGTTCGCTCCACTAACATTTTTCGTTTGTATTGACACTTTTTATATTTATATCCGAGTTCTTTTAATATTTTCCATAGTGTAGTACGCACCACCTTCAAAACTTATTTCATCTCGCAATTCGATAAGTAATTTATTTAACGTAGGAATTCCTTTTCATACGGCGTAAAAAGACATAATTTTTTGTCGCATCGCACAAGCATCGAAGTCATTGATCTTGATCTTCTTATCACGATTTGGTCGTTTTTTTTTCAGGTGTTGTTACTTTTGACGGACCAGGCAAACCCAAATTTGAAACAGAACTGTTCTCTCGTCCTTGTCTTAAAATTCGGGTTACAGTAGATTCGGATACATCTGTAATTATTAAACAAATTCAATTATATTTTATTTTATAAAAATTTTATATTTTAGTAACGTAAGTCACGTTACTAAAATATACACAATATACTTACTTAAGGCTTTGTTTAACGTTCAAGATAAACGCTAAATGTTTATTTATAAATCTGTTCCGTGTTTTGTCTTAATTAAATTTATTTGAGAGAATATTAACGTAACGACCGCACTGGTAAAAGGGGCGGAGGTGTCGCTATATACCTGCGTAGTAATATATATCTTATAAAATATTAAACACGTCTTCTTCTTTATATTCCGGTTCTATGGAATACATTTTTGTCGAAGTTAATGTCAAGAGTGTTAAAGTTTTTCTTGGAGTTGTCTACTGTCCACCTCAAGTGGACTACTTCTCCGATTTGGAAGAAAATTTGTTGCCTTTCAGTTCTGCCTGTTCCATGGATCACGACTGGGATAAGGATGGCTATGGCAAAACGCGACAGAATGTTTCGCGTTTTTAAGAAGAATCGCACTGACCTAAAGTGGCAGGCATATAAAGCTGCGAGAAATCGATGTAATCAGATGGTGAGAGCTGCTAAACGCCGATATATCCACGAACTTAATTCTTACTTAATTCATCTTCGGCTGATATATGGAAGTTTCTCAAAACGCTTGGATATGGAAAATCGCAATTTAACTATAATAGCATCACCTTTTCTCCTGACGATTTCAATCGTCATTTTCTGTCTTCTCAAACAGTTTCTGATATTTCTAGAGCTAATGCTATCTCATTTATATCTTCCACGCCTCCTTATTCTCACGATACTTTCACTTTTTCTCCTGTAGATGAAGGCGAGGTACGCAAAGCACTTTCTTCTATTAAATCGAAAGCCATTGGTTGTGATGATGTGAGTAGGGTAATGGTTACGTGTTGGATGCTGTTTACCCGTGATAACTCATATCATTAACTTTTCGCCGATGAATGGTGTTTTCCCAACACTCTGGCGTAAAGCCTTTATTATTCCCATTCCTAAATCCAGCGATTGCAACGCTATATCCAATTTCAGACCTATTTCTATTCTGCCTTTTCTCTCTAAGGTTCTGGAAGCTGTTGCTCATAAACAGATTTCTTCTTTTGTTTTCTCAAATAATATTCTTTCCCCTTATCAGTGGGGTTTCCGCCCTGGTCATTCTACTACTACTGCTCTTCTCAAGGTGACGGATGATATCTGAGAGGGGATGGAAAAATCAAAACTGACCGTCCTCATCTCAATTGATTTTTCTAACGCATTTAATTCTGTTGATCATAATATCTTGTTGGCCCTTCTTTCTCATTTTAATATCTCGTTTTCAGCTCAGGAATGGTTCTCATCATATCTTCGAGGGCGCCAACAGGCAGTGCGCACTGGACATATACTATCTGACTGGTGTGATGTGTCTACTGGCGTCCCTCAAGCTGGTATAGTCTCTCCTCTTCTGTTTTCAATTTTTATCAATCTCATCACATTAAATCTCAAGTGCTCTTACCATCTGTATGCCGATGATCTGCAGTTATATGTGCAAGTAGAACCCTTACACATCTCTAATGCATTACATACACATCTCATTATTGAACGATGACTTGAAATACATCTCCGAATGGTCCACTGTGTATGGTATAAACGTAAATCCATCTAAGTGCCAAACAATAAACTTAGGTAGCCCACGATTATTATCGAAACTAGATATTCCCACCCTACCATCAATTATGTTTAAAAATAATGTCATACCATTCTCTGCTCATGTAAAGAATCTTGGTCTGTACGTTGACGGTTGCTTAACATGGAACAAACATATACAGGAGGTGAGTCGCAAAACTACTGGAACTTTGCGATCTCTATATCGATTAAAAATTTTCTTCCCACCAATACTAAGATTTTACTTGTCCAGTCACTTATCCTACCGATTATTGATTATGTCGATGCGTGTTGCTCAGACCTGTCTCAACATCATCTTAATACATTGGATCGTCTACTTAACAACTGTATCAGATACATTTATGGTCTCCGTAAATACGACCATGTATCTTCTTTTCGTGCTCAGCTAAATTGACTGCCTATTCGTCAGCGCAGATATGTCAGAATGCTCTGCACCATTTTCACAATTCTGAACGATCCATTTGTTCCCGAGTATCTGAAATCCAAATTTCAATACCTGGGAGATTCTCATAATCGTTCTCTCCGTTCTTCCGCTAATCTTAAGTTGCTCACTCCTTTACACCGTACTGGTTATTTATCTCAATCTTTCGCCCTCACGGCCATCAGACTCTGGAACGACATCCCTCTTGACATTAAAAAAGCTTCCAACAAGTTCGTTTTTAAAAATTAAGTCGGTAAGCATGTGAAAAAATTGTTGCAAGTTTGAACTATAGTTCGGCCGTTCAGAGAATGCGTTCCTGACACGTCGCGATTGAACTGACGACGTAACTTTGTAATGGCGTTGCAGTTACGATAAAAATATCTTTGCTGGTTGTTTACCGTTTTAATAATTGATGAGCATTAAAACAACATTATTATTTCAATAATCAATGAATGTTATAATTTTGTGCCAAACTGAGTGTCAAATAACTTGGTAAACAATATTTTTCTAAATCTATATTGCGCTATTACAAGGTTATGTCAGCGCTTTATATTTGTAGTGCTGTGCTAACAATAACAGGCAATAACAGTATCGTAATCTGTTCTCATACAGTTATACTTTATAAGATAATACGTTTTGTTTTTCTTTTTTAAGAATTTTAAAATAATGGACTATAAGATAACTTTTATTAAATATAAAAATAAAACTACGACCAAACCGAACGCGCGAAAGAAAGTAGCATTTTTATATTTAGGTTGAAAATGGTAACCCCAAATGGCGTTATGGCCCGCCATTTTGTGACGCTAAAACAGTCGTCTGTTGTCGTTTCGTGCGCATAGACCACGCTCTTCAGTTGTTTTCGATCTCTTTATATTTGATTACCCGGCTTTCGTTTAATGGACTGTTTCTGCTTTTCAAACGCGCTAAATCTGACTTCGATTGTGTTTTGTATTGCGTTCTTTTTACTTTTGGTGCATAATAATGCCTAAACGTGGACAAACATTGAAAAGGAGCCCGTGAGTTAATTCATCAAGCTGCAAGATTACTTTGAGCGGGAGCGGCAAAATGGCGGACCCCTGTTACCTGTCGAACAAGTACAAGAACGCGTCTCTCAGGCGCTTGGAGTTAGCAAACGAACGATAACAAATATTAATAAAGAAAAGTTCGGCTCTACTGGCACGGAAGATAATATTTACGTACTCCGAAGAAGAAACGTAGAACTAAACCCGTGACAGATATTGACACCTTTGACGCCGATGCAATCAGAAATCATATATATGGTTACTATTCCAGAAATGAATATCTCAACAGGAAGAAGCTTTTGGCATCGTTAAGAGAAGTTGGACTGTTTAGCGGGGGTAAAACTGCTTTAACCAAAATCTTAAAAGATATTGGTTTTTCGTATAAAAAAACAGACAAAAGAAAAATTTTATTAGAACGATACGACATAATTTTAAAACGGATAAGTTTTTTGAGAGAAGCAAAAAATATTGATAACTGGGATAATGTCGTGTTCATTGACGAGACATGGCTAAACGCCAATCACACGGTTTCCCGTTCTTGGACGGATGATACACAAGCGTCGACGTCGAAAGTACCAATGGGTAAGGAGGCCTGTCTGATAATATGCCACGCAGGTTCTGCAAAATACGGCTTTGTGGAGAACGCGTTACTGCCATTTCAATCAAAAACCACAAATGACTACCACGAGGAAATGAATGCCACTACATTTAAAGAGTGGTTTCAGAACGTGCTTTTGCCCAGCCTACCAGAGCTTCTGTAATATTTATGGATAATGCCTCCTATCACTCGGAAAACCAAATTCAAATACAGAAACCACCTATCCAAGTTAATAAAAAAAAAGAAATGCTGGCTTGGTTACAAGCAAAAGGCATTGACGCAAATATGCAGATGCTAAAACCAGAGCTAATTAAATTAGTTAAAGAAAATAAAGCGGCAAATGTGCGATACGAAATCGATGAACTGGCTCTGGAGTACGGTCATCGCGTTCTAAGAATTCCACCGTATCATTGCCAATATAACGCAATTGAGCTAATCTGGGCTCAAATAAAAGGTTACGCCGCCCGCAACAATACTTCGCCGCCATTCACCACGAAAAAGATGATGACCCTATTAAAAGAAGCCTGCGGGGAAGTCACAAGAGATGACTGGGCAAAGGTTGTTGAGAAGACTAAAAACCTTATTGTGGAACATTTTGACCGAGATATCAGGATTGATTCTGTTATTGATAATAATATAATTATACATGTAGGCGAAGATGATAATGAAGACACCACCTTCTCAAGCGAATCGGAGTCTGATTAATATTCTGTACGCACATTCAATTCAATGTACTTCATTGCATAGAAATACAGATTGTAACTTTGTAACAAAGAACAAATAAAACAATTTTATTATATTAATATCACCTTTTTTTGGTTTCTACTTAAATTACTAAAATATAAATGTTATATGATTCCGCCAATTTATAACGAAAATAATCTTAAAAATAACGCGGCGGTTCATTTTGGAGGAACGGTAACGAACTCAGTGTTATGTTGTGCCCATCACTAGTCGTGACTAACTGATAGGTGTCAGGAACGCATTCTTTGAACGGCCGAACTATAACACAGCTTTTATTTTCATACACATATGTATATTTCATTTGTTCTGACATATATAATATTTACTAGCTGACCAGGCAGACGTTGTTCTGCCCTTTCCGAACGACCATTTGCTTTCCCAAAAAAACTCTTGCAATTAGCAATAAAAAAATTGAGGGTCACATATCGGGATAAAAACTATGACATCTCTCAAGTTGGATCAAACTGCACACAGTCTAGAAAATTTTTTTGAAATCGGTTCTATCTGTTGAATACTTACAGCAACACGTGGTGGTTATACTACTAAATTGTAGCTTATATTAAACGTTTGTATTTTTAACATAGCGCCATCTATTAAATATTTACTCAATCCAGTCAACAGATATCGTCATCTGACAGAATCGTTAGGAGCTAACAGATAATTGTGACTGTCAAATAATAGACAAATAATTTTCAATAAAATAATATTGTATTGCGACTATAAATTGAGATGTAAGCTATCCTATCTTTTAAGTTGGACCAAACTGCACATTGACCAAAAATTTAATTGAAATCAGTTCAGTAATTTAGGAGTTCATCGCGGACAAACAACGTGTCACGTACTTTTTATATATAAAGAAGATATGTATTGTGTATATATATAGTGTATGCATGTATATGTGTATGTATGTATTTATATATGTATATATTGTATGTATTTAAGTATTTATGTATATGTATATTTTTATGTATATATGTATATACAATTTTCTTTCGCGCTCTCTATTTTAATTACTGCTGCACCGCCTCTTGTTCGTATATCTCTGTTTAGTCTAATGGTTGACTGGGAGAGAATGCCCTATGGCATTAAGTCTGCCATATGTACAACTTTGTGCATGAAAGATTAAATAAATAAAAAAAAAATATTCTTTCGCATGTTGAATCCACTCATATTTTTTTTAAGTTTACTAGTAGCGGCATGCTCCTTTAAGCGGACAGCCGGGTTGCCAATTTGCAGTTACACACTCTGGGTAATCTTTAGCTTTTGAGATCCATGATGAAAATAAAAGATCTTGCTTCCACTTTGCTTTATATGCCCTTTCATATCTTCGCTTCATCACCGCCACCTATAATTACTATTGTCCACGAAATATTATTAACAAGATGTTATCACCATGAAATCTAATTATATACCAAACTAAAGTACGTCTCTTTTATGATTGATTGAAATATTAACTAACTCGTGTTAAGATCAGAGTTGCCACCTCAAAAATTATCTTGTCACTAGATCTAGAGTAAAAAGTCGCCATATTTTGGAAATATGGATTGAAAAAAAAGCACCAGTTCTCGCTATTTTCTTTTAAATTAAAATTAAGTACTTTTCATGTATTACATGTATGAAATTAAAAAAGAGGTTATTTAGTAACAGTCAATAGTTTAAAAATAGTAACAGTCCGTAGTTAAAAAAATAGACTTGATTAAAATTCAAGATTTTGAAATATTATATCCTCCATCATATCTTCACTTTCCACTATTATTACTCCCACGATGCACAGTCATCCCGTTTTGGCGTTTCATACTAGTAACTAATAGGATTTTTCATCGACGCGTTTTTGTCATAATATTGGAGAAAATCAGGTTTGAATATTTTTTTCCATACATGGAAAAAAATAAGTCACTAATTTTTGTACGTTTTATTATTCCGTCGGTACACCGATAAATATGATTATTAAAAGAGGCTTCCAAATAAGAATCTAAAATAAAATTAGGAAAACAGGCACTTTGATTTTTCCAATATCCTACTTGTATGAATCACCAAGCGGGATCACTGTGCGATGGTACGATACGATGGACACACTTTTTAATTAGTGTACACACTTTTTAACATGCTTAGTGTTCTTACACTAAGCACGTGCAATTTCCTACACACTTTAATCGACTACGACGACACTTTAAAGAATGATAAAACATTAAAGTCAATAACTATAAAAGGACAGCGTCTGAGATTCCCCGACCTAAGTCCAGAAAAAGAACAATTTCCGTCTCAAATTATTGTTGCTAAATTCCAAATTGAAAAATCGCCTAAAATCACTAAATAATAAATAGTCGCTAAACAATGAAAAAATATCGCTAAGAGCTCTGAAAAATCACCAGATCTAGTGACAAAATCACCAAGGTGGCAACACTGGTTAAGATTATCAACTTTATACACAATTTTTTTAAAGTTGTTTATTGAATGTGATACAAACATAATACGAGAAATATAGGGAAATCCCCAACATGCTGGCGAAGTATCTAGGGTTGCCATTTTCGTCGTTTTAAGTTGCCATAATGAAATATATTTTAATGCCCCAATACTGCCAAACACTGCCAGGTTTTATAAAACGTCAACCGATCATGCCACAGGCTAAAATAAGAGGCCAATCCTGCCAAAATGGCAATAACCTGCCACATATGGTCACACTGGCTACCAATCACTCACGCGTCAATTTAAGATGAACTGACAATAGAATAGAATAGAATAATTTTTTATTCAATATAGATCACATGTGTAATTCTTATTGAAAGTCATTTTTTACTTTACCACTGGTTCGAAAAAAAAAACCTCTGTCCTGGGAAGAACCAGCAAGAAACCCAGCGGGACTTTTTTATAAGCATCATATTAGTCTGTGATGGATACTCTCTTCCGGTTCGCCGGTGACCCGTGTTCCTCTATGACCACAAACTAATAAGAAGCTAAAGACATTTAAGGTGGAAGCTCCAGGGTGACCCGCGAAATTCAAATTTTGTTGCGTTTTTTGGAATTCGCAGGTCAGGGTTAGGTTGTATATTTAACAAAATATGATTCGCGACCGTAGCGATTATGTGTTTACAGAATTATTATCATTATAATCACCAATACAACCCTGTAAGTTCATATTAGCCCTTTGTATGGCTATTTCCAGAAAAACTCATTAAAATATCACATATCCGTATCACTTTCACGACCAAAAAGTTCGCAGGCAGTCTCAAATGCAGTCTCTTGTGGATCTGCTTCTGCTAGATCATCACACAGCAATGATTCGAGAACATTAAGCTGGCCATCAATTATTTCATTTGCGCTTATTTGTAATGTAGATTGAACATAGTCTTGAAATACATCCAAAAAATTCATATCACTGTCACTGCCAGGAAAATTTACCACATTCTCAGTTTGTATATTAGGGTCCAAGTGTAATTCATCATCAGGTTTTAAATCAGATAGCATTTTAAGGGTGATTTCGTCTCCTTTGCGTTTTGACTTTAGTAAAACATTACTTAAGATTTTAATATTCCTTTTATTCGGTGCAGTTTTAGGTTTTACGCTTGTGGTCGCATCAGTCATATTATGATTTTCATTCTCTTTATTTCTGATAAGTGTAGATTCTTTTGTCTTCATAACATAATTTTCCGACAAATAATCCGCGTCTAAGCATATAAGTAACTGGTTTCTCTGAATATAAGGTGGTATTTTTCTTTCTGCCACAGTATTTGAAGAACTTTCAATGTACCGTTTAATGGTTTCAGCTGTTCTGAAGGTACCAATACATCTTTTTCTATCGTATGGTATTTTTCCACAGTTGCGAGCTTAACTTTTTGTGTGTTTTGTCTTACGATTTTCAAATATCCATCTAATTTTGCAACATCTCTACGTTACGCTGCAGCAGCAGTGCATTTAACAACTCTTACCTGCGTCATTTTTTCAACTGACAAAAGTTTTTTTTTCTGTTCTCTTCATTTTTTTGTACCGTTGTCGTTCTTTTTATTCTTCAATGGCGTATAAAATCGGGTCAGCTTTGATTTTAGCGTATCTATTCTGGCGTGTGATTTTGAATTTAACCAATTCCTGCTTCGACTTGCTCTAAAAAAAATTAAGTTAGTTATAGAGGGGGGGGGGGGGGGTAGTCAGTCTGTAGGTGTGGCGGAAGTGATGTCAGTTCACATCAAACGAGCAATAATTAATTACGCTTTGGTAGTAACACAATTCGACCTTGGGCTGACATGGCGGAGTAAGGAGTTGCAATATAATAAGAGGCCAGCTTATACTGGTACTTATTACCATTTTCGATTTCTCATTACCGTTCCGCCAAAATACGAATGGGAAAAATGGTAATTGTACAAACGGTAATTAAATATAGTACATTTTCTCACATTATACGTTCTTTATAGAACTTATTAACTCGGGGACTTAATCAAAGCAAAGAGTATCCTATGGCGACTATTACAGTGCATAAAAATGGTAAATAAGAATAATAGACTTACCACGGGAAACTCGAACGGTAAGGAGATTTTTGTTTGCCAAACACGATTTCTGGGCGATTAAGATAGGCTATAGTTGGCGCTAAAAGACTCTTCGTCGTATGACCCGCACAAGTCGTGGGGCAAAACTGAGCGCGACCGCTGAGTTACCCTTTCAGATACCAATACATACGCAGAAAAAAATTAATCCTGCGACTGTGTGGATAAATGGTAGTGAGTATAAAGTGTTGGGATAATTTTCAAAGTCGTTACAAATTACTTAAAAGTGTTCTTTAATGTGTGCAGTTTTGCTAATTAGTAAAGCATGTAGTGTATTATCTAAATTACTACAAAAATATACGATCTTCGGGGTTTATTTACAACTTTTCGAGCATGAACTGCTAAAATTTGGAAATTTGGGACATGAATGGTACAGATTTGAGGAACGTTTATGAATATAAGTTAGTTGTTTATTACAATAGGAAAATGTAATGTACATCTTTATATACTACTGGAACCATGTTTTACGTGAAATAAAAAATAATATAACTTTATATCTCACTAAGTACTTATTTGGGGAGGGCCGCGTAATATGCACATGTTCAAAGAATCACCCTATTATTAGCTACTAGTTTTTTACCCGCGGCTTCGCTCGCGTTGGTTTCAATTTAGAAATACCATTAATACTACTCGAATTTTTTTCATAAATGTAGTTAGTTCTATTCACGATGAACGTGTGAGAGGAACTATATTCATGAACGGGAGTAAAAATAGAATCTGGCCAGAAACATCTTCCTGATTATAGCTTAAAATATTAAAAAGATGCTGTTGGCAACTCGCCTGCCGAGGATGGCAAGAACGGCTAATATCCAACTTGTTTCGTAGTCTATGGAGGGAATCGAAATAATGAACGGGAGTAGAAATATATTAGCAATGTAGAGGCGGCGAAATAGAAACCAATACCACATTTCGTCTCGTGGGTGTCGTAAGAGGCGACAGAAGGGAAACTGAAACAGGAGGTGGATGGCAACATCTGCCTGATAATAATGCAGAGTAATAAAAAGCTGCGATTGCCAATCCACTTGCCAAGCGTGGAGAAGCCTAAGATCCAGCCAGCAGTGGATAGGCCTATTAAAAGTAGAAAAGTAGCATCCTACATACATCCCACTACCGGGCACAGGCCGCAGCGAGTTTTAGAATAAAAAAGCGTTGATTGAGTTGACTCCAATGCGGGTTGACCGACTTCATATAAGTATACCTAAAAATGATTTTCGAATTATTTTTTAACTTCTCAAATATGCAGGTTCCTTCGCGATATTTGCTTTCACCAGTGGGAACGTGGTAAATCGTAACTTCAAATTGCAATTAAAGTATGAGAGGTGCGGATCGAAATTGGGTTCCTTACGTAGTATGTAATTTACGTTTGGATCGGCTCGATTACCGGATAACTTTAAAGATTCTATCTATGCAGTTCTGCGCATAGTTAAAGTAAAAATAAACATGCGGTTATAATTTGCTGTTTTTGATATTTATAGTACTTTTTCGCGAGAGCATGTTTATTTACTCATGTCAGCTACGAACCCGACTATACGACTGTCACAAAAATCTCAATATGTAAGTATGTCTGAAAATATGAAAGCTATCTTAATATATGACAAACTGTTTTATAAGTCTTATTGAAAGTAAAAAATTAAAGAAGCAGCTTACATATGTCTTACGACTGTGCACAGGGCTGCTATTTACCCATGTGCAAAATAGTGGTTTCACATGTCCACATTTTTTTTAAATTACTTAGACACCAAGATTTTTTTGCCAAGTTATACTTTATCGCTTCACTGAGCACATGAAAAATAAGCAAATAAAATTTATTTATCAGTTTCATTAGTCCTCGCGGAAATTGAACACTAGTTCCTGTGCTTTGAAATCTTACGGCGTGCCACACGGCTTTCGTATTTGCTTAAGGGGGATCCTCCGATAGCCGCGCCATACATTTTTCTTTTCATATATACGTTAAACACAGACACCATTTGTTTAAAACTAATCATTTTATCACTTTACTATACTGAAATGTGCTCGCGATTGACCTTATTAGGATATAACTTACAGTATTTATTGAGAAAAACAATAGTGAAATCTAGGAAAATTTTGACACTTCTTTAGTAGTGTGAGTGAATTTTGACAACTTGACAAGCAAAAGCGCCAAAACATAGTTTAAACATTGGCACGCTAGATGGTGTGCAGACGAAATTGTTGTCCAACAAATACCATTATTTGTGGCTAGATATTATGCAACGATGCCATACTTCCTAACCTTAAACTAGATGCATGAAGAAAAAGCGATGCCAAACTTCCTTGTCTTGTTTGACTGTAATAAAATTTAAACATTCTTTAGTAAATCTCGATTCTCAAGGAATAGGATTTGCGCGCGGGATTTCTTGCGATATATTATATTTTTGTATGATTTTCATCGGTTCAATTTGCAATATTTCTAGCATGTATTTGATTCCAATATAATACAATATATTGTAATTTATATTAGGTATAGTAATTAATTATTCAAAATACGCAATTTTGTTTTCGGTGGTATTAGAAACACAAGTTGGCCCGTGATTTCAAATCTCGTTACAATACTAATTACCTATGTCATACGTGTCGGTGTTGAGTACAAAACTACAAAGTCAGTGTTATGTTTGAATATTTTTTTCAACAATAAATAAAATTATAAATTGGTAAACCACCAAAGTAGTCACAAAATCAATTTTACAATCATATGCAAAATATAGTTTTGCGGGGTTACGTAAAAATACCTATTACGTATTTTGCAAACAGTTTTAGACAGACACATTATTATTATTTTGTTTTATTTTGTTGTATTACCAAGCTCAAGGTCGCGTCGTATCGTTGGTTGTTGTTGGTCCGTGGACTTTTTTAGTTTTTTTTTTATAGAATAAGGGTGACAAACGAGCACACAGTCCACCTGATGGTAAGTGGTTGCTGCGGCCCATAGACATCTACATCTATCCTCTATTACAAATCAAAATGTAGATGCGTTGTCACCCGTGAGGACTAAGATGGAATGCCTCATTTCCAGTTAAAGGGCCTCCGGCCACCTGCACTCACCAAGCGAAACGCAGAGGTAAACCTCTACTTCACGCTGGTATTCTGTGAGGTCGTGGTACCACCCCGGTTCGAGCCGGCCCATCCGTGCGACAGCAAACGCTGCTGCGTGGCTCTACCACTGTTAATTGATTTGTCTTTGTATAACAGATGAAAATAATGGTTATGTATTTAATATTATTTTTTTTTTATTATGGTTATTAGATTAACTAAGAAATTTAGCCGTGTAGTGGCGGTCAAGAATATCCACTACCCCATATCTTCCCGTGGGTGTCGTAAAAGGCGACAAAGAGAAAGGGAAATTACAATAAAAAAAACTGCGGTTGCCAACCCGCTCGCCAAGCATGGCAACTATGGAAAATACCCCCCTATGAAGAGAGTAAGAAAGAGACGGCCCCCAGTCCCCGGCGGCCCCGCTATTCCTGGCTACGGTGGCGACCATGGTAACGGCGGGGCAGGGGTGCTAAGAATCTCCGGTGGAGGTTCGGTTGCCACCTTAGACGACTCGACCTGGCAACGTATAACGCACGCACCCTGAGGACTGACGAGAAGATCGTGGAGCTGGAAGAAGAGATAGACAAGTTACGCTGGCATATTATAGGATTATCCGAAGTCCGAAGAGAGGGGGAGGACGCGGTAATCCTCGAATCCGGCAACTTGCTCTATCACCGGGAGGGCGAGCATCTGTCCCAAGGAGGTGTCGGATTTATCGTCCACAAGTCTCTCGTTAACAACGTTGTAAAGATCGAGAGTGTGTCGATGAGGGTTGCGTACCTTATACTCAGAATCACCAAACGGTATTCGCTGAAGGTCATATAGGTTTACGCACCAACCTCGGCACACCCCGATGAGGAGGTGGAGGAAATGTATGAGGATATCTCTAGAGCCATGCATTCCTCCAAAACCCAATATACGGTGTTAATGGGAGACTTCAATGCAAAACTAGGCACAAGAGAGAACGGTGAGCTGAAAGTAGGGAAATTTGGAATAGGGCAACGGAACCCAAGGGGCTAGCAGCGGGCCGACTTCATGGAGAAAGAGGGACTCTTTATGATGAACTCTTTCTTCCAGAAGCGGCCCCACAGGAAGTGGACCTGGTCGAGCCCCGACGGTTCGACAAAAAATGAGATTGACTTCATTATGACAACCAGACGACAACTGTTCAGTGATGTCTCCGTGATCGCGAGGGTGAAAACTGGCAGCGATCACCGAATGGTGAGAGGCACAGTGAACCTAAACGTTAAGTTGGAGAGGTCACGTCTAATGAAGTCGACGCTCCGTTCCCCTCGTGCTTCTAATCCAAAGTCCCGAAACCTTTCAGCTCGAGCTACAAAACCGTTTTCAGTGCATAAAAGATTGCAATGCAGTGGACGATATGAATGACAAACTCGTGGAAAGTGTCCATGCGGTCGGAGCTAAGTTTTGCAAGACCCGCCGCAAAAGAACACAAAAACTCTCCGATCACACTCTTAATCTCATGGCTGTTAGACGGGATATGAAGCTGCAGTCTTCAGTAGATTTGACAGCATACAGGCAACTGAACAGACAAATCTCCAAATGCATGCTGCGGGACTTACGACACTTTAATACTGCTCGTATTAAAGAAGCGATCGAGCGGAACCAGGGCTCCAAAGTCTTTGCTAGAGATCTGTCTGCCAGAAAGAGCCAACTGTCGAAGCTGAAGACCGAGTGTGGCAGCGTCGTTTCCGGGACACCTGAGATTTTGAGTGAGATCGAGAGGTTCTATGGGCACCTGTACACATCATTGTTGGAGCCACACGTAAGTGTGAGTAATGATCCAAGAGCGAGTCTTATCCGACACTATTCCGATGATATCCCGGACGTCAGTCTGAGCGAGATTAGAATGGCTCCCCAGCACCTTAAAAACGGCAACAAGGCCCCAGGCAAGGATGAAATGACAGCGGAGCTTCTGAAAGCGGGTGGAAAACCGGTACTTGAAGTCCTTCAGAAGCTCTTCAATTCCGTTCTCCATGGTGGTACTACACCGGAGGCGTGGAGCAGAAGTGCGGTGGTCTTGTTCTTCAAGAAAGGTGACAACGCTCTCTTGAAGAACTACAGACCGATTTCCCTTCTGAGCCGCGTCTACGTGCTGTTTTCGAGAGTCATTACGAATCGTCTCGCGCGCAGACTTGACGACTTCCAGCCTCCTGAACAAGCCGGTTTCCGAAAGGGCTTTAACACCATAGACCACATACATATCCTTCGGCAAGTTGTACAGAAGTCTGAGGAGTACAATTTGCCACTATGCCTGGCGTATGTGGACTATGAGAAAGCCTTAGATTCCGTCGAAATTTGGGCGGTGCTGCAGTCTCTTCAGCGGTGCCAAGTTGACTGTCGGTATATCGAAGTGCTGAAGTGCTTGCACAGTAGGGCTACGATGGCTATCCGAGTACAGAACCAGAGTACGAAACCTATCCAATTGCAGAGAGTTGTAAGACAGGGTGACGTTATATCCCCGAAACTCTTCACCGCTGCATTGGAAGACGTTTTCAAGCTTATGGTCTGGAAAGGATACGGTATTAACATCAATGGCGAGTACATCACTCACCTTCGATTTGCCGACGATATAGTCCTTATGGCAGAATCGCTGGAGGACCTAAGCACTATGCTCAATGACCTCAATAGTGTTTCCCAACGGATAAGTCTTAAGATGAACATGAACAAAACAAAGATCATGTTTAATGTCCATGTCACACCTATGCCGGTAGATGTTGGGGACACTAAGCTCGAAGTTGTTGACGAGTATGTTTACCTGGGACAAATAGTCCGACTAGGTAAGTCCAACTTCGACGGATCAACGACGGTCAATCGGCGGATTCAACTCGGCTGGGCAGCGTTCGGGAAACTACGACACATCTTCTCATCAGACATTCTTCAAAACCTTAAAACGAAATTATACAACCAGTGCGTGTTGCCAGTGATGACTTACGGAACTAAGACGTGGTCCTTCACTGCTGGCCGGATGAGGAAGCTCAAGGTCGCTCAGCGAGCTATGGGTAGGGCTATGCTCGGAGTTTCTCTGCGTGATAAACTTAGAAATGAGGATATCCGCAGTAGAACCAGAGTCACCGACATAGCCCAATGCATTAGTAAGTTGAAGTGGCAGTGGGCCGACCATATAGCTCGAAGAACCGACAACTTATGGGGAAGAAAGTTACTAAGTGGCAGCCTCGTACCGGTAGGCGAAGTGTAGGGCGACCTCCCACGAGATGGAGTGACGACCCGGTAAGAGATGCAGGAAGTCGATGGATGCAGGTGGCTCAGGATCGTGCTTTGTGGCATTCTTTGGGGGAGGCCTATGTTCAGCAGTGGACTTATGAAAGGCTGTAATGATGATGATGATGATGATTGTTATTAGATTAATAATTATTTATTTATTAATAAAATGTTTATCAATAACATAATTATAAATATTAAACTTTATAAAAATAGAATAGAAATAAATGTAAGTATATTATCTAAAAATTGGTAAACATGTGTACGAGCCATAGTAGCTCAGATGGTTACCGCTCACTGCAAATTTCACACTACGCAAGCAACCCGAGTTCGAGCCCAGCCGGCACTGACGAATTTGTTACTTGCACCGCGACAGACATTTTTTTTTCTTGCCCTAAAACTAATCTAATAAAAAAATAATCAAAAAGTCAAATGATTTTTGTTTTACTAAAAGCTTTTGTAGTTGTGTGTGCTTTGAAATTAGAAAATATTTTTTCACCTTCCTGGTAATTATCGCATACTGTTGGCGACGCGTCTATAAACAATATTTCAATTTATTTGTTTACCAATTAGGAATAGTTTCTTCTAAAGATAAATTATCAAGCAAGAATTATACTATAAGAAAACGTTTAGTAACATTTTAAAGAAGTTTCGAATCCTAAGGCCCATGGTTCGAATCCCCGGTCGAACTTGTTGTTTTCTTAGCAATATTTTTCTTAGTAAATTCATAAAGGGAATATTTAAGACAATAATCTATGTTTCCGGGTTCAATCCACCGGTTGAATTACTTTTGTTATTTTCTTAACAAATTTAGAGAAAATTTTAAGATAATGTTCTAGAAACCAGGCTTCAGTCCCCGGTCGCAACGATCACTTTTTGTCTTTTTGAGATTAATTTAAAGTTGTGTATTACATAATAATTATCTGTGTAAAATAAATGCTTCAAATACTTGTTTTGATGATTAATTTCAATAGTGTGAAGTTATAAAATAAAACTGCGTTTTATTGTTCTTAGTGTTGAGATAATTTATTTTCCAAGATTATTATTGAATTAAATAGTTTATTTACGCCTACAAACATAAGTTAAAAGAGTTACAGCCTATATACACGTCCCACAGCTGGGCACAGGCCTCCTCTCATTTCTGAGAGGGTTTTAGGGCAAGGAAAGGTCCGCCGCGCTGCCCCACCTCAATGCGTGATGGCGAACTTCACATATCTCAATGTAAGTTATTTATTTTAATTTTATTTATTAATAACTGGAGGTAAAATGTTACTATTTTTTGAATTTCACGTTAGATGGCACTGTTTCGATAAAGTAAAACGTAGATTATCGGCGTAGTTAAAATTATTACGCAACGGTTGAAACTAATTTTAGGATTTATTTATAAATATGTTATTTATTTAAAAACACATCAATAAAATAAAATAGAAATTAACATCTTGAGGGAGGAAAATACTTAACCCTCCTTTTTTGAAGTTCCACAATCGGATAAAAAGTAGCCTATAAGTTGCCCCAGGTCCCTAACTACCTACACACAAAATTTCATGGAAATATGTCCAGTAGTTTTTGCGTGAATCGGGAATACACAGACAGACAAACGAAAATTCTAAAAACCATAATTTGGCTTCAGTGTTTGTTTTTTCCATAAAATATTAGAATTACAGACACGACTTTTCTACTCATTTATTATATGTATAGATTGAATCTAACAAAAAGGATTAAAAGAAAAATTACATTATATATAATTTAAAAAATTTACTAAACAATCTTAATAAAATAAAGAAGACTGTTTACCTTTATGTGGGTCCCTACACACTTTGGGATAACCGGGAACGAGGAAGCAGACATTGCTACTAGAGATGTATCCTCATCAACATGTTCAGATCACTCCTCAATACTGGAAATAGCATTTACAGACATACGAGGGCGACACTGAAAGTTTTTAAAACTGGCTACTTGTAAACGATGTAGTAAAAAAATAACTTCAAATTTTTAAAATTGAACTCTGCCAATATTATTGTGTATATATTTTATTAATTTGTCATAGTGTTTCTATATAGTTTGTGATTTGTCATTTGTTTACGATTTGGCGGCAAATTGAAAATTGTCTGTGTCACGTTAGCATGAATTTAACGCGAGAAAATTTTCGTACATTGATTTTTATGACATTCGATCATTCGATGTTATTTAAGTCAACAAGAAAGTTATGATAGACTTCGATTGGCCTTTCGCGATTAAGCCCTATCTCGTGACACTGTTTGCAATTGGTTTAATGAGTTTAAATGTGTCCGGCCTATACCTATACCTCATAATTTGACAGAGGCCCAAAAACTCCGCCGTGTTGAAAAGTGTCGTGAAATGGTTCAAAAATTTAACGGAAGTGACTCAAATGCTGTATTCGACGTACTTATGGGTGACGAAAGCTGGATTTATTGTTATGATCCCGAAAATAAGTGACAGTCTCTGGATGTTTGCTTCTAAGGAGATGCCAACTTAAGTGAAGAGAGGTGGAAGCGTGGGAAAAAATATGGTGGCCTCGTTCTTCGGAAGGACAGGTCATTACGCAACAATTTTTTTAGAAGATCGATAAACAGTTACTGCAGAGTGGTACACTAACAATTGTTTGCCACTTGTCTTGGAAAAAGTTTGGGAGAAACGACCTCGCAGTAGGATCCTCCTTCACCACGACAACGCCTCGTCGCACACCGCCAAGCAAACAATCGAATACTTGACGACGTCAAACGTGGAATTACCGGGTCACCCGCCCTATAGCCACAACTTCGCACCTTGCGATTTTTATTTATTTCCGAAAATAAATAAAAACTTCAAGGAAAACGTTTTATGGACGCCGAGGAAGCAGTGGCTGCGTTTCAAAATACCGTCGAAGAGACCCTTAAGGACGAGTGAGCAAAGTGCTTTTCTTAATGGTTCCATCGGATGCTGCGATGTATTCATCCTCGTATATGCATTGTTAAGAAAGAAATTGAGAGCCTTATGGAAGTCATACTGGGAAGAAATAAGCAAGGCCAAAGGAATTTGGTATTTTGAAATACAAAAAAGCCACTCCTTGATACAACAAACAAGGATTAATAATAGAAAATTCATTACGGCTGTAAACCGAATTTGATTTGGGCATAGCAGAGTAGCCGCCTGCATCGTTTAGGAATGAAAGAAAATGCAAATTGTGAATATTGTGGTGACACGAAAGGAGACCTAAACCGTCTGTTTTTGCAATGTTGTCAATTTGGTTTGAATAGATTACTCCTCATTAATTCCATTCAAGATATTAACAATGATAAAGTTTCTGATACTCTTTAAAGTCTGTTAGCTGATGAAAAAACGACTGGTTGCACTCCGGGAGTGCCGGCAGAAGTGAAAACTTGAATATTAACGTTGTGCATTTTTGATATTTTGGAATGGCGGAGATTATTTATTATTATCTTATTTCATTTATTTTCATTCGAAATTATTTGTTTGGTAAACCTACACCGCACATGTGCTTATTGTGATCTTATGAAAATATAGGTTAATGCTATAAAGTATAAACATATTACAAATATTATATCTATAATGTGTAAGTACATATGTATCTATATTAATAATTTCGTCAAGCAGTACAGTAGACTCGATCGAAACCTAATAATAAACCTAATAAAATTATATTAATTAATAAATGAAAATTATTTAAACCTAACTTACTTCCTCTCCTACGCCGCGCCGGCTGTCTACTCTCCGTCCGTTTTACGAATTTTCGATCAGGACACGTGACCTGACGCGAGTTTAACATTTTTTACCCATTACAAAAAAGTGCACAACGCCGCTAAAGAAGTTTTCACTTCAAAATTCTTCCGACCATTATTTTCCTTTCTTTCTTGTGTTCAATATATAAAAATGAAAACAACTTGATATTATTCAATAGTGCAAGCACAAACTACTTAGGAGAGTATCCCCCACCATAGTGCAAACGTAAACAAACTTTGCGAATCAGTGTGAAAGTGAATTTTTGATGAACGTATCGTTCGTGACATTTCGAATTTTTAAAGATAATTAATTATACATTGTAACTTCAGGCTCAGAAGGGCTAGAACCTAGAGCCGTAAAGCCAGTTATAGAAAAAATACATTTCCTAGAAATAATTCCTTCTTTGACCTACAGTGCGTTCACCGTAAGATGTCCCCTGCCTTGGGAAATGGCAGCATTGTCTACGGTGCTGCCAACAATATATAGAGCATTTACCCCACTTGATGGTTGCTGGCAAAATTATCTAAACTTGAAAACCCCTGATTAATATGTTTTACTTGCTTATTTAAATAATATACAGTTAGTTATAAGACTAGTAATGTTGTGAATGATAACACAATTTAATTTTTAAATTATTTATTGATTTATTTTTTCCGACAATAATTATGGTCGAAAGGAACAATTCCAGACATACTCGTATCACTGTCACTTTCATAAACGTCGTTATCATCATCTGTCGTATCCGAATCTGTGCTGCTGTCATTTCCTAATTCAATTATGAATTTATCAGTAATATCATCCAAACAGCCATCAAGTACATAAAACTTGTCTTCTAAATTTTTTACGTGTTCACACTGCTTTTGCCAATCCTGAGGGGTTATAGATGAAAAAGCTTCTTCAGTTAACTTCACGATATTCCCAGCTTCTTGGCCGACATTATTGCTGGCTACTCGTCTCTTTAAAAGACTCCACATAAACTCAATCGCATTTAAATCGCAGTGGTAAGGGGGCAACCTAACCACTTTATGGCCATGAGAAAGCAATAATTGGTCAGCCTCATAAATCGGCGCTTCTTTGTGCTCTTTTATAATTTCATAAAGTTCTGCTTTCAGCATTGTTGGTATATAAGACAATCCCTTATTTGTTATCCAATTTTGCATTTGAAGTTTTGAGGAACTCATAGTAGGTGCTTTATTTACTTGTACGGTATGATAGGGAGCGTTATCCATCACGACTAAGGAGTTCGGAGGCAAATTGGGTATAAGTTTCTCTGAAAGCCATTTTATAAAATTGGTTCTGTTCATGTCGTCATGGTAGTCCCCTGATTTACTCTGTGATTTAAAAATCAATTGAGCATTAGGAATAAACCCTGTTTCTCCACCTGCATTAATAATTATCCACCGCGTTCCAACAGAATCACTTATTATTACTCCGTCCTCGTCATCTTTTTGCCAACATCTTTTCACTGCATACGATGCGTGAATGTATGTTTCATCTAAGAAAACTATTGGCCGACCATCTGCTCGATTTTGCCTCATAGTAACGATATACTTGCGTCTCCATGCAACTATGTCGTGCCTTTCCATTAAAATTTTCCGTTTCGAACCACACTTTTTATACTGAAATCCAATTTGTTTTAAAATTTTCCACAAAGTCGTTCGACCTCCACCAAAGTTTATGTCATTCTTTAATTCTACAAGTAATTTATTTAAACTAGGAACAACTTTTCTTACAGTATACATTTCATGGATTTTGTTTCTTATTGCGCATAAATCGAAATCATCAAGATCCACCGTTTTACGTCTTTGACGGTGTTTTCCAGGAGACTTGAGTTTTTGAGATGTAGAGGCAGCAGCTTCACCTTCTTTAGATATTCTACTCACGGTTTTCTCTGACATGCCTGAAATAGACACCAAAGTACCATTTTATAAAATTACATATTTATAAAATACAAATACAGACATTATGATAAAAAAGTAAATTAAATTAACTGAGATACGTACTTTTTTATTTTAATTCGTAATGTTAGTAATTTCTTATTATTACCCATACTAAAGGCATTTTGCATGAAGCTGGCATCCCTATTTTACTAACCTGTCATGGCGGCGACGCGAGTTCGCACTTGATTGAGTGGAATTAACAGGGCTTGATTTGCCTTTTCTCTCTCACAAAAGGCACGCACCTTCAACACAACCTCTCTTGCACTGCTTCTAAATGGTTTCGGCATAATTAATTCGGAATATTTTAAATAATAACACAAAAACGAGCGCAGCTAATCACAAACTGACAACAGATTGACAAGCAATAGTGCCAACATCACAGCAGGGGACATCTTACGGTGAACGCACTATAGTAGCTATAGCTTGCCTACATATTTATTTATCTATGGTACCTAGTACCTACAAGTACAATTAAAAATTACATTGATTCCAGGTTTAACTTTTAGGTTATCGGGTAACAAAACCAAAATTTAACTTATAGGAGTACTTTAATAACATTAATATTTCATCCCATTTCATCATTACAGCTCTGAAACATGTCTCATGTCACAGACATGAAAGTCCTTTTCACCAGATTATTTTCTATTAAAAATGGGTAAGCATAATATGTTATCATTTCTTATTTTAAACTATCTTCCAAAGTATCATTTTATGTGTATTGTTTGAAATTTAAAGCTTCAGTATGTAGCGCAATAAATTTCAGTAGTCACTATCACTCAACTTACATTAGTGTCTGTCGGCTAAATGTCGGATAATATTCAAAACAATTGTTTATATAAATTAAACAATTCATATTTTAGGTTCCCACAATTAATACAATTCTAAATTGAATATAATTGAAACAAAATAGAATTATTCTAGAATTTGAAAATTATGTTACTTTTAGTATCCAAAAAACACGAGAGAAAAATTCTATAACTTATGTTTCTCCCACGACGAATCTAACAACACCTCAAGAAAAGTATAATAGTTACTGGAGACAATTATTTTATATTATAATAGTACATGATATTACCTTTAAAATGACACCAACGTCTCAATGTTATTTACTCAATATAGATAAATATACGTGTATATATATGTATATCTTTATATATAAAAATTACATGTCACATTGTTTGTCCGCGATGAACTCATAAACTACTGAACTGATTTCAATGAAATTTGCACACTCTGTGCAGTTTGGTCTAACTTGAGAGATAGGATACTTTTTATCCAAATAAGTGACACTCAATTTTTTTTCAATATTACGAATTTAAGGATTTTTATATGAAGGGTCGTCGAAAAGGGCAGAACAATGTTTGCCTGGTCAGCTAGTATATATATATTATATTTACTCAATATAAATACTCCTCAACACTAAAATCACGAATGATGAGTTGCATTTTAATAATTTCTAGACACATTTCAACATTTCATTTATAAATGGCCATCAATGTGTTAATAGTGAAGCATTCTTTTATATTTTGAATTTATTTAACATAAAAAACCGATTAGAATACATTTTGAACAATGTATAATCAAGAAACGATGATCGCATATAGTGATTAAAATTTCGAGCTAAATTATTATATGTAAACATTTTGGGATTGTCGTAATGATACATATTTCCTTAAGAAAATATCTTCACAATTAATTTGATGTACTTAAGATAACATTAGAAATAACATACAAACACTGTATCACATTTTTGATTGCACTCCACACACTTTAATAGTTTATAAATAAAAATGGCGAAGTGTCATTTTCACATATTTTTTTTTTCAGAATATTTTGTTAGTATGTAATAACAATTTTGTAACAAATAAATTTCACTCTCACGGATGACAAATTTCAAATAGCACCATCTCTTTAACTTTCTACTGTATTTTTAACAGCTGTCTTTAGCGCTGTACATGTTTAAACTGAATGATGTCATTTGGTGACTATAGTCACCATGGACAGGTAAGGCAAGAATTTTTGTGGGGACTACAGTCACCATGGATGCTTCAGCGGCTAAATGCTCAAATGACGTAATGTTTAATTCAATATTTAAAAAGTATGGAGTTACCCAAATAAAATATGCAATCTGTGTGTCATCATTTGTTGTTAAAAAAAGAAATATCCTGAGGCTTGTAGTAAGTAAGTGTAGTAAGTTACTTGTAGTAAAGAGATCCTTTTTACTGGAAACATCTTAGTCCTCATGGGTGACAACGCATCTGCATTTTCAGATGTAGATGTCTATGGGCCACAGCAACCACTTACCATCAGGTGGACTGTGTGCTTGTTTGTCACCCTTATCCTATAAAAAAAAGTACATGTAAACATGTAAGTACATAATTTTATTGTCACAATTTATTAGCTATTAGTTTAATTTACTAACAAAAGCTGATAAATTTTGGGTCACATTAGAAATTAATAGAAATATGAAGTCATTGATCTTGGGGACCAATGTTCTTATCAAGTTCATATTTTCCATACAAAAACTATAATTCTACAATTAATGAATTAAAAACTGTTTGTTATTTACAAATCCATGTTTTTTTTTTTTTGATAAATTTATGCAATATCAGTTTAGAACACAAGCAAATCCACTCACAAAATCGAAAAAAATTATGAGCAAAACTTGTTTTGAATGAAGTTGAATTTGGTGTCATATTGTGTTCTTGTCTTTAATCTATGTTAGTTTCTTAGTTAGATCAAGATCGAAATAGTTCACACATTTAATTTTGTAGCCAAATAATATGTATGTTGATAGATCAGAACTCCTTTGCAGGGATGCCATTTAAAATGAAATTAAATGAAACCTCTTCATTTTTTAACATAAGAAATTAAAATTTAGTTTGCCTAATGTTAACATGTTTTTTAAATCTATTACCGTTTTGAAGTGAGGTTCCTCACTCTGGGGTAGGAAAGGCAAGAAAACTGCCACAGATATCCTCTTTTTTGCTATTGTTTTTCACAAATGGTTCATTTGTAAAAATAGATCCATAAGTAATCAAAGCATGTTCTTTTATTAAAATACTATGAAATATTCTAATAATTCAACCAACAAATCCCCGCAAACAGCACCTGTTCACAAGTATTTTGCATGTGGCAAGCATTGCCTGTTATTAGTGTTTCCTATAAATGAAAAATTAAAATGATAGTAGATTTATAGTTTGATCAAAGCTTTGCAGTGTATAAATTTATACTTTTTTTGTTATAGATTTAATCACATAAGATGGGGAAGTAGACAATTTAGTCAAGATTCAGGAAAATCAGTACAAACTCTGCCACCTTTGTCAGAGCCTATGCCAAACCTATCACCTGTGGTTTACTCTTCTGCTAAATCTGAAGATTCAATCACAGAAGTTACCGTGCTGAGTAATGGCTTGAAAGTAGCATCTGAAAAAAAATTTGGACAATTTTGTACCGCAGGAGGTAAGTTAAGCAAGATATGAAAAATAGGGATCACATCATTCTTAAATCGCACTTTTCTTTTCACGGGTTGAGCCAAAATCAGTTATTGAATTTTTCTGTCAAAAAATTCTCAGTATCAGCCTAAAGACAGGAAGTTAGCCGTGTTTCACCCTGTACCTCAAAAACATTGTAAAGCCATAGATTCTACGCCTGATCTCTCTCCAGTTATGACAAATTGCCATCCCATGGGACTGAGTGTGAGGCAATACAGAGTGCACCTGTGCTTGTATACGCACTCGCGCATTTTAATCCCATCCTGCGAAGATAGCTAGTTTCTGTAGTGACTGGCCACCATGACCAACATTCAGTCTGGAGAACATTATTAGTATTTCTTACATCAATACATTTATCTATGTATCTATACTACTGTTACTGTTATTATACTAATGTTACTGCAACCATAACTATACTATTCTTACCATTACTATAACTGAACTATTGTTACTGTTACAGACTATCAATAGTCCACTGATGAACATAGGTTTCCTCCATAGATTTTTTTTAAAGTTAATTTTTTATTTTTTAAATGTTACCCCCTCACTAGAATTTTCTCCTGTATTGTGTAGGCAGTTTATAAACATAAATTGCATGACGACAAATATCCAGATCCAGAACAATTATTTGTAGTCCATACAAATACTTGTTCTGTGAGGGATTCGAACCTGCGGTCCCCAACGCAATAACTCAGTGCTAAGCCACTGCGCCCCAGAGCCGTCAAATATTAATCATTAGATTGCTCATAGTTGGATAATTTTCTATAATTGTCATTTTTAAACAGTGGTAGAGCCACACGGCAGCTTTTGCTGTCGCACGGATGGGCCGGCTCGAACCGGGGTGGTACCACGACCTCACAGAATACCAGCGTAAAGTAGAGGTTTACCTCTGCGTTTTGCTTGGTGAGTTCAGGTGGCCGGAGGCCCTTTTTACTGGAAATGAGGCATTCCATCTTAGTCCTCACGGGTGACAACACATCTACATTTTGAATTGTAATAGAGGATAGATGTAGATGTCTATGGGCCGCAGCAACCACTTACCATCAGGTGGACTGTGTGCTCGTTTGTCACCCTTATCCTATAAAAAAAAAATTTTTGTTAGGGTTGGCAACTGCAGTTTTTTATTTTTAGTTATTAGGAAGACACTGCTACCCATCTCCTGGTTTGCTTCTTTCTGTCGCCTCTTACAACACCCACAGAATGATATGGGGTATTTCATATTCTCACACTTATTTAATTTACTAATGTGTATACTTATTAATTATCAATTACTCATTTTATTATTTATTATTAGATCACTGTAGTTTTTAAACAATATTATTTTTCAAATGATGTGACAAACAAACTTAACGTACACCTAATGGTAAGTGGCTACTGTAGTCCATCGACGCTTGCAACCAACTTCAAACAAAGACGACTATCAATGCTTAGTCACTCTAAACACTAAGATGGATTGCCTCACAACCTGTGATTATACTGCATCTCTATACCCTTCAGTACAAAACACGTCAGAGTAAGCACTATTATTATTACACTAAAAAAATTGGTAAGAGTGTGGTACCTACCCAGATAGATCTTAGGGAGAAAAGTAGCCCTACCTAGTAATCACAAATACTAATCTATGTATTGTTTTGTGTTTTCATTTTGATCCTCATAAATATATATTTGTATTTAATTTATTAAAATTTGCTAAACCTGCATAATATTTTAAATTATATCTATATAAGTTTCCATTTAATTAATTTAATAGGCCTATGTTTCTCGTTTATTTAGTAAATATTTAAAGTATATAAAAATTATAAACCTATGTTACTGAAAACATATACAATAATATACACACATGAAAGCCTTTTCATAAGCAATCAATAATATGAAAGTCACAAGACTTAAATCAACCAACCTTTATTTTGCAATATTTTATATTTTTCTGTACATTTGTTTTATTTTTCAGTGGTTATTGATTCTGGGCCAAGATATGAGGTAGCTTATCCAAGTGGCATTTGTCACTTTCTTGAAAAATTAAGTTTTGGTGTAAGTAATATTTGCTAAAATATGTTTCTGATCATTTTTATAGTTTTTTTTGTAATTGCTTATTAAATAGAATTGACTATAGACGGTTTTTACTATTATAATATTTTCACATGAGTAAATTTCATTCACTTTTGCAACTTAGTTTTAGGGTGACAGGAACATATTTTGAAATAATAAAATAATTACTGATTTTCAATGGTAAATGAAGTACCTAACATACCTATAAATCAATTTATACATGTATGTTTTCTTCATGAATTTGCAAATAAGACAATGACAAATCCAATGTCAATATTAGGACAACTATATTAAAATCGCACAAATATATTAGTTGTTGTAGTTGGGATTTAAAGCCAGAGCTTGCTTTAGCAGTCAGTAACATTGAGTTACTATTCTTTATGTAGAGCAATTAGATAATTGATGCCATTATTAATAAATAATCACATTATATAAGACATTAATTTGTCTATATAATATGATTATTTATTAATAATGGCTTCTAGTTTTATATAAATTTAACACATATGTACTATTTCACTAAAATCTTGGCACGTGGTACGACTTTGGCATGTGGTAAGTCAAGCTGTTCATTAAATGTAGACCTCTGGAGTTTTGTATTGGTCTTGAACTAAAGATGCTCTTTTTTATGTATTTGGCGGATTATTTTTTCCAAGTTGTCACTGCTCTGCAGTTTCGACACTTCTATTTCTGGGACAACACTTGGTGAAGTCCTTCTTGATTACTAAATTAATAGTGCCTTTGAAAATCAATTTTCCCAAAACAAAATGTAAAAAAAATTATAAACTAACTAAAATAATATATAACTTTTGTAAAATATCTATAAAATTACCAGGCCACTCATAAATATCCAACGCGTGATGTGATGTTGAGGGAGTTGGAAAGGCATGGAGGAATTTGTGACTGCCAAGGTTCCCGCGATACCACTGTGTATGCTGCCAGTGCTGACTCTAAAGGTCTTGAAGCTGTTACACAGGTATATTCTTAAAATTATTTTATATTTTGGTGTGGTTTTACTGTAAGACACCTTAATAAAGTTGAGGTGGGGGGAGGGATTGGGTGGTAAATGCCCTTAAGCCAACATGACTTTTGTCATGTTGGCTTAAGGGCAACATGTTTGTAAAATTACAGTAAGACAACTAAAACTAAATGTATTACATAATATTCGTGGCTATTCAGTGACATAGATTTCCAGTGATCACATCCTTTTTATGGGCACAAAAATTGTGGTTATGATTTTACAAAAAAAAGTATCTTTATAATTAACTTTGCTGGGTTTGGTTAAGGGATTTTTGCTTTAACTAAGTATAGAAAATTAAGTCATAAAATTATGAAGAATAATGTTGACAGGAAAATATAAGTATAGGAGTATAAGAGACTTGTAGTGAGGTTTGTTTGTAATTTTGATTATGATAGATAAAATATTGTGTTAATTTAGTACATCTTCCTCCTCCTTTTTGCCCCATAAACCTTCAGCTGCCCAACAAAGATTTTTCCTTAGTAGGAAGGAGTAGCTGTTGCTGTGCAATTACCAGACACAGTTACATCTGTTGTAAATATATGATGGTTATTTAATACTTTGTATTATTTTTATTACTCTATAATAGAGATAAAAGAAATGCACTATATGTTTTCAGGTATTGGCAGAGGTTACTTTGAGACCACAGTTATCTACTGATGAAATTGAGGCGGCAAGACAGGCAGTTGCATTTGAATTAGAAACATTGTCAATGAGGCCAGAACAAGAAACTATTTTAATGGATATGATTCATGCTGTATGTTTTTCATGTTTTTATTTAAGATTTTTTTATAACAAAGAACATTATATTCTTTCTTATCTTAGGCTTCGGGGTTCTCATCAATATTTTAATTCTTTGTTGAGGATAGTTTTTACGGATTATAACATCCATTTCAATCCTATAGCGTGTGACACTGTAAAAATATCCACTAATCCATAACATCCAGTGGGTGTCGTAAGAGACAATGGAGGAAAACACACCAGGAGATGGGCAGCAGGGTCTTTCTAATTACAAGTAAAAAATAAAAAAACTGCAGTTCCCAACGCTCTTGCCAAACGTGACAACAATATAGGAAATACCCTATGAGGCAGTCTGTGGGGGAGGCCTATGTTCAACAGTGGACTTTTGATAGGTTGTAAGGGTAATAATATACCATCCACTTACTGTCTGGTGGACTGTGGTGACTGATGAGTCATTTTTACTTGTTTTTAACAGACTTCATAAAAGGAGGAAGTTCTCAATTCATCAGAATCTTTTTTTTATGTATGTTCACCGATTACTAGAAGGCGCATGAACCGATTTGGAAAATTCTTTTTTTTGTTTCATATGGTATGCTTCCCAGGTGATCTCATTTAAATTTTATCGAAATCGGTCGAGCGGTTTTTAAAAAATCACCAAAAATTATATTTATATTGAAGTCGGTTGTACAAAATTTGTAATTTTACCACTTGTAACTTCCAGAAATTTTAATTGAGTTTGAAGTTTAGTAAATAATAACTGTTCTTTTAGCAAAGAAACTTAAGCAAAAATTATAAAAATTTGAGAGATGTCTCTGAATTTTAAATCTAATAAACCCACTGGTTTCTTCTATAGTCAACATTTAAGATACATCAAGGAGGAGATAGGTACATATTTTGGATTCACCACACATGCCTGCACTCGCATTGGTTGATATAAGCTACATACATGTGACAGCATACAAACAATATTTTATTAAACACCACATTTGCTCTCACAAGTGGTAATGATACTTGGAGATCAAGTTCATGATGGAAGATAAATTTAATTCAAGCTGTTTGATGCTAGAAACGTTAATATTATTTAAAATATCAGGATATATGACGACAGTTGTGTTGCACAGATACTGGATCCAGCTGTGATTTGAACCAAAATGCCCTACTCCTGATACCCACATTGCTCTGATTTAAGTAGACTTTAAAGTTAATATTCATATACAATCACGAGGTTAGCCTCGTAAATTACCATGTCAAAATCAGTGTAATATAGCAGTTTGAGTTTAAATTCGAGAAACTTTCTGAATACCAGCCTAAGAACACGAATAGTGACACTTGTTCATGCTGTCAGTAAAATACTGTAAGAATTTTATCAATGCATGTGAGTGTGGGAGTGTATTTTACTATGAATACTGTAGTCTGTCTTATGTGTTGATTAATGACTATTTTTATTGTTGTCATAAATAGGCTGCTTACAAAGGAAACACTCTGGGATTACCGAAAATATGTCCACAAGAAAATGTTTATAAGATAGACAGAGGAGTTATTCTAAATTATTTGAAGAATCACTACACGCCCAACAGAATGGTTGTTGCTGCAGTTGGTGTAAGACAATTTTTATTAACCTTTTAATCAGATAAATTAAAATAAGTAATGTTAGTCTATATACATCCTACTGCTGGGCACAGGAGGTTCTGACAGGGTTTTGAGGTCAAGAAATGTCCGCCGCGCTGCCTTATTGCGTGTTGGCGGACTTCACTTTCGAAATATTTTTTATAACTTCGCAGACATTTATTTATTTTTTATTGTATTCCTTAATGTAAAAGAATACAAATGGCGGACATAATGCCTTGAGGCATTCTCTACCAGTCAGTCCAGACATGCAGGTTTCTCATAATGTTTTTCTTCTCCACCGAGCATGTAATGAATCTGCACTTAAAATTGCAATTAACAATTTCATGTACTGTGAAATTTACAGCAAGCGCTTAGACCCTAAGCTATTAAGGCTCTTGATTTAATGAGGTATCTCAAGATAGTTCATTTAATAATGTGATAAAAAACATACTTATTATCTTACTATTTAATTATTTAATATACAATAGTATTCAGTAAACACCAAAACACACATTGCTTAACATTAATTAACACAATGATTAGGTTACGCTGAAAATTTGGGATTCTGATTGGATTTATTCTTGGATATTTCAGGTGGACCATGAACCTTTTGTTGAGTATGTACAAAAGTATTTTGTTGATATGAAACCTATGTGGAACTCGGAAGACAATAATTCCTTCACCCCTAATGTTGATAAGTCAATCGCTCAGTATACAGGTGGCATCGAACAGGTAATATTATGTTTAGTCTTTACATTATATTGCATGGTATATTAATTTGAATTAAAAACAATTTTAATCAAAGTAGCTAGCCGCCTTTGGTCTTCCATTGCTAAAAGGTATTTTCCATCAAAAAATCTTAATATTAGTCTGTTCGCTAAGATAGTTTCGGTACACATGGAGGTGCATTTATTGTTTTGATTTTATTATTTTTAACTGTGTTCGTTAATAAATGTTTTTCTATTCTAGGAATAAAATAGAAAATACTATTTTATGGTTATTGTAATAAAATACGAATATAAATAATAATAATAATAATCCGAGAACCATGCTTTGTGGTATTCCTTGTGGGAGGCCCATAAAGCAAATACAAAGAGGAGGTGTTGTAATTAGATTTCACTATGTAAGAACGCGTGACAATTTGCGGGGTGAGGGGATGTTAAGCCCCGCCCACTTTACACTATCTACATCTACCGATAAATGGTAAAACTACTCGAATCGTTCCATATCGATGTTGCAATGTAGTTTAGCTACCTTGACGATAGATGGCGGCCTGTTCAGAAAATGATTATAAACTATAAAAATAATATTTTGGCAATTAAAATTTCTTTATATCTGGGTGCAAAACAAATTTCAGCACCTTCGTATGATTATTTTAGTATTAATACTGAGCTCTACGTACCTTTATATTTTTAGTTTACATACACAACGTGTCGCCATTTAGTGTCGAATATATTTAATTTTATTTGAAAGCCAACGCAAAGAGATTTTTCTAGAACTATTTTAATAAATTAGGTGTAAAATTACAAATGAAATGTGATCCCACCCATAGCATCAAAGCGTCTATCTGAGTAGTTTTTACACGATAAAACACAACACTCCATCCTTTTCTTCTTAATACTACAAAAATACACCGATTTGCAATTTTCAACACATAAGCGCACAGGACGAATGCTGACAGTATACTAACTAACGCCACGCCCACTATGATGACGTCAGGACCTACTTAGAATCACAGTGCACAGTTGCTTATGCCGTCTCCTCTTTGTATTTGCTTCATGGGAAGGCCTATGTTCAACAGTGGACTTGTGAAGGGCTGTAATGATGATGATGATGATGATATATTCGATAAGTAAAAATATATGTTAGGTATGTAATAGTATTTATTTGACAAATAATAACATTTAATTTATTACTTGGTAATAATTGTACATACACATTTTTGATTACCATTACCATTACAGCCCATACACAATCAGAAACAGAAACTTTTTTATTCAATATAGAGATTATAAATAATACTTATTGAAAGTCACTCTTTTGTATAATTACCACTGGTTCGAAAAAAAAACCTCTGTCCTGGGAAGAACCAGCAAGAAACCCAGCGGGACTTTTTTTTAAAAATAACAGCTTACAATCATGTATGTTACACAAATTAACAACACAACAAATTAGAAATAGCTTGGTAGCGATCACCTCATTTCTACTGGTTATTATCATCTATAAATTCTTTAATATTATAATAACCCTTTTTATACAAACTTATTTTAATAAAGTTTTTGAACTTTGAGCAGGTCAAATTTTGTATATTTTAATCCCATATTGGCCTCTCCCATAGATTACCTCATAGATATTTGCCATAGTTGCCATGGTTGGCAGGTGGGCTGGCTACCATAGTTTTTTGTTTTTAGTTGTTATTAGGAAGACACTGCTGCCCATCTCTTGTTTTGTTTCCCACTGTCGCTTACGACACCCACAGGACAATATGGAATAATGTATATTCTTACACCACCCCTACACGATCGGATTATTGATTCAATTATTAAAAAAAACGACAACATTTGTGAAATAGGCTTTACGATTACGAAAAAGTAAAGTCTATTCCACTGTTTGCATAAGTAGAAGTATTTTCGACATTAAATTGTGATATGACCTATGTTTATGACTTCTTATCATAGTCATAATAACTTTAAGGCTATACTCCTTTATTTGTTTTAGGAAGAATGTGAAATACCACTGTACCCAGGATCTGATCTGCCTGAATTGTCTCATGTTGTTATTGGAATTGAAAGTAAGTTTTGTTGTTTTAGTGTGTGCCATGTTTGATAGAGTGAATTTGTTTAAGATAATCTATTTTTTATGTGTTTATATCTGTGCTTTTTATCCTACCTTCTGTTTTGAAGAAAGATTTTAATTAAAATATTTCGTAACTGTTCCTTACTCGTAACAGAAAACAAAAAATTTCACAACTTTATTAAAACTTATATAAGAAATTGATTATAAGTTAAAACTACATGCGACAAAATTAGTTATATAACATATAGTATTCGCGTAAATATAATGAATAATCAGAACCTTTTTTTTCCAAAGTTTAATTTACTTCAAATAATAAATAGTCCATAACATACGTATTTTTTAAAAATGTATAAGAAAGGTCTCAACAAGACGTTATCGTTTTGCACAATGTGTAACATTGATCATCTCGTTATTTGTAATATGGATTTAAGACGAATAGTTGTTGTGTGTAAGGTTATAAGGAAATATCACAGAAAATGTAGAGTAGAATGGAATGTAATCGTTTTTACTCAATATACATGTAAATTACAACACTTATTAAAAGTCATTTAAGCAACTGGTTGGGAAAAAAAACCTCTGTCCTGGAAAAAACCAGCAAGATACCCAGTGGGACCTTTTTTATTAAACAATAATTTACAATATAATATTTTATACAATTAATGTATGTTATACAATTAGTGTGTGTATGTAATGCCGCCTGGCTTTACCACAGTAGTGGTAGAGCCAGGCGGCAGCTCTTGCTGTCGCACGGATGGGCCAACTCGAACCGGGGTGTTACCACGACCTCACAGAATACCAGCGTTAAGTAGAGGTTTACCTCTGCGTTTCGCATGGTGAGTGCAGGTGGCCGGAGGCCCTTTTTACTGGAAATGAGGCATTCCATCTTAGTCCTCACGGGTGACAACGCATCTACATTTTGAATTGTAATAGAGGATAGATGTAGATGTCTATGGGCCGCAGCAACCACTTACCATCAGGTGGACTGTGTGCTCGTTTTTCACCCTTATCCTATAAAAAAAAAACGACGGGTTGCACTTTGGGAGTGCCGGCAGAAGTGAAAACTTGAATATTAACGTTGCGCATTTTTGATATTTTGGAATGGTGCAGATTATTTATTATTATCTAATTTCATTTATTTTCATTCTAAATTATTTGTTTGGTAAACCTACACCGCACATGTGCATATTGTGATGTTATGAAAATATAGGTTAATGCTATAAAGTATAAACATATTACAAATAGTACATCTATAATGTGTAAGTACACATGTATCTATATTAATAATTTCGTCAAGCAGTACAGTAGACTCGATCGAAACCTAATCTTAATAATAAAATTATATTAATTAATAAATGAAAATTAATTAAACCTAACTTACTTCCTCTCCTACGCCGCGCCGGCCAATATAAAGGTACTATGTGGCGCCGTACTGCTGTCTACTCTCCGTCCGTCTTACGAATTTTCGATCAGGACACGTGACCTGACGCGAGTTTAACATTTTTTACCCATTACAAAAAAAGTGCACAACGCCGCTAAAGAAGTTTTCACTTCAAAAATTAAGTATGAAAACATTTAGAAACAGCAAGGTAGCGCATTCCTCATTCACAGGGGTTATTATTAATCATGTACTATTTTTATGTAGGAGATTATAATAAAAATAAAGAATACAAATAAAAATATTAATAAAATATATTTCCAGGTTGTTCCCATGGCGACCCAGACTTTGTAGCAACATGTGTTTTAAATATGATGATGGGCGGTGGTGGTTCCTTCTCGGCAGGCGGTCCTGGAAAGGGCATGTACACACGCCTTTACACTAACGTACTTAATAGGTAAGATGTATGTCATATTATATGCAGACTGGAAAATTGTTTGTTTATCATAATAGTTTTGTTATTTAGCTGAATTTCAATTTTTTCCTACTATACTGTCCTACTGTGGAGCCAAATATTTCCCCGCTAATCTTTATGGGACAAATTATACTGGTATAGTAACTTCCACTTTTCTCCACATCCGAACACAAAGTAATAAAACTCATTATACCCTTTACTGTTTTATTAAATTAAATCTACTTGTATATAGTATATTATTTAAAGAGCACATACATTTATAACATCATATTACAGATATCACTGGATGTTCAACGCAACCGCGTACAATCACGCCTACGGCGACACGGGCCTCTTTTGCGTACACTCCGCGTCTCCACCTAACCGCATTTATGATACCACGATAGTTATTGCACGGGAGCTCTCCAATATGGCCGGCAAAGTTGGCGAGACTGAATTACGTGTAAGGTCTACTGCATATTTTAACAAAACATTAATTTTTCTAAGTGTAATATCTTTTATAATACTTATATGCATTTTCAGTTTTTTTTAATAAGTAATAATAGATTACTAACTATATCATTAAATTAATTGCCGTGGGTAGGTCTCGCAACAACTCGAAAATCATCATCATCATCATCATTACAGCCCTTCACAAGTCCACTGCTGAACATAGGCATCCCCCAAGGAATGCTACAAACCACGGTCCTGAGCCACCTGTATCCATCGACTGGAGTGACGACCTGGTAAGACATACAGGAGTCTTACCAGGTCGTCACTCCATCTAGTGGAGGGACGCCCTACACTTCGCCTGCCAGTACGAGGCTGCCACTCGAGTACCTTTGTTCCCCATCAGTTGTCGGTTCTTCGAGCTATATGGCCGGCCCATTGCAACTTCAGCTTACTAATCCGTTGGGCTATGTCGGTCACTCTGGTTCTGCTGCAGATATCCTCATTTTTAAGTTTATCACGCAGAGAAACTCCGAGTATAGCCCTCTCCATAGCTCGCTGAGCGACCTTGAGCTTCCTCATCCGGCCAACAGTCAAGGACCACGTCTCAGTGCCATAGGTCATCACTGGCTCGAAATTCGAAACTCGAAAATGGCTCGACCGATTTTGATGAAATTTTGGCGCTGTTGACGAGATCGAGAAGACACCCTTGCGGAGCCGGGTGGATCTCTAACTCAGTATAAATAAATAAAATGTAAGTGAAGTCGTGTCTGGTGGCATAAGATAATTCTTATGCCGGCATCATCAAATAATTTCGTCCAGTGTCGCTAGAGGTGAATATAGAGAGTTGTAGAAATATTTTTTTTATAGAATCCGATAGACGGCGATATATCGCATCTTAATTTTGTATTTATGCCAGATTTAATTTGTCCATACCAGCGACAAGTAATAATACTAAAAGTGCAAGACATCTGGTAATGCAATAGCTAATCTGAATACAAAGTGTGGCGATTACGATCTTCCATGCTATGGGAGATAAAGGCAGAACGAGAGAAGACACAAAATGTAGTAATTTAAGTGAAATTTACGATTACGATGATACTATATTATGGTCTTAGACTATGAAAGGGACTCCTTGTCTAATATTATAAACGACAATAAATTAATGACATCGTTTTGCTTTACTTTTGTGTGCAGATCAGATTGTAAATATAATATAATACAAGACATAATTCTTATCTCAGTGTGTGCTGAAATTATACCAACAGTATCATAATTACCCCAAAAGTGAGAAATTTACTGTTTTTCCTGATGCATAATTAAGTTCTACTTGAACACTAAACTTAAGACGTAGTCCATGCGTTGAATCGCACGGTTTGAACGAAACGCTTTAAGAGAGCGCAGAAAGCGTGTAGTACTTAAAAAACAAGAATATGTTCTAAAAAGAACACCACGTCGATATAAAATTTATTATTAAAATAATATATACTAATAATTTCATAACATTTTCTATTGTTCCTTATTAGAGAGCTAAAACCCAGCTTCAGTCAATGTTACTTATGAACTTGGAAGCGAGACCTGTTGTATTTGAGGATGTTGGACGACAAGTATTGGCTACAGGCAAGAGGAAACCGCCTTCATATTTCATCAATGAGATTGGTATGTAATATTTATAAAATGAAAGATCTCAATAAAATATTTAAAACATAGTTAAAAAGTCGCAAAAACTAATATTAAATATTAATGTTTAAAGGTTATATTGGTATTCAATTATTAACAGCTTGCTTCGATTTGTTTCTAATTTTGCTTTTACTTTGTATATCTACTAGAGCCCAATGACTTCGTCAATCTTACTTAGCGGTACCATGTAGCGACATCTATGGAAATGTATTAAATAAAGAACGATGTATTTAGCGCGTCAAATTTTCATATCGATATACATCGCAACCGCTTCCGTAGATAGATAATAGATGGCGCTAGAGTAGTCAAGTGAGCTCGGCCACGGTCCTTATTGCTTTGTAAGAGAAAAGATTGCTAGAATAACTTCTCTATATAAATAAAATGATAGAGGTTTGCAGTAGTGCGCGCATCACGCAAAAACTACTGGATAGATTGCAATTAAGTTTTCTAAGTTTTATATCTTAGACACTTGGCCCTTTAAGTACCGACGTGCATTTTTTGTAACTTTAGTACCGACGTGACGCCTGAGAGGTCGCGTGTATTATGTAGTGTTTTTAAAGAAAGTGATGATTTAAATATCCGTCTTTGCATTATGATGAAAAGTAAAGAGTTGTAAGTAGAAATAAGTATAAAAAGGAATTCAACTTTATTAAATTTTTAAATATAAGACTACAATAATATTTGGCTTAAATTTCTGGGAAAAATCCGACTAAAAGATATAAAAAATCAAAACACGAAGAATAATCTTCTCAGAATAACAAGAAATAGTATTTCTTACTTACGCCTTATACAGAATGGGATCCCACATATAAGCAATAAATGAATCCACAAGTAATACTAGTCCATAGGCTCGTTTAACAATGTGCGACGAATTAAAAACTTACTCACTAAACTGTTTAGGTATTTTTACTGCCACTTTTTTATTTCGGGATAGTGGAACTGAATGAATATATATTATTGCATATTAGTTGCAAAATTTAATTGAACCCTAAATTTTAAAATTTTCATAATGTCCGCCGCGTTCTTAAATGCACAAGTAACATCGCCGCATAATGTCAAAAACTAATAAAAATAAACGTATTTAAAACACTATTTACACACAAAAAGTCGATTAACTAATAAGTGTCCATTTCACCGTAAAAACATTGTTTCAATAATTGTATTTATCTTACGAAAAATAAATCACTTGAAACAAAGCGCGTATGCAGCGAAAAGCACCCGTATCTTTGAATATTGGCGGTCAACTGAAACGGCGAAACTTCCAAATTCCAAAATGGCGAAAATAATAAAAATAATAAATAGGACAGTCACAAGGTGCAATTATCGTTTATCGACACTTCTTTTTACACTTACCTACTACAAGACATATGAATACAAGTAATTTTGATTTTTGATTTGATAACAGTGCACAAGTTATTGATTGTTAGAAAAAAAAAGTATTTTTGTACAATTGAACTTACGGAACTACCGTTTTGTGACTTCCTAGGAAACGGGTAAAATAAGTATGACTTTTTAATTGGTTATTTTTATAGATTTATTTATCATGTCAAAATAATTTATTGCATAGCTCTAAATCTACAAGAACACACTTATCTAGCTTTAAAGTTTAGCTTTAAATACTTAGGTCGTAGTGTTTTTAGAATTATCATATAAAACACGATAATTCTTAAAAAAGCATTCCCTAAGTGTTTAAAGCTAAACTTTTTTTTTTGTTTATCGATTATTACTTCCTTTGAAAGAAGTTAATCGTCGATAACAGGTGTCCTACTCTAAGACACAGGCGCGCGCGCTCTTGCGCCGTTGCCTTTGAAGAACGCCGCGTGCATCGTGCCGCTTGTTTAAAGCGCGGCGCCCACCTACGTAACATAACACGTGATCTGACGCGTGATTTGACGCGTAACTTGTCACTCGCCTCAACATTCAAAGGGAATGTATGTAGTAACGCCCATTTGCGTGGCGTGACGCCGCATGATCTGACGTGCCATTCAGCTTGCTACTAGTGACGCATTGAAGTGGCACGTAACACGAAACTTGTAGTTTTAATATTAAATTCATTGATTTAGTTCATGAAAAACCATGTTTATATGATTATCCTAGACCCGATTACAATAACAGGAACTCGCAAGATGCTTCTTGCAACTTGTAGGGCAAATCTATGCGAAATGTAATTCTCATTCCTTCATAAAATTGAAAGTACCACCACTTATCAAATTTTTTCCCTTAGGGATGTACTCAAAATCTTCAGCTGGCACTTTGAATGTTTGAAATCTGTAGCAAAGCAAGGGCATGTTTATCCTCTTCAGGCGAGATTTTGGCCCAAAATGAACTCTGCGACATGCTATTGTTGCACAGGTTGGTGCAAGCAGTGTCACTCGTGGTCACGTCAGAGCATCGTCAGAATCATGCTACAAGCCATGTCGAAATCATGTAGCTTAGGTGGGCGCCGCGGCTTAGGTGGCTACTGACCTGCCTGCCGCAGGGGCAATCTAGGGTGTAGAAGTGGGGATGACCCTTAATTGCCTCCTTAATTATGATGTGTGTAGGCAAGCAGGGGCAATTTTTTAAGTTGGCCCTGCGACCTTCGATATTGCTCCGATCACCGTGCTTCCTAGATTGCCCCTGCGGCAGGCAGGTCAGTAGCCGGCTTTATGGACGTCGCAATAGTTTGCACTGCGTGGCAACGTTCTTTAATGTTCAAAGATTCAAGTTCATTGAATCATTGACTTAGTGACCCAATTCTATAGAGTTCAAATTTGCTTAAAATTAAAACTCTACTTATTGGCCTAATTACTGGACCGATTACGTTAATTTTTTGTATATCGGCAGCAAAGACGATAACAAATATGTTATTTCATTTATTGCATATATGTGGGACCCCATTCTGTATAACTTTTATAAAAAAATATAAAGTAGGAACATAAACCTTCTGGAAAAAAATGACCACAATCCAACTACACCTTAAAATCTAAGCTCAGGCAAGGCACACTTGTTTCGCGCACTGTAAAGAAACGTGTTTTTTTGCACGAATAACATCTATATATCGATTTTCCATTCAGTTTAGGTTGACATGAGAGACAAGTCTTTCGTGTCTTGACATCCTCAGCTTCATCTTCAGATGTCTATGGCTTATCAGAACCAAGTACTTTTGCTAAGCTCATTGTTAGTTCACAGGGTTCAGATCTCTTTGATTGCTGTAAATCTATCTCAGAACTATTTCTTTTACAACTTGAAGTCTCTAGTATATTCATAATTCACAATATCTGTAAAAATAACAGTTTACCTAAAAAAAAACAGAAAACAGTTACGTAAGTACCGACGTGCGGCCTGTGAGGCCGCGTCGGAATTTTAAATCGTAATTACTCACCAAATGCGCGTGCGACGTCACCACTTCCTGCTCCGACGTTAACGTGAGCACTGTTCCTGCAGCTACTTAAAAGCGGGGGTCGGTATTACGCGAGGAAAGGGGTAAACTAGCAAATCAAGTGCCCGCCGGGGCCTCACAAACCGCACGTCGGTACTTAAAGGTTAATATAGTTATTAAAGTTTTAAGAAACAACCATTTTTTTAAGCGTGTTTTCTTAGTTAATATATCAAGCAACGAAGACGAAGTCGCGGGTATCAGCTAGTACTGCATAAAAGTGTAGACACTTAGGCTCTGACTACGGGCAAATGAATCTCTCCAACCCAAAAAAAAGCGAGTTCGGTTTCGGTATAGTACCGACTACGTGCATTCCGCTAGAATCCGGAGAGAAATTAATTCAGTCGACCGCTAGCACTTGCGGTAGTTAGTTTCAAAATCTAGAAACCGAGTGAACACTGTTGCGACACAAAATTACAAATTTGTTGTGCAGTTCAACATCGCTGACATCAATGTCGACATTTGTATCGAGTGCCAGTATCGTCAATATATTCTTACCATGTTTCTTTTAAAAACCATAATCGTCCATTGCCTTATTCCATATGTTATATACCTCTCCAATGTAAAAAGTAACTCATATTGTGTGAATGAAACGATAAAAAAATATTTTGCTGTGTTTTGACGTAAAACAATTCTTGCTCCATCGTCAATATAATGCCTCCTCTACACTACTTGCGAAATAGATCGAAGTTGGACGAGGCGAATAGTGTAGACAGGTACTTCGATTCACTTCGTCCAACCTCTCTTCGCCTCGGGCGACTTCCGATCGCTGTCGGTTTTTTGCGCCAGAGTCAAAGGACTTCGCGAAATACCCCGAAGTTACACGAAGCGTCTCACCACACTACTCGGTGTACGCCAGTTATGACTATTTTTTTTCTATATAAATATTAAATATGTAACTTTCTACATAATTATTTATTTAGTTAACGCATTGACGTCGTACTGTTCACACAATTAGGTACCTATAGCAGCTGCCTCTTGAACGTCATTCATGTTAAGGGTGCGGGAGACTCGAAACGACTGAGCTCTTCGCAAAGTAGCACGTGTGTGGTCACGTTCTTCGGACTGCGATCGACTTCGTGAGTAGTGTAGAGGAAGCATAATAATAGAGTGCAGCGTTAAAGACGCGCGACATCGAATAACACTTTATCTTCTCTAACTTGCTGCAGGGAGTGTCATAAATCGTGTTTGGTTTAATGATGTGCACGTCACTCACTCATGCTAACTAATACTAAATGACACATGTAAAATAGTGCGTGCGGTCAGTGTTGATTTTATAAATCATGAGATAATTCATTCATTCAGCGTTTGAACACTTAAAGATATTAAGGTTTTTGTAACAAATCACAAACGCTGTACATCATTAAGCATTACCATAAGTTCTGAAAGTGCGAGTAAGCGCACAATATGTTCGTGTTCATATATACATTCACACGTTTTATTGCCGCACCTGCATTGTTTTTAATTATTTTTTATTTGTTACTTTTGTAGTTTTGTTTTGTCTTGTTATACATGTGCCCTGTGCACCTCTCTAGGTGCGCCACTGTGTCCTACTATGAATTTGGACTTGAGTAGTTTTAGCTCGGAGGGTAAGGCCCTAAATTTCAACGAACGTGACACAAATGAAATTGTCAAAATTGTAACTTTTAAATGCTGTATTAACATGTGCTCAGGAAAAATAAACATTGCAAGGAAACTTGTGCAATGTTTAAGGAATGAAATATGTAGAAGACATGGAAAGTCCACTAACATACACTAGAGTAGCGCGACAGACTAATTGCTTTGTAACCCAGAGTGAGTGCCCAGCTGTGGGACGTATACTGGCTGTAACTTGAATAATTAAGAAGCTGCATGCGCCCTTTTTATATTCGTGTTAAAATGCTTTAATATTTACGAATATGTATTCCGCAGAGAAAATCACGGCTGACGATATTGTACGTGTAGCAAAACGTATGTTAAGCAAGCGTCCATCCGTTGCTGCTCGAGGAAAACTAACGCATTTGCCTACTTTCGAAGAAATACAAGCAAATATGACACTAAACAAAAGTGATACTTCCCCACAAGGGAGACGACTTAATCTATTCCGCGTTTAACTTTTAATACTACCAAAACAGTGATCTGTAGATAAATTATACTTTAAATTTATTATGGTTATGTTTAGAAATAAAATATTAATTTTATTTATATATTTTGCAGTTTTCTTTAATATATTATATCTACATAAGTATACTGTAAAAAAGATAATTGACAGAACAGGCTTCGGCGATATCTACAAAAGCTGAATCTAAATATCACAGACAGGTTAAGGTGGCTACTGACCTGCCTGCCGCAGGGGCAATCTAGGGTGTAGGAGTGGGGATGACCCTTAATTGCCTCCTTAATTGTGATGTGTGTAGGCAAGCAGGGGCAATTTTTTAAGTTGGCCCTGCGAGCTTCGATATTGCTCCGATCGCCGTGCTTCCTAGATTGCCCCTGCGGCAGGCAGGTCAGTAGCCGGCTTTAGTCCTTTACCAGGGTTTTAACTGTGTTCACCAATCCGCCTGTACTGCATAATGAGCATCGAAAATCGTCAAAGAAATGATTCATTTATCAGCTTAAGTATTATTTTTTAATGTACATAGATATAAGTATATAGTAGCCATGCTGCAACTATATTATATATTTTATATAGCTGGGGAAACATTACGATCTCACAGAATACCAACATAAAATAGCAGTTTAATGCTGCAATGTTTCATATGGTGAATGTAGAGAACTGGATACCAAATTTACTGGAAACAAGGTAATTGATTTCGTCCCCAGAGGTGGCAGCAGATCTGTATTTTGTTTCTTAATCGAGGATAGATGTAGATGTTTATGGACCACAGCAACCACTTACCATCAGGTGGACTGCATGCTCCTCTGTTACTCTTATTCTCCTATACAAAGAGTTAATAACACGAGGACTGTGAACTCCTTTGCTACCTTTATTGTATACAAATGATTTATGTCTTATTACTTGAACAGCTTGTTGACATAATGTTTAGTTTATTTATAATATTGGATTTTATTTTCAAAGCTCTGCTGTCATAATAGGAATAATTATATATTACATGGCCATCTCACATTGTGTTACTAGTTACAACAACATCTATAGATCAAATTTGCTAAAAGTTAAGCGTAGTTTTCAAAGTATTTATTTCGATTAGAATAACAAAGAACACTAGAATTTAACCTTAGAGAATATTTGAAAAAACTCAGTGACCCTGCCTTATATGTGTACCAAACCTTTCAACAAGGCGTACGTACTTAGATAATTTATATTACAGCTCTTAACTTCCTATAATATAACTCATAGGAAACGTCTGCCATAAGTACACTGAAATGCAACAAAATCTCCAGTGTGCTTTGCTCTACACACTAAGTTAAAAAAAAACTACTTGTTTCAGTGCACACAGTGTCTTCTACTAAAAGGTATTTGTAATTTATAAAAACTATGTATATAATATATACCTTCTTTAATATTATTAAGTGGCGAAGCTTGCGAAGTCACTTATTGATTTCACGATGTCTGTCCGTCTGTCCATCTGTCCGTCCGTCTGTCCCACGATTATCTCGAGAAAGGTTTCGAATTTTCAAATTCTGTTTTCAGCAATCGATTATTGATCACCCAGGCATCTGAACCTCCTATTTTGACTTTTTTCCGTTAGAAGCCTCTACAAAGCCGATTGCTTCGCCACTTTGGTATGCTGTTAGCTTGCTAGGTTTATTATATAGAGTAAGAGGGGGGCTTGCCAATACTACTATGTATATAAGATAGTATCTTACGATATCAGGGGCCCAAATACTATATTTCTAAAAAAAATAAAGTAGGCGAAACCACTATATTTTTATATGGCGTGAGGCTGTTAGTAAAGGCTTAAAAGCAACAAAAATATTTCTTTAAAAATTAAATATTGATTTCAAACATCATCATTTTCATTACACCGCCCACACCTCGCTCGAATATTTCAAGTTCAAGGAGGTACACACTTCTTACACTATGGGTGTAACCAATAAGAGCACATCAAGTCTAGTAGATTAAGATTTTTTTTTAGGCTATTGTTATAAAATTGCGGAATCAGAAGCAGCTATGTGGAACTGAAAATGTATGTGGAACTAGTTTTTATGATATTAATTTACTTTCATTGCTAAGTTGGATTTTTTGTTAATTAAAAAATGTAATCTATCTATGAACAATATTTATTATACTATATACAAAAATTTTATGACTACAAAATTACACATAATATATATATATTTATATAATAATGGCAAAACACATGTTATGGGCAGCAAAATCACTTGCTAACTTTACGTCAATGTTAGTATAATTTAATGTATTCAGTCTCATAATATGATGCAAGGTATTAGTAACATTTGGAACAATTTCACAAAAATTAAGTATATTTTGAAATAAAAAAACCGAACATAACAAAAAGCGTATAAAACAAAAAAGTATATTACATAATATACAAGTTTCATATCTGCAATAATTATATTATGTATTTTGCATTTTAGCAATTTGATTATGTAAACAATATAAAATATACAAAAGGTCTCTTTACCAAACCCAATAAAATTAAAAAATAATTTGCTGACGGTTGTGTGCTTTCCAGTATCAACTATGTTTTCTTGATTTTTAATCTTATTTAACTATTGTGCTAGCTTAACTACCGTCTTAGCAGCTTCATCGGCGTCATTTATGATATTGAATGGTAGGCCTGACTCTTCAAGGATTCTTTTAGCCAATGGCGCATTGGTACCCTCTAATCTAATAACTAGAGGATGCTTTGGAGGGTTCTCTTTACATGCTGCCACTATTCCATTAGCAACTGTAGCACAGTTTACAATTCCTGAAATTTTATATTTTACTGTCAGTAAAATGATAACGACTATACACACAGGGCACTGATCTTTGAAATTAACTTTGATAATCTGGTTTCTATTGTATTTTAACATCCGTACCGTAACCGTAACAGCTTATTAAAATCCACTGCTGAACAAAGGCCTCCCCCATTGATTGCCTTATTGGGGCATATTTGCCATAGTTGCCACGCCTGGCAAGCAAATTGGCAGCCACATGTTTTTTAATTCTTATTAGGAAGACGCTGCTGCCCATGCCCTGATTTGTTTCCCTCTATCGCCTCTTATGACACGATGTACACATGAAGTGTCACAACACGACATACTGGATATTCTTACACAGCCACTATACGGCACTTTAACATCACTTTACCTATTATTTTGCAAAAGTTATTACAAACAAACAAACTAATTTGTAACTACAATAATACTTAAACTGAACTAATGTATTTACATTTACACCCTATGTAAATTCATATGTACTATCCAATAGGACCATTTTTGCCAGTCTCATTAGTCTAGTGGTTACAAGCGCGACTGCCGTTCATGAGGTCCCGGGTTCGGGCAGTTATTGGATTTTTATGTCAAGAAATTCTCGGTAGCAGCCCAGGCTAAGGAAGTTGGTGTTGTTTCACTAGTGCCTAGCTGTTGGTCCTGCGCCTGATCTCTCTCCGGACATTTCGCCTAACCGGCTTATCGAACAATGAGAGTGAGGGAATAGACATAGATGTATGTACTTGCGTTTGTACACAAACTCATTCATTATATTCTCATCCTGTGCAAATAGCTAGTCTGACTTGAGTCTGGTCCTCATGACCGAATTCAGTTTTGAGAACATTGGAGAGACTACTGATGCTGAATTTATTTAGAGATGTTTTCAGAAAATACAAATTTTGTTATCCATATCCATCTGCACATTCTTAGGAGTGTATGGCCAGCAGTAAATGTTAAAAGGCTGACGCCAATGAATATCAATGAATGAGAAAAATTTGGAAAAAACGCCAACTAACTTCCATGGAAAGACCTAAATTTGGCAGTATATTTATAAAAGGTTATGTATAATATGTTGTAAATATTACTATTAAATTTCATTATCATCATGATTACGGCAGTTATGAATGTAGTTATAATAATTATATAAACTTTATTCAGACAAATACATAAATAAACTTCCTTTGCCATGTTGGCATCTCTTAATCCAGTTGAAGTTTCGTCAGTGCCCACATCTGACATCCATAGGTTAATATTGGAAGTAAGTATGAATATGAATGTATAGTTACTTACCAGCAAAAACATTGACAAAGATAGCCTTAACTTTTGGATCAGATTCTAATATTCTTAAGGCCGCAGACACTTGTGTTTGACCAACACCTCCACCAAGGTCCAAGAAGTTTGCTGGTTTGCCCCCACTCAACATAATAAGGTCCATAGTTGCCATTGCAAGACCAGCGCCATTGACCATACATCCGATACTACCATCCATATCAATGTATGTTAAGTTTAGAGACGCTGCCTCCCTCTGAATAAAATAAAAAATAGATTTAAGACAAAATAAAATAAAGGCCATAAGGGACATAATATGGGTTTTATTACATTTTAATCAATGTAATACACTTATTCATTATCACACACAATTATCAATACAGTCCATCACAAGTTCACTGCTGAACCTGAAGGCCTCGTCCATATATTGAAACAAAGCACAGTACTGAGCTCCCGAGCCATCCATAGAGTAACATATTACATGACACATGATGATCAAAATGCCTATTAAATTTTTCTACAAGTTCTTCTATGCCTGAAAAGCTAACAGATGGGGTCACAGGTGGGTGCAACAATATATTTTACAAGTGTCAACTTCATAGCATGCTGTGCACCCTGAAGGCAAATGACACTCTAATTATGACAAATGGCAGTATATGTGTGTAATAGATCCTGATGGTAAGTTTTTATAGTTTCACGCTGCACTGTATGGTGGCTGTAGCAGAAATGGGTTGGCTAAACTAGGGCAGGACCACACTCACACGGAACACTAGCACAATGCTACTTATGTCATATGGCGAGGCTTGAGTCCAACTTTATAAAAAATGGCTACTGCAACCTATGGACATCAACAACCAACCCCTAACAGTATGGTACAGATACTTCGACACTCTTAAGGACAGAGATGGAATAACCTTGCAGTTTTTTTTTTCTGGCTTCCTTAACCTTAAGAACAGAACACAACAGTGGATACATCACTGCTTAGATGCAGAAATGGATAAGACTGTACTACCCCAGAAGGACTCCTCGGTAAAAAGAAGTCAAACTACTTCGTATAACGATTTCTTATATTTACGCGAACAGTACACATTTAAATAAAACTAATTTTACGGATTTTATCGCGTATATTAACTTATTTTATATTCCCTTCTTTCCTTCTATATATATAGAGGCTATTGAAATTAAAAAACATCCTAATTTCAATAGAAAAGATGGCTGGGTGCTACCATCTACTTGGGATCCCATAATTAATAAAATTAAATCCCAATCCAAGCATACAACTGCAAGACTTCATGATACTGTAAGTTCATATTGCATAGATCGGAACAAAAATTAATAATTTTTAATCTGAAGGTAGCCGTGGTTAACTATGACATTGAGACGTCATACACCTGTCCCCCAGTGACCATGGGTGCTGAAAAGTGCCCGAAACGTCGGGAATATAAAATAAGTTAATATACGCGATAAAATCCGTAAAATTAGTTTTATTTAAATACTTCGTATAATGTCGAAACAAATCCAACAAGACTAGGCATGAGCAGCAACATTATTAGTGAGAGGGCATTGGCACCATTTGCTCTGTTGTCACGAACCCGACCTATCATAGAGGAGTTGGTTATTTGTTGGGCATCATTTCTCTGCCATCTATCGGGGACTAAAATATCTTATTGTTAATTCCTTTAGGTGATTCATACAAGAGACATAAGAGAAGATTGGCATGCACCGTATCAAAAACCAATAACTAGTTTATTAAAAATATGTTATTTACAAATTAATTCTTTACAGAAAGATGAAAATTTATGAAATAAATCTTTTAACTAATCAGAAGTTATGATTTCTTTCATCCTTTAAGAAATTATGTTTCATCACTCTCCTGTAAAAATAAGCTATAGTCCTTACTTCGCATGTTCACTGTCCCATGACCCACATATGGGTCATTTCTATTGTCTTACTGTTGTCTGGAAACCGGATAGTGAAAGTGTTAATTTTGAAATGTGTAAGTTGAAATTGGATAATCGATTCGTTTATTCAATTACTTAATTATCATCAGCTTGTAACCAAACTCCTGTTAAGCAGTTTTTTTTTTCAAAGTTGGAGTTATAACCATAAATGTAATCCTTGGCAGATCGATTGATGTATGTTATATAAAGGTCTTTAAAAAAAGGGAAATAAAACAGAAAAAAATTACAAAGTTAATATATGTGAAAATTTGAAAATACACAAAAATAACATAGATGTGTGTAAAGTAGCTATTTATCTCCTCATATTTATTTAAGTGTATGATAAGATCTTTACATACATATAATCCATTACTAGTGATTGCATCACATTTAAATTTATGCAACCCAAGACTTATATTACTCAACTTGATATTGTAAATGTATGTGCCATTACATAGGAGATGTATGAATTCTTGTTTATAGTGATAACACTGTAATATATTAAGTATTGATGTAAATTTAACCTTTGTCTAGAAACTTTATACTCTTGTTTTGCTTTTAGATGTTCAATGTGATGTAATTAGTGATAACAATAATTTGTACTGCTTATGGTTAACAGGAATATTGCATGCCGTAAGCGCGAAGCGCGCAGTTGTGTTCTGCTAGGGCCTAAAAATTAAGATGCCAATGTTTTTTAAAACCTAATTACTCGGATATTCAGGAAACTACACACAGAATAGTAAAGTAAATGAAAGTTATATACACCCCACAGCTGGGTGAGCTGGGTACAAGCCTCCTCTCATTTATGAGAGGGTTTTTAGGACAATAAAATGTCCAAAATGCTGTCCCAATGTGCATTGACAGACTTCACATGGCTTCAATTTTTTTGTAAATTTTTTAGACATGCAGGTTTTCCTTCACTACCGAGCTCGTAGTAAATGAGCATTTAAAATAGTACTATTAACAATTTCTTTGGTGCCAGGGAAATCGAATCCAAGTTGCTCACCTATTGTGTAATTCATAGCAAGCCCTTAAGCCCCTGATTTACCACGACTCTTACACAAAGACACCAGATGCATGCCAGTGTGAAATACCTCCATAATACTACTTTGTTTCATATGGTGAGTGAAGAAAGTGGCTAAGATGGAATGACTCTTTACCAGTAAAAAGGGTCTTTAGTTCTTATCACTCCACACTTCGGAGGCACTATGCAAGCAATTTGCTTCACCATTCAACCCATTCATGCTTCAATCATTATTATAATTGAAGCATGAATGGTGCACAGGGTTGCACGAGATATTTATTAACGATAATAGCTTTTACTTCAATGTGGAATATTGTGCGTAAAGTCCATAACATGTATTCAAACGTGGGTAATAATGTGTGTCAATTTTTGGGGTTAAGTGGATAGTTTGTATCTGAACACGAGAAATGTCAATAGGTAGGAATTTCCCTTGTCTTTTTACTGAACTTATAGGTGGGGTGGTAATATGGATGGATGTGTATCAAACAAAGAGCATTTTTTGTTTTAAAATAAAAGAATTATAACTATTAAAATACTTTTATTGCACATTATATTGCTGGATAATAACCAGATAATTATCAGATAATAATCTATTAATTATCAATGAACATAATGATCTTGATAATTTGCAACCCTGATGGTGCAGCTTGGCTCTACCACTTTAAAAATATTTTAAACCCAAAAATATTATAGTGAAAGTATTCAATTCATTTTTATTATAGCAGCCTATTCCCGTATTCCATTGATTTTCATGTGATTTATTTCAGACATATTGTATACATAGAATTGTTAAATCAATGGAACTGTTTAGTAGTATGTGTGTTGGTTGTGTGCATACCATTGATGCAGTCATTACCAATTGACTATTTTCTCTATCGGTCATTTTGATTGCTTGTGTTTTATTATATATAATGTATAATAAACAAAATAGGAACAGGTTTATTGTTGTGACAGTGCTATTGTAATTTGCTTGTGGAATGATTAATCATAAAGCAATTAATGTGTTTCTTTGATTTTTAATCCCCATAGATTCAACTTTCAACTACAGTTGTCATATTAAAAATTGTATGAATGCACCTAGTATACAGGTGGTGATAGGGAATCACAATCACCCAGAAAAGACTTGAAACATGAAGAGACCTTTAATGCCATAAAACTAAAAGGCCAATTTACATTGGTATGGACTATTTATTGTCATACATATTTTATATGCAAAGCCATGCTGCAGCTATGCTATGGCTATGGTACAAATGTGTAGTTTCAAAGGATCACAGGATCCAGAAAAGGATCATACTCATACCAGCATAAAATATCAGCTTAATCCTGCTGTTTTGTGTGGTGTGTAGAGCATGCTAGAGCTTTTTTATTGAAAATGAAGCATTCCATCTTAGTCCTCTAGTGGCAATGCATCTGCATTTTGTTTTCTAATCGAGGATAGATGTAGATGTCTATGGGCCACAGTATCCACTTACCATCTGGTGGACTGTGACTTGAACAGACTGTGGTCATTAATCACCCTAATTCTATAACAAAAAATACAAAGTCCAAAAGTAGTGCAACAGTACAACATTAGTGAACTTTACAAGTATTTCAATAAACCAATAAGTTTTTACTTACTTCTCTGGGATCAGTTTCTGAAACATCATCTAAAGCAAATATCTCTTTTTGTCTGAACTGAGCATTGTCATCAAAATTAATCTTTGCATCAACTGCAACTACACGGCCATCATCAGTCTCAACCAATGGATTAATTTCAAGTTGGGTGGCATCTACCTAAAAAGATATAAAATAAAAAAACAATATTTCCACAATTATTCCTTCTACATCAGCAACATGCCAGATACCAGCTAGTTTTTATATAAATTCATTAAGGAAAGTTATAGACCATATGTGTGTACTTTAAAAAGATGAACAGTGATCCAAAAAATGATGTTTTTCCTAACTTATTTTGATAATGGTAACAATGTACATGATTGAGTCAATCTCCAGCTATATAAAAGTTGTTGCAAGAATAAGTCGTCCCAATTGGGGAAGAAACACACTCTCAATAACAGCTCAATACTGCTGTGTATTGTATGGCAAGTGTACAGAACTGGGGACCTTTTTACTTGAAAAGGGGCATTCCATCTTAATACTCAGGGGTAACAATGCATCTGCTTTTTGATTCTTAATTAAGGATAGATGTAAATATCTACAGGCCATAGCATCCACATACGATTAGGTGGATTGTGTGCTTGTTTGTCATCCTTATTCTATACAAGAAAAAACTTACTGTAAGTTGTTTATTCTCAAACTTATCATAGTTTCTCTTCATAAAATATGATGTCCTCAAAGTATCAGAAGTGAATAATACAAAATAAAATATAAATGATCAATGTATAAGATAAAAGTTTCATTAGATTTTAAATAAACATAGCCTTTCGTTCAACCCAGTACTAGTACATAGAACATATATAATAATACTATTATTAAACTATTTAAAAATGTAAGGGCAGAAGTACACTAACAGTATCTGTAGAAAGTTATATATAGTCTTGTGTAGTTTGCGAACGATGAACGATTAGGAAACATATCTTGCCACTGTACTAGAAGAAACGTTTCCGAATGCAGACTGTTAATCAGATGTTAATCAGTCTAATAGTTCTTTTCGTTCACCTACATTCACAAGACGCCAACGCTAAACCGTGCGTGTGAACTACGAACTAGTGGGAACTATGAAGCAAAGAACGACACACACAAACAGACCATCCCAGAATCTGTCAGTAGTCATTCAAGGTAGACATAGCGTTAAATAAAATATTGGACATAAGGTTAATTTTATAGCAAATAATTATTACAATGCTTATTTTTAGACATGTGAAGCCACAATTTTAATGTAATATATCAAAAGAATACATGTATTGATGTTTTTAAGGAATATTTTCATTCGAATATCACTGCTTTGTAAACCGCCATCTACTCCATACAACAGGTATTAAAGTCATTTTGTCAAACGAAAGTTAATTGATTCTCAAGGTGGCACTTAAAAAAGACAATAGATGGCATAAATATAAAATTATAAATCACTAAGGTAAGAAATCGATCGCAGATTGTTTTGAAAGGATTGAAATGTGATAGTTTTATTAATTATGGTTAATTTTATTTATTTAATAAATTTGTTATTTTTTGAACTGATTATTTTACATTTTTTATTTTTACATTAACAGTTAAAATGTATATTAACCATCTTTAATTCAAGGACAAGAGCCGATGAATGCCTCTCTGTAGCTAGCTACCCAAATCACCTAGTAAGTTTACAACAAATCCCTGCTCTCTGCTTGGCCTTTCACCATAATACGCAGTGGCCAATAAATTTATGTAGGTATAGATAAAAATATTTTATTGCAATACATAAAAAATGGTATAATATTATCTTTATGTTATTGACTAGAATGACAGTCCTAAGCCTGTTCAAGTATGAAGGGAAATGATATATTATGTTTTTTTTTATCACACAATGTTATGACTCGAGCAAATATCGCCCAACTGAGACTGACTGCATTAACATATTTAAATTGCAGAGCAAATATCGCCCGACTGAGACTGACTGCATTAACCTATTTAAATTGCATCTATCAGTCTGACTGTTGACTGATTCAGTCAGTGACTGACTGAGATAATCATTTCATGAAGATAGATACAATTTAAACAGGTTAGTAGTTCTGATGACCGAGTTGAACTAATAGAACGAACTAGTTCACTGTCCGTAATGCACTAGTACGAAACGAATCTTTAAAATGACCGACCAGGCACAAGACTAGTTATATACTCTACCTTAACAAACAACTCCCATAATTTTTTTATTTCTTCTGCACACTTTTTTACCATAGTACCTTTGAACTCTAAAAATTCAGCAATTTCATTGGCTATTTTATCTGTAACACCTTCATAAATATCAATAGGAACAGTCTTCAATAAGTGAGGAGTTTTTTCTGCAACAGTTTCGATGTCCATTCCACCAGCTGGAGATGCAACTAAAGCTGCACCATTATAAGTTCTTTCCATTACAATACTAAGATAAGTTTCTCGTATTATATTCACACTTTCTGCTACCATTACCTTGTGAACTAATATGCCTTCTTTGGGAGTTTGCTTTGTTATTAATTTATGACCAATCATATTTTTGGCTAATGGTAATATTTCCGACGGGTTCTTAGTTAAATGAACACCTCCTTTAAATCCATTATCAAAATGGCCTTTACCTCTACCACCTGCTAAAATTTGTGCTTTTATTACATATTCATTTGCTTTGAAGTCTGATAAAGTGTTTGGATCCAAGTTGGCATCAAGAAGGCGGAAATTTTGGATAGATACTTGATGTTTTCTTAATAAATCTTTGCTGTGATATTCCTGAAGATTTAAATTTCTTTTGCAATTTATTCGTGGGTAGGATTTAACTTTAAAAGCATAGATATTGAAACTTGTTAAATTTCTACATTTATTTAAAGCAGCCATGTCGAACTTCGTCTCTTATATTCAAAGTTTTTAATTAAAAATGCAAACAAATTATCAATCTACAACTTAACCTAACCTCAAAGACAAAAAGTTACTTATGCTTATGTAATCAATAATCAGTATTGCGGTATTGCCAGCTGGCACCTGGCCTGGGGATGTAAAAAATAATAGATTTTCATATTAATTGATTTTTTTTCTTAAAATCGATCTTTAATAGTCGATTTTTTTGATAATAATAATCGATTTTTGGTAAATCGATTTTGTAAATTACGTGTTTTAATCGCTTTTTGTAATCAGCGTCATCTGTGCGATGGATGTAAAAACGTGAAGTTCAATATAGTGAAGAAGTCGATCAAAAGAACAGCGTCATCTGTGCTACAGATGAAAAAACGCGAAGTAAGTTCACTAACATGAAAAAGTTATCAAAAGACGGCCCCACCTGTATGTATCTCTATGCATGTAAAACAGTTTCGCCTTTCGTATGTTTTCAACAGTTTTCTTTCTCCGCTAGGAGTGAAAGTATTCTGTGATTTCTTTCTTTCTACAGGGAGTGTAAATAATTGTTAAACAATAAAAATGTCTTGTAAAACAACTAAAAGTGGCTGACGGAAGTGTTTTATAATGAAAAACTAATAGCGGCCAATACGTCAAAAGGCACAAATACTGAATTGGACCTATATATTGCGGCACTACTATCAAATCTCAAGGCATATGCCCTCAATATATGGAGCTCTGAAGAAACTTTCTCTAAACTAACCGAATAGGCTCTTAAGGCGCAGGTTGAGCAAAATGTCGCGCTAGTCGTTATTTGTGCGGTTTTTAGGAGCTATCTACTTTTTATTTAAAAGATATATCAACAAATAAAAAACACATTATATTTCTACATAATCTTGATTTCATAAGAGCTATATCCAATTTTTTTTAAAGGAATAAATATTAATATAATCTCCTTACAACGAAACCACATAAATGTGAAATTATTATTGATAACATGCATATCCTCGTAGAGTAAGTATTATTTTATTTTACGATTTACACCAATGGATAGGCAATTTATTAATGAACATTTCTATTGTAAAATTTTTTTCAAAAGACCAAAATTTGATTTTTATTACGAAAATTATTTTAAAATCTGGGCGTATTCACTGCCCACGGGCTTGCTCAAGTCAGTGAGCGCTGAGCTCTTCGACGTGAAGCCCGTGTCGTCGGCCAGCGCACACGCTCACGTCATGTCAGTCGATAATATTATTACTTATTAGATTATTTATAGGTAGTATTATTTGTTTGTTTTGGGTATAATTTTTCGTATTAGTTATACATATATTTGTTGTGTTTTTACTGCGCGATGAAGCTTTTTGCGTGTATTTTCTTTGAAGTAAATGCAAATAAAAAAATGAAGCACCATTAGCATGTAAGGTTCGAATCCATAATTAACGTTTCGACAAATATTATAATTTACACTATAAAAGGCTAATTCAATATTATCAGTATAGTATACAGTTAAAAATAATTCTAATACTCAACCGCAATATCTTATTAGGTATAGTACTGCCTCGTTGGTCTAGTGGTTGTAGTAGTGCGACTGCTGATCATGAGGTCCCGGGTTCGAATCCTGGGTCGGGCCAAAAAGTCAGTTATGAGTTTTTCATTTATTTTCTCAGTTATAATTTGTATTACTAAGTTATAGTTTTTTGCTAAAATATAGTATATTATTTATTGCTTGTTTTTTCTTCTTTTTCAAAAAATAATTGAGTACATAAGGTGTTCTATACTTATAATTCGGTAAAAAGTATCTAAGTAGGTACTAATATACCTACTTTTTACTATAAACTAAAAAAAATTAAAACTAAATTTAACTAAAAAGACTAAACTGACCATTTATTTTTTAACTCAAAACAGGACATGGGTTTATTTATACTCTAAAAACTATAACTTTATACAATTAGTGTTCTTTACAAAATTATATTCGGTATAGACGATAATTATTAAATGCAACATATTTTTTTTTTAATTATTAATTACATTTGTCAGTGGATTAAATTTGCTTTAATAAAGTTGGTGATGATTTTAAATAAGAATAAAATTCTGCTCAAGTTTTTTTTATTGTTATCTTTGTTAACAACATCGCCTTTAGAACTGAAACCGTAAGTGTTTCTTTCAGACGTCCACAATTTATTCAAAATAAAAAAATACTCTTTCTACCGGAGCATTTGTACCAGGTAGACATAAAATATATTCGATTAAAAAAATTATGTTGAAGAATTGTTGGCTTTGAATACTTCCATCCAACGAGTTACGGGACAATTTTGTGTCCCGGAGCTTTATTTGGGGACAATGGGACAGGTGACCGAGAAAAGGGACAGTCCCGTTCAAAACGGGACGTATGGTCACTTTACCTATAACCCGGCGACGGCTTCGTGGCGCAGTGACTTAGCAATCAGTTGTTGCGCTGGGGGCCGCGGGTTCGAATCCCGCACGGAACAAATATTTGTAAGGCCTACAAATAATTGTTCCGCGTCTGGATGTTTGTCCTTGTGCAATTTATGTTTGTAAACTGCCTCCACGACTCTCATTCTCACCCTGCGAAACATCCTATTTATTTGTTTCTTCTTTATTGCACCAAATATTTGTACAAAAGCCGAGCTATCTATCTATTTACCTATAGTGAGTAGGTATCTTTTAAACTCACAATTTTCAATGCTTCATTTTTAATATATAATTAATTATAAAATTTCATAATTAGATAATATATGAGAATACATAATTCTAATATAATGCAACTTATATACCGAATAAAATAATTAAAATACATTTATCGTTGTACGCTGTGTGCATTTCCATAAAACAGTTTATTGATGTTGAAAAAATACTACGTCCGTACAGTAGGTGGCGTCTTACATATTATTTCTTACGCGATCCTATAATATTGTAGCGAGTCAGTGCGGCACGGCACACAAATGCTCAAGGTCGTTCGCATGGAGTAGCCCCTTAAACACCTCTTTGTGATGGCCAGTTCCGCGCCAGCCGAAAGATTATTTTCGAAAGCGGGAAATATTGTCAGGAAAAAATGAAACTGTATTTTACAAAACAGACGAAGAAGAATGTTTGTAAAACTAGTTTTAAATTCTTTAACTGAAAATTCATGGCAATATTTTTTTTACTTTTTTGGTTTACACAAGTTCAAAAAACACATTTGTCTTGTATTTTAGTTTTGAGACCAAAAGGTTGTCGTTTGATTATTTATAATTATATTTTTAATTTATTTTCATTCTAGTCCAATATAAATGATACTAAACATTAGTGGCAATAATTATTTATAGTTTTTTTGTTTAAAGTTTAATAAAAGATTTATTTTGTATATTATTTTTGAGACCAAAAGGTTTGATTATTTAAACTTATAGTTTTATTTTATTTTCATTCTAATTCAGTGTCAATGGTACTGAACATTGGTGGCAATATTGATATTTATATTTTTTGTTTGTTCAAACTTACTTTGAAAAAACTATCGTTTAGTAAACTTTTTTATTTTGGTTCTAATAAATTGTTAAATGACATGTATATAGTAGCAAAAATTATTTTTAGTTTTTTATTGTTAAAATTTATAGGTTAAAAAAATTGTTTTGTAGTTTAATTTTGAAACCAGAAGATTGTCGTTCTGATTATTTTTTATACTTATCATTTTAATTGATTTTTATTCTGATAAATTGTTAATGCTATACTAATTTCGTAGTTTTATTAATATATATAGGAAAGTAGGCATTCGAATAAAATAATTTTGTTCGCAAATATCGATTATTTCTTCTAATAAAAATCGATTTTTACTAAATCGATTATCGATAATAATCGATTTTTTAGTAATCGATTATTTTCACTCAATGTCACATGCGTACCACCCGCCAGCATGACTTTAGACTTGTCTGCAACTTAGCTCGCTTTTCACTATGGGATATAATATAATATATTATGTCCCGCGATTAGCTTTCTCACTGTAAAGCCCACTTTTCACAATGGTATATAATGTAATATTTATGATATCTCAAGATATAAAAAATATTGGTAAATCCAATTATGCATGCCCTAAGCGCACACAAGTTTTTACTAATAACCTTATTATTATATTTCCAATTTTCCAATAGTTTTTCATATTATATTTCACCCCCGTTACGGTGTGCGGGGTACAGGGGGTAATCCAATGACGAACGCACACTGGTTAAATTAAAAAATATATCTCAGTGTGAAAGCGAATCGCGGGATATAATATATATTATATCCAATAGTGAAAAGCGAGCTTCAGATATATCTTTAAACCAGTGTGCGTTCGTCATTGGATTAGCCTCTGTACCTCGCACACCATAGAGGGGACGAAATATAATATGATAATATCGCTCGGTCGATCGAAAAAAAATTTATAGTATGAGATGTAATATAATATTACATACATCTCAGTGTAAACGGTTACATTATAAAGTACGATGAGCGATATTAATTTATATCTCGAAATATAATTATATATTATATTATATCCCATTGTGAAAAGCGGGCTTTATATTATCATGCCTGAAAGCAATGTTGCCAACTCGAATTTTAACAAATCCATAGATTGTTATAAAAATTTCCATAGAATCCCGTAGATGCTATTTCAAAATATCAGTAGATCCGCAGACTTCTAAAAAGGATCGATTTTTGTTTTTGTCATAAAATAGATCAATTTTTTAGAGAAATTCTTTCTGTCATGTAAAATCTTGTTGTTAGTTCAATTATAGTATAACATCGAATCAAGTTGCACTTATAAAAAAAAAAGTACTATAAAAATTTATTAAAATTAATTGTTTTCTTTTAATTAAATTATTTTTAGTAAAAAAACAAAATAATTAACACTTAAATATGTATTTGTTAATAGTTGTACTAAAAAAATTACGTTACAAACTTGATGCTGGAAAATTTTGAAGTGATAACTAGACGAATGAAAAACAACGTACCATATTCACTAAATAATAATAATAATAATATTACAGTTTATGTTACAGTGAAAAACTATACAACCAACAACTTTTGAGAAATTCGAAAAAAAAAGATATAGAACAAACGAAGACTTATTCGGCAGAATTTTTTTAATAATTGTAAAAACAATTGAAACAGCCTGGATTAGAAAAATTTGAGACATAAGTGACTAATCAATCATCTATGAAAATTTTATTTATAAATTTTTTGTAAAAGACCCATAAGCGTTTATAATAACTGCCCATTTTCCAAGAAGTGTTTGAAATTCGAAATAAACGTAATTTAATGCAAAATATCTACGCTAGTAAAATTTGAAATCGATTAACCTCACCAAAAAGAGAGAGAGAATGACATTGTCGGCTAAGTTCACGAGTGCTACTTAGCCTACAATAGCGATTTTTATCATGAATATGATAAAAATCAGTAGATATGGCAACGCTGCCTGAAAGGTTACAGAATAGATTATCTATACAAATAAATAATTTGAAGCTATAACGTTCACTGGTCACGCATGATAAATGAAACGTTACAAATAATACGAATGCACAGTTTATTCACTTATATAGGAACATATAGGCAACTATTGACACGTAAGTACATAAACAACGTCTCGCGAAACGCAGCGCGAGCGCGGGAACAATCAATAATTAACATAGGTATAGCGCGGAGCTAGTCGGCCAGCATACTGCTTATAGCGGCGGTCAAGGTTCGGACGAGTGGCGTGATCCCGTGGCGGGGTAATCGTACGAGAGGGGATAGTAAGACCTCGGGTGACATAGGTAAGTATCGGCGCGCTACATACTCCCCCTTTTGACCAAGAAGGAACATCACGAATGGTCAAACTAATAGTTAGCGCCTAGCTGCGATCCTTACGCGGACGACCCCTACGACGCTTAGGAGCAACCGGCTCCGGACATTCTTCACCACCCCTGTCATGGTATTTCCGTAGATCCGACACATGATACTTACCAACGACTTCACCAGTCTTCCGCGAAGTTAGAATGTAAGTAGTTGGACTCACCTGTTTGGAGATCACATACGGACCATCCTGCTTCGGGATGAATTTAGAAGTAACACCCTTAGCAGCATTACTCAGGACATGTGACTTCATGAGTACGAGATCACCTTCTTGTAACGGATCCAAACCACGGCGATCGGAATCGGCTTGGAGCTTACGAAGATCCTGTTGATGTTCAATGTTCTCCTTAGCTTCCGAGAGAGAGACAGCAAGCTTCAAAAGGTAAGGCGTAATCTGAGGGACTAAGTTTTCAGACTCGATGACCGCCCGTAGATCAGCCTGAACCGACAAAGGAGAACGGAGCTCACGTCCAAATGTCAAGAAAGCCGGAGTGGTACCTGTAGAAACGGTGACTGAGCTATTAAGAGCAAATCGGACGAAAGGTAATACTTCAGACCATTGCTTATGGTTACCCTCAACAAGAATGGCGAGGTGAGCTTTAAAGTCCCGATTCTTCCGTTCTACGGGATTCGCTTCTGGGTGATACAAAGGCACCAGGTTCTGCTTTACACCTAGGACAAACAGAGCCTTCTGCATAACATCAGCCACAAACTGGACACCGTTATCGGAGATCATCCGCCTAGGAAGTCCATACCTCATAAAGATTTCACCAACAAGAGTTTTCGCACAGATTTCGGCTGTGGCCTCGGTTAGAGCAAACAGTTCGACCCACTTACTAGCAGTGTCCTCCACTATCAAAATCCACCTTTCACCCTGAGGTCCTTTGGGTAACGGCCCAAAAAGATCGACGGCAATGACCTCGAATCGTTGAGCCGGTACCGGAGTCTGGAGTAAGCCAGACGGTTTCAAGTTGGAAGACTTATACCGCTGACACTCAGTGCAGGTCTTCAGGTAATCGGTGATATAGCGTCTCATACCAGGGAAATAGAACTGCTGGGATATACGATGCAAAGTCCGTTGAATACCTCCATGAGCAGCGGTTGGCGAGTCATGACACTCAAACATAACTTTGCCCCGCAAACTCTCAGGTACTACCAGCTGAGGCTCCTCAGTATCGGTGTCGTCCACGTACCGGTACAAAACACCTTGGTTTACCAGGTACCCCCTCTCCGACCACCGATGAACTGACAACTCATCAGAACTTTCCAGGTCCTTAAGTATTTTGGCTACTTCTGGATCAGCCAGCTGGGCTTCACGGGTTGAAGTAGCGTCCCAACGTGGAACATCCACAGACACGACATTCCGTCAAAGTGCTATCGATGACTGGACGGCTGAGTGTGTCGGCTAGCACATTAGCCTTCCCAGGAGTGTATTCCATTTGTAGACCAAAGGATTGTAGCTTTAAAGCCCAACGAACAAGTCTACCACTAGGCGATTTGACAGAAAACAGCCACTTCAGGGGTTGATGATCACTTCTGACCACTACCTGGTGACCATCAACATACCCACGGAATCTTTCCACGGCCCAAACAACTGCTAGCGCCTCCCGCTCCGTAGTGGTATAATTTTTCTCGGCTGATGTGAGGAGACGGCTCGCGTACTCGATTGGGTGTTCATCCTGTGGTGACTCCCCCTGGAGTAAAGCTGCACCTAGGGCAAAATCGCTGGCGTCCGTCCTAAGGATGAATGGTTTCGAGTAATCCGGCTGAACAAGAATGGGTGGTGAAGTCAGAAGGGACTTAAGATGTACGAAGGCTTTGGCCTGATCATCTCCCCATTGCCAGATCTGTGACTTTTTGGTAAGGCGCCTAAGCGGTTCAGCTACCTTTGCAAACTCTGGAATGAACTTTCTAAACCAAGAGCAAGTTTGCAGGAAGGTACGAAGTTGCTGGAGATTAGTCGGTTCTTTCATCTCTAGGACAGCACGCACCTTATCTTCGTCTGGAGATATACCGTCGTTAGATATTACGTGACCTAGGTATTTGAGCCGGTCCCTGGCGAACACGCACTTTTCGCGGTTGGCTCTTAACTTGAACATCCGAAGACGCTCAAATACCGCCCGTAAATCAGACAAATGGGACTCAAAGTCCTCTGAAATTACTAATAGGTCATCAAGATAACCTAGAATATGCCTACCACCAAGTGAAGGTCCTGACCGGAAGCGATCTATGAGTCGCTGGAACGTTGCCGGAGACCCCTTCAGGCCGAACGGCATACGCGTGAATCGGTAGGTTCCAAAAGGTGTTACGAAGGCTGTTTTATCCCTATCCGCAGTACTGACCTGCCAGTACCCACTACGAAGGTCGAGGGAGCTCATTACACATCCCTTCTTGGTCGACTGTAACAGCTCGTCGATACGCGGCATGGGGTATGCATCTGTCTTGGTAACCGCATTTAGCTTGCGATAGTCTACACAAAACCTATAGGTGCTATTAGACTTCGGTACCAGGACGCATGGCGCGGCCCAGGCGGATTCACACTCCTCAATCACACCATCAGCCAGCATCTTGTCTAACTCGGCGCGCATGATTTCCTTCTTCGCAGGCGTGACCCGATACGGGGGCACAGCAATCGGCGGGTGGTCACCGGTATCTATATGGTGTTCGGCGAATGGTGTCGGTTCTCCGACAATATCAAAAACGTCAGAATACTCACCTAATAGATTCGCCAGTCTAGACCTCTCCGACTCCGATAGCGCGGTGGCCTCGTCCTCCCGCAACACGTTCAATGCGGCGGCGCACTCAACAGGTTCGCGACGAGTTTCCCATGACAAGGCGTGAAATGTCCGGGGCTGATCAACTGTACGCCAATTCCATTTATCAAAATCAATAATCATTCTAGCCTTTGTTATAAAGTCGATACCTAACAAAGTATCGTTATTAACGGCATTCGGTAAAATAATGAACTCAATAGATATACTTAATGAAGCAAGTTGAACATTGACATCCGTGAGTAATACCTCACTATTCCTAATAGTACCGTCCGCAAGCTTTACCGACATCAGTTCGGTACGAAAGTTTAAACCGATACGTTTCATTAACGCATAAAGTGAACAACTCGCAACACTACGACGCGCGGCGGTATCTAACAACGCGGTACCCGAGTATCCCCCTATACTCACTCGTACGATAGGCCGACCTTGCTCCTTACAATCGGATTTCGAACTCGAGATGCAATTATTAACAAAGATGGACGAAAATACATTTTCAACTTTAATGTTATCGTTAGAAAGTCTACTTTGTAAACACTTAGGGCAATTTACTCTAATATGACCTTTCTCGCCACAATTATAACAAACAATACCTGAGTTAGAAGAATGAGATCTTTTACTTAACTTATCACAGGAGTCACGGACGTGTCCTCGCGTTTTGCAGTAAACACAGAATAGCTTTCTCTCACCATCACTATTTTTGTTCACACACTGATCACTACGCGGCACAGGCACGCGGTCACGTGAAGACTGCGAAGCGGAGTCGGGGGCGCGCAGTTGCGACGCCGTCGAACTCGAACCCGAAGTACTATGTTGAAGTCCCTCGCCATGCCTGCGGCTAGGTCTCGCGGGCACGCTCAGCGGCGACGCCAGCGGTTGTGGCGACGCGAGCGGCGGCAGCGCAGCGTTCTCCGTCAGCGACTCCTCTATAGCTCGAGATCTTTCAATGAGAGATTCGATGTCATTCACAGTATCTCTCGACAGTCGTTTTCTGATTCTCTTATGTAGAAGCCCGTAAATCATATCTAATCTCGCTTCCTCTGGTAACTCATAGGGTAGTTTCGCCAACAAAGCCCTTATCTTTACGACGAAAATATCGGCACGTTCCGATCCTTGCTCGGCGGCAAAAACGTCTCGGTACAACTTATATGCAGTTCGTGGAACTCCATACATCGAGCGCAGGCGTTTCACAGCATCCGACCACGAGTGTACTTCATTTCGAATTCCACGCCACCACACTGCTGCATCTCCTTGAAGTAACATAGGAAGGCCGCGAAGTGCCATCTCATCACTAACTGATGCACAATCCTTATACATTTCCACCGCGTCAATGAATGCTTCCACTGCTTCCGGGTGTTGAGACGAACCGTCGAACCGTGCAGTGCATTTTACGAATGTCCCTGGGATAGATGACGACTGTGGTGACGTGACAGTGGCCGTTCCGGCAGCGCTAGGCTCGACATTCGGCGGCGCCCCTAAGTGCGATGACAGAAGAGACTGGACGAGCTTCTGGTTTGCCTCGGCTTGTGCCGCAGAGAAGGCAGCCAGAAGCGACGACAGCTGGTTCTCGGACATAAGCACAGGTGCTGCAGGTGTCGGGTTTACAGGTGCCACAGGTGTCGGATTCACCGGTTCCTCATCCGAACTGGTGTCATTATTACGTGGTTTTCGCGGCGGCATTATGACTGAGTCCTTGTAGTTCGCGTCTCAATATCAAACGATAAACTCGTAGGTACACTAGGCACCCTCTTGCGTACGTACTTGTGCACTAGAAACTTCGAGAGCCACGGTAGGTTCCTTCGTGGCCCGCAGTTGGGAGCCAATATAACGTTCACTGGTCACGCATGATGAATGAAACGTTACAAATAATACGAATGCACAGTTTATTCACTTATATAGGAACATATAGGCAACTATTGACACGTAAGTACATAAACAACGTCTTGCGAAACGCAGCGCGAGCGCGGGAATAATCAATAATTAACATAGGTATAGCGCGGAGCTAGTCGGCCAGCATACTGCTTATAGCGGCGGTCAAGGTTCGGACGAGTGGCGTGATCCCGTGGCGGGGTAATCGTACGAGAGGGGATAGTGAGACCTCGGGTGACATAGGTAAGTATCGGCGCGCTACAAAACATATTTGAAGTGTCTGTTTGCATGTCAAAATAACAGCTTTGTACTAATGCCATTGATACGCATTGATATATGAAAAATAGAGGATAAGCAGAAAATTGTATATTATATATTTTTTGGTTATACAAATATCATGCAAACATGAACCTTGCCAGCAAAAATATATCTGTCTCATTCTCACGCGTCATGATTTTCAAATGTAAAATAAGATAAGTATAATTTTCTGTTGACAGTTTTCATAATTTCACCAAGCTCCACCTTGAAGCATGACGCCATTTTAGGCCCGCCGCATACATACGGAATACCGTTTCGGGATTCCGTTTCAGAATTCCAAACGGGTCGGCCACACACATACGGAATCCCGTTATGCCCGCAAAATTTCGAACGGAAAACTACCGTACGTGTGTGACGGGTCATAGATTTTATATGAACTTGCTGCGTTCGGAATCTTGAATCGGAATATCGAAACGGAATCCCGAAACGAAATTCCGTATGTATGTGGCCGGCCTTAGGATGACGTTCATTTGTGGTAGTTCGTCTGTCATGATTGTATGGTCCCCACTCACGGTCAGTTAAATTGATCAGTTTAACTGACGTACATCCAAAAACTGATCGTGAATGTGAAATCTTAAGTTAAAAGTTTTAACTGATGGCAACCCACGTATTTTTCCGGGCGCACCGTAATCCGCTGGCTTCAGTTCGTTTCCATTATTGGTAAGTACATACTTTCTTAGTAGCTTTTATATATTATATATTATAATTTTTTATAACATAATTTGTATGCTGTGTGTAGATTTATATTATTTTATATTTTTTTTTTATTAAAAAGAAAAACGTTACCCTCACACTAGGATTTTCTCCTGTATCGTGGATGCAGTTTACAAATACAAATTGCACAAGGACAAACATCCAGACCCGGAACAATTATTTGTAGGCCATACAAATACTTGTTCCGTGCGGGATTCAAACCCGCGCCTCCCAGCGCAGCATTTCATTGCTAAGCCACTGCGCCACGGAGCCGTCATATATATTTAGAGAAGTTGGTTTGACAGAGGATGGAGACCAAGGTGATTGTAATGATGTCACCTTCCTTATGGTGGACTCAGATGGTGGGTAAAGGATCTCAGTGATGCTACTACGTAGAACCATCGTGTTTGGACTCATTTTCAAATAGGTAAATGGAGACCTAGGTGACTGTAATGATATCACCTTTATGTTGGTGCAATTAGAAGGTGGGTATAGGATCGCAGTAACGACACAAGATAGAAAGACCGCGTTTGAACTCATTTGAATGAGCTCATAAATTAGGCACTAGATAGAACGATCGTGTTTGACCTCATTTGAAAGGGCTCATAAAGACCTAGATGACTGTTATGACCTCACCTTTCTGGTGGTGTAATCCGTAGGTGGACATAGGATCTCAGTGGCGGCACTAGATAGAACGATCGTGTTTGAGCTCATTTAAAAGGGCTCATAAAACCTAGGTGACTGTTATGACCTCACCTTTCTGATGGTGCAATCCGAAGGTGGGTATAGGATCTCAGTGGCGGCACTAGGTAGAACGATCGTGTCTGAACTCATTTGAAAGGATTTATAAAGACCTAGTTCAATGTGATTATATTACCTTCATGATGGTGGACACAGAAGGTGGGGTAAAAGATCTCAGTTATGCCACTACGAAACACCATTGTGTTTGGGCTCATTCGAAAGGGCTCAAGAAGTAACTACACAAATAATATAAATATAATAAATAGTACAAACAGTATTATTACTCGCTTTATAATGTATTCAGGCAATTAAAAAAGCAGCAAAACTCCCAAGTAGCTACAAAATTAGAAATCGACCATATATTTTAGAGGCAATAAAAAACAAGGCAGAACGGAGAAAGCACAACCAACTTCAACCAGAAGACGAAAATATCTGCGTACTTCAAGAAAAAGACTATTAACATAAATTCCTATAAATTACCAAGTTACCTGTACGTAGTATTTCGAAATCAATGATTTTTGACTGATTTATTATACGAATACTACACATTTAATAAAACAAACTTTACGGATTTTATTTTGTTTAACTTATTTTAATTCGTGACGTTTGGGTGCTTCAACTTTATTTTAGTATGTAATACGTCGAGAGCTCAATTAGATAAACAAAGAAAGCTAGGCCATCCTATTTCCGTTACTGAATACCGATAAGCATTATCTGGTCATCATAAGACCTTCAAAATGTGCCCATGCCCACGGATTTCTTTGGGCTCACCGTAACCGGAGTGCAAGTTAGTATCAATTGGGTGTCGCCCGCTCTACAGATAGGTAATTTAATAAAGAGATAAAAATAAATAACACATTTATTAAATAAATAAAATTTACCAGTATGAATAAAATTATCATAATATCTGACCCAATTCTTAAGTGTCTTAATACAGACCTTATCATGAATAAAAATATCTTTTGAAGTGTTAATATATAGGAAACGTTATTTTTATATAACATATACATATATACGGAACGGATTTCATTTCCCGATCGATGTACCCGCAGCCGTGCGCGTTTAGTTGGCGTGACTCCTATAAATTAAAAATATCATTTCCTATCTATTAACTAGCTGTTCCCCGCGACTTCGCCCGCGAGTAATTTATTACGATTGGATTTCATGGGTTTTAATTTTTTTGCAGGGAACCCTAATTCTTTTTCTAAATTAAAAGTAGCCCACGTTCTTTCATATAATATCAGTTATCTGCCGCTGAAAGTCTCGTCAAAATCGGTTCAGCCGATTCGGAGATTAGCCAGAACAAACAGACAGACAGACAGACAGAAAGATAGACAAAGATTTTAAAAATTGTGTTTTTGTTATAAGTACCATAATACGTACTTTCATATGAAATTAGTAAAAAAAACTGTTATTTTTGACATTACAAATAGACACTTCACTTCATACAACATTTATTTGTATAGATATATGTATTAATAGAGAGGAAATGATATTAAATAAGATTTAGATATTATTAAATCGTCGCTTAAGTTCTAACACCACGTAAGTCATTTTTTGGCGGTTTTGACATTTTGATGCCATTGGCTAGAGAATCAAAAAACGCGTTGTTTTAGCCAATTAGAAACAAGCATCATTCAATAGAAACTCGTAAAATAAAGTAAAAAGTAACAGCACGGCATCCATCAAACAATCGTAACCTCTAGAAACAGCACGTAAGTCAGTTTTGTTCCATAGCGTTTGACCAACTGCCAGCTGCTCCGGCGAATTAATTGAAAAAGGTAAGAAATAACATTATTTCTCTAAACGATTTTGTTGTTTCGCTTTTCTAAATACATTTACTCTTTAAATTTGACATTTTTACATTAAAAAGAGCCTGTTTTGTTAGAAAATTATGTTAGAAGTGTTTGCGTGACTTACGTACTTTTAATTCTATTACTTATCGGGAGTTACGTAGTGTTACAAAGAACGATAACCGTGTTTTATTCTGTATTAAATATAATTAGTTAATTAAAGTTTCTCATCGACTTCATGAATATAGGTACCTACTTCTTAAAGTAATGATTGTTTTATTGTTAATAATACGTGCACTGTGCAAAGATTTAAAAATTAAAATACCTGAAAAAAAATTAAAACAGCAACCTGTTAAAGAAAATACTATATTCACAAATCTGGAAAATGTGGTCATAAATAATTTGCCTTTCTTAATAGCATAACAGCCATTAATAATAACAAAAGAACAATCTTCACTAATAATAGAAGAACAACGATCAACAATAACAGAAGAGCAATCATCAATAATAACTAGTGAAAACGAAAAAAACACATAACGAAGAATATTGCGGAGAATTTAATTCTAAACGAAAGAAAAAATCTTAAGGCTTAAAGTCAGATGCGAAAGAAAAGTGGACCAAAAATATAAGCAAGAAACTAAGATTAGAGGGAGAGCAATACATGGGATATCGGCGAGATGGTAAACAAAAAAAGTTCAAAGTTTTACATTACGTAATGCGGCCTGCGCGTGAAATGGGACCTCGCTGCTCTTCCGACTTCTGTACGAAGTCCAAATTTCGCGGATGCAACACGATAGAGAAGGAAGAATTTTTTTATATTTTTTGGAAGCAAATGGACTGGTCGCAGAGGAAGCAGTACGTGGTTTCTAATGTTGAAATCGGAAGTAAAAAAACAAATAAAGAAGACAGATGAATGAAGAAGAAATGTTAGTAAGCAATATTTTTTAATCACTGAGTCTAAAGGTCGTGTACAAGTACGTATGAACACTTTTTTACGCACTCTGGGTATTAAAGAAAATTCTATGCGTTATTGGATTGAGCATTCCGAAAAAGGTATGACTAAAAAGCAAGAAGTGACACAACCAGCTAAGAAGGGAAGAACAAAAGAAAATGTTAGCTTTCTAAAAAAGTTTTTTGATGAGTTACCTAAAATGCCATCCCATTATTGTCGGGCATCAAGTACAAAACTTTATTTAGAACCAGTTGTACAGAGCAAAACGAAACTATATAAGTTGTACTGTGAGAAATGTGAAGAAAAGCAAGTGGTGCCTGTCTCTCGATGGTTATTCGATCAAATATTCATAGAAAAGAATTTAAGTATATTTTTGCCAAAGAAAGACCAATGCGATGTGTGTTGTTCTTTCAATGTAGGAAATATCAGTGAAGGTGAATATCGTGAACACATATTAAAAAAGGATAGAGCTAGACAAGAAAAAAACCAAGATAAATTAAGAGCTGTTAATAAAGAAGTGCATGTCTTTACACATGATTTACAATCGGTACAACTGTGTCCTAAACTTGAAGCTAGTGCAATATATTATAAGACGAAACTCTGTGTTCACAACTTCACTACGTACAATCTTGAAAACAAGGATGTGCACTGTTATTGGTTCGATGAGTGTACTGCAGGGTTGGTAGCTTCTGTGTATGCTTCCTGTATAATACTGACTGTCTGAAAAAAACTCTGGCCAAGGAGCTGTTGCCTATAATTTTGTACTCTGATGGCTGCAGAGCACAAAATCGCAATGCGGTTTTATCTAATGCATTGCTGGAGTTGGTAATGGACTACAACACCCAGATCATCCAAAAAATTCTCGAAAAGGGTCATACGCAGATGGAGGTAGATTCTTCTCATAGTGCAATAGTGTCAAATAAAAAACAGAGACATCTACCTGCCATCGCAGTATGGGTCTCTTTCAAAAGAAGCTCGTCCTCAGCAGCCCTATAATGTTAATATTCTTAGCTATGAGTTTTTCCACGACTTTTCAAAATCTCTAATGTACAATTCAATTCGACCAGGCCGAGTAGCTGATGACGACGGTAGTCACGGATATAAGAGTATTGCTTTATGAACCAGAAGGGCTCATAAAATATAAACTGAACTATGATGACGACTACGTATTATTGCCCAGAAGACCTAAACCAAGAAGCAATTTGCCGAAACCAAAGCTGTACCAAAGCCGGCTGCCAACACCACTAATAAAGTGAACTCATTTACAAGAATTGAAACACGTAATTCCTGCTGATTGCCATAGTTTTTACGACGGTTTACCGCATAAATAAGATTTCAAATCTTCGCTGTTAATATTTTGTAAAGTTTCAGAAGTTTATTTCTAAACAAGTTTTTTGAGCAAATATTTTATATTTCAGTAAGACTGTTTATTTCTTAAGAAGTTATTGAGTTTCGTTTTGTTTTCAATAAGAATTTTTTAAACTTAAGTAACACTATCCAACTATACTAGAATACTCACTTATTTGAGTTGGTAATTTAGTACAGATCTCATTAAGTACAAATTTTAAGTACAAACATTTGGGCCGGCTCGAACCTGGGTGGTACCACGACCTCACAGAAAACCAGCGTGAAGTAGAAGTTTACCTCTGCGTTTCGTTTGGTGAGTGCAGGTGGCCGGAGGCCCTTTTTACTGGAAATGAGGCATTCCATCTTAGCCCTCACGGGTGACAACGCATCTACATTTTGATTTGTAATAGAGGATAGATGTAGATGTCTATGGGCCGCAGCAACCACTTACCATCAGGTGGACTGTGTGCTCGTTTGTCACCCTTTTCCTATAAAAAAAAAAAAAAAAAAAAAAAAAAAAGTAGGATTATAATACATGATAAAAAGCAATTAAACCTAATGTATTTATTATTAAGGATACATGTTTAGTTAGAAAAAATACTTATTGAATTTTAATAAAATAAACAAGTTATTTAATATCACTGTTTTTTTTTTCAATTGCTGTTTCAAAAACACGTAAATCAAGTACAGGGTGGGGCAGCATAACTTCCTTATTTGTAATGCGCGCCATTCGGTCAGGTGACATCGTAGTGGAGCGCTAGTGGTCTCGTTCGAGAGGGGGGGCTATAAAGTTTAGTCGAGACAGCTCAGTCGCCATAATGCGTTGGAACAGTGAGGAGCGTGCGTTTGCTGTTGAGGCTTACTTTTCGCGCGGATGTTCTGTGATTGCAACTCAGCGCGCCTTTCGAAATCGCTTTAATTTAGCCCCGTTGGCCCCTGTTCCAGACCGAAAATCAATTATTATGTGGGTCACTACGTTTAGACAAACTGCAAGTGTGGCAAAACGAAGAACTGGAGTCCCTCGGCCCATTAGATCACCTGAGAACATTGAGGCAGTCAGAGCTTCAATGTTGCGATCACCACGGCGTTCTGCGCGCAAACATGCATCTACCCTTGGACTTTCCCGTCGTTCTGTGCGGAGAATTCTCCATGAAGACTTACATTTCCATCCATACAAGATGGCGACTGTACAGGAACTGTCAAAACGTGACTACGATTCTCGCAGGAACGCATGTGAGATTCTTCTGGATGTCGTTCCTGAGGACGCTATTGTTTTTTTTAGTGATGAAGCACATTTTCACTTGTGTGGATCCGTGAACAAACAAAACATGCGCTACTGGGCTGACACCAATCCTCGAGAATTGCATGAAAGGCCTTTGCATTCACCTAAGGTCACAGTGTGGTGTGCAATTTCCTCAGCTGCAATTATTGGTCCCTGGTTCTTTGAGGAAAATGAAGTCACAGTAACAGTGAATTCGGGCCGGTATGTAAACATGTTACAGGAATTCTTTTTACCCCGGCTGAATGCGTTGGACTTGGGAGACATTTGGTTCCAACAAGACGGTGCAACGGCACACACTGCAAGAGCATCGATGGCTGTTTTGAGAGAACACTTCCCAGAACGCCTTATCTCAATCAGGGGCGATTTGCAGTGGCCGGCCCGATCTCCCGATTTGTCCCCTTGTGACTTTTTTCTATGGGGTTTTTTGAAATCCCGTGTTTATGTGAACCGTCCAAGGACCCTACAAGATTTAAAGAACAACATCCAGGAAGAAATTGCCAACATAACGCCTGCTCTGCTTCAAAGAGTTATGACAAACACCAGAAATCGGTATACTCAATGTATAGAGAATAAGGGACGTCATCTACCTGATTTGATCTTCAAAACTAAATAAAACAAAACTTTAAGTATGTACTTACATTGTAAAAACCAAATAAAATTTTTCCGATTCATACAATGTGTTTTATTAGGTTTTTAAAAAAGGAAGTTATGCTGCCCCACCCTGAGTTTGCATGTTAAAATAAGACAACACTACGTACGTCAAAAAATTCAGGACAGTTATAAATATTTAGGTACTAATAAATAATGGTTATATAGTTACTAGATCTAATATAAAGTGTAATCAAATTATATAATGGAACTGTAACGGAGTCTATGTAAAATTATGCAGTTTTTTCACTCTCCTGAAAAGTTGCTATTTTTGACATACGTGGTGTTAGAACTTAAGCGACGAAATATCATTTAATTTATCTATATATATATATATATATATATATATATATATATATATATATATATATATATATATATATATATATATATATATATATATATAGATAGATAAATATATATATGATATTTTATAGAAGTGACGCAAACCAAACACCCATGGCCACGCCCCACGTTTGAACTAGGACTGTTGATAAAATGGACGTAGTTATGCAAAAAGGATCCAACCCGCATTAAGTTAATTTGAGTTTATGATATTTGAAGTGTCCATACTTCAAATATCATAAACTCAAATTATCGGTATGGTTTCTTTCTGTTTGTAATTTTTCTTCTTATTTGTGTTAGGTTTGCTAAAATTGTTACATCACATAATAGTATAGACCACAAACATTATTTTTCAAGTCAACATTTTTTGACACAAACTCGGGTTGGATCCTTTTTGCATAACTACGTCCAAATATCGATATATCGAAAAATCTATTTTATTCTTTAGAAATATCGATATTTATTTTAATATTTTTGGACGACATAATTATATATTGAAATCATATATTGAAATATAGATATACGATAGTCGATATATTTTTTAAATAATTTAATTTTTATTTTTTCACGTAAATCATTTAATCTACAACACCATCGTAAACTTAAATCCTAATCCTTGATGGACCCAATCTACTATACTTTATTTACACTATATTATGCAATATTATGTCTTTCATTTTTCTCCAGTTTATTTATTTACTGATTATCTTAAAAAAGAAATGTAATTTTGTAAAGTATATCTCTGTGATATTAAAATAACTATAATCTATGAAACTTAGTACTACTTTACTTACTGTGAGTTTTGGCAGGAGCTTGACCATTGACGGATGGTTGCTCCTGTTTTATCGTTTAAATAATCGTTTGAAGTGGATTTTTATCAAAATTATGCGGTTATGTGTATTAAGTGTCTGCGCACGTGAGCTATTAGAGAAAACGACGAAATAAGAGCTTCGATGTTAGTATAAGCTTCAAGTTATTTTAATCGCTTAGGCGTCTTATGATTTACTTCCGTGCTATCAGAAATAGCTGTTAAATATTTGATTTCTTCAGCTACATCCGTAGTATCTGAACAAATTACTTCTACAATCAATCTTTTAGTGCCCAATAATTGGAGTATTGAAACAGCTGAACATATAAAACAACGAGTATTTTTGAAAACTTACTGAAAAATATTGTTTAATTTAAATTGGTCTTATTTAAATTAAACAATAGTTAAAGTTAAAGTTACAGCTTATACACGTGCCAATGTTGGGCACTCCTCAGCTGGGCAGGCCTTCGAATTTCTGAGAGGGTTTTAGGGCAACGTCCGCCGCGCTGCCCCAATGCGTGTTGGCGAAATTCACGTTTTTTGAAATTTTTATTTTATTTCTCAGACATTCAGGTTTCCTCACGATGTTTTCCTTCATCGCCGAGCACGTGGTAAATAAGCACTTAAAATTGCAATTAACAATTTCATTGGTGCCGGCGGGGATCGAACCCGGGTTGCTCGCGTACTGTGAAATTTACAGCGAGCGCTAAGCATCTAAGCTACCACGGCTCATTAATAATGACTAAGAACTATAACCTAAAATTTTCATACATTTACAGTTTAATTTGTTTAATAAATATACTAAATTATAAACTGTGTAAATCATTTTTAAGCAATAAGCATCGATATATCGCTTATGTTTCCGATATATAAAACTCAGATATTTATATATTTATAATTATCGATGTATTGAAAATCCGATATTTTAAAACTATCAACAGTCCTAGTTTGAACTGATCAGTTGGAATGATCAGTCGAACTGACCGTATGTGTCGAATTTGTTTTGGATTAAATCCGTTTGAAATGATCAGTTGAACTGATGTCAGTTTAACTGATCGTGAGTGGGGACCATAAGCCTTGTTCGGAGTTATTTTTCAGTGTAAGGCCGGCCACATACATACGGAATTCCGTTTCGATATTCCGATTCGAGATTCCGAACGCAGCAAGTTCATATAAAATCTATGACCCGTCACACACGTCCGGTAGTTTTTCTTTCGAAATTTTGCGGGCAAAACATGATTCCGTATGTATGTGGCTGACCCGTTTGGAATTCCGAAACGGAATCCCGAAACGAAATTCCGTATATATGTGGCGGACCTTACAGTGAATTTTGACTATTTTGGAGTTTTTTTGTTCATTAGTAAAGGGTAATTGAGCAAAAAAAACATGACCAAGTGTTGCATCAATGGATGTAATTCAAATTCATTATCATGTAAATTTAAACAAGTAAACATTTTGATTGTTTTAAAATTATCGATATAAATTTTAACAATAGTATTAATGTAGTTCTATGATCAAATAACGTTTAAGATACGTAAACTGTATATTTAATCAAACGATCGATTGAGAGCATAAATTACTGTATATTGGAGATGAAACGGATAGCTGTTTGGCCGGATACCGGATACCGGATATTCGGCCAGTCTTATCGCCGGATAGCCGGATATCCGGCCGTCGGATATTCGGCCGAACATTGCCGTTTAGTGCATTGCTTGCAATTTTCAAAATTGCGAAGTTGCGTAGGTGGCGCTAGTGGTGGTGATCGTGTGCACGCGGTACTTGGGCGACTTCGGGTCTTTTCGTTCATGAGCGAAGTTAGCAATTGGTTCATTGACTTCTATTGATTGCAGACACGATCGTTTGAGTTTATTAAAATGCGTGCTTTGTTATTTGATTTTTATAATTCTTAACAGATTTAACGACAAAATGACATCGATAATGAAAAGATCGCTTTTATGGGAACATTTTGATATAGACAGTGATGATCCTAAGCTTGCTATTTGTTTACTATGCAATGTTAAAATTTCACGTGGTTGAAGCTGAAAGAGCTTGCCAGGAAATTCTACTGGAGTACTTAAAAATGTCTAGCGAAGAGTCCTTTAGTTCATCGTCAACACCGGCTAAAAAGTAGAGGAGAGGAGACAGAGTCAGCTGTATCTCGTGAAGCTCATTACACGTTCTGGGATTGCTTCAATGAAGTAGGAAATGAAAATAATACTAGCCAGTCTCACCATGAAGAAAGAAACGCGATTTCTAGTGAAATTGATTTGTATCTAAAGTCAGTGCGAATTGCTCGCGATCGTGACCCTTATATTTGGTGGGCAGCTAATGCTACACAATATCCAAATTTATCGAAGTTTGCCAAAATCTATCTTTCAGCACCCTGCAGCAGTGTGTACAGCGAAATACTTTTTTCTGAAGCTGGCCTTGTTTATGAAGACAGGCGAAACCGCTTGTTACCTTTCAATGCAGAGAAACTAGTATTTATTCTCCATAATTTGCCCTTAGTGCAGTACGAGTACTACATTTCTAAGTTTTAAAATGAAAATTTTATGATTACTGATTCTATTTGTTAAGTTACATAAATAAAGTAGGTACTTAACTAAATTTGATATATTGTTGTTTTTTTATCCGGTATCCGGCCGGATAGCAGTTTGTTATCCGGTATTCGGCCGGATAGTAATTTGGGCTGGATAGAGGGGATACCGGATAGTTACCGGATATCCGTTTCATCTCTACTGTATATATACTAGAGATGGATGCGCGACTCAAATTTAATTTTCGTTAGTGTCGTGCTTTGCCGTACAGATGGCGCTTAATTCTTATAAAAGAAGGAACTTGAAAAAATAAAGGGGAAAAATAATCACATCTGCTGGACTCGAACCGGGTCTTTTGGTTTCGGGACCGCCCGGTTACCCACCTGAGCTATTAAAACCTTGTACATAGTAGCGAAATTTTACCTTCGTATTCTAATGATGTTTTAGCAGTTTTTCATTGCTTGAAAGAACATAAAACGGTATTTTCTAAAAACAAATAATGTTCAATAAATATTAATAACAATTTAAGCGTAACTAGTGACCGCTTAACTGCGAGTGCGCATGGATGGTTGCGTATGCATAGACTTAATATATAGTGCCCTCTAGTGAGATTAAGGCCCTTCGCACACGAGTCGTAAGCGTATCGTTACGACGCAACGCGTACGAGACCCGCAGTGTTCTACAAACGAATCGTCGCGTAGACGTATCGTTATGTAAGATCTCAGTTGAAATCATGGTGTCCACGGTACCAGATAAGTTGTGTGAATTTATAGATTATCTTACTTTCTCTTTAGATGAAGGGAATTTTTATTGTTTGATTATGTAAGAAGGTAGAAAGCGATATTTGTGACGATATTTCTGCCCAAGCTTTATCCATTTCATCTTTCCTTGAATATTCACTTAATGAATGATTATATAGAAAAGGGAACGCTTCACCCAGTTTCACGAATTTAATCACTTTTTCAGTCCTATTCATACCTATTGAAATTAAAATCGGAAGAAGTTAAAACAATTTAAATTCAGTTAAATTTTCAAAGAAATTAATGAACAGTAAATTTTTTACGCTTGCTTTTTTACGCCAGTGCACTACGACTATCGTAATGACAGTAGACACCTCCTACGATTCGCTGCAGCACCGCGTCGTGTGCGGACTTGTTTGAACATGTACGCGCTCGTACTGCTCTCGTCCTACGCGCGTATTACGATACGCTTACGATACGACGCCATGTGCGAAGGGCCTAAAATAAGTCTAGCGTAGCACTTCGGAATGTAGATGAAAGCACATAAAACGTATCATTTTGTTCGTAAAATAATGTTGGTTCTAAGTTGCATGCCCATGATTGAGAGCCTTTCATTTAAGGAAAGAACTTGAAAATAGTGTAAATCGTAAATTTTCTATAATAGCTAGTTTCATCGAAAGATTTAATGATGTTAAGATTATTGTTGATTGACACTTAAGGATGCATAATATTGATTTTAGGTTTCCAAAAAATGAATTGTGGATTGATAATATAGACCAGGACAACATAAAACCTGCAGTAGTAAGAAGAATAAGCTCCTTGCATTTTGAAAAATAATCTATAAATAGAACGCTGGATGTAGTTCGGCTTAAGAGTGATGTGGTTCATGTGTCTAAAATAAATTTTCTGACTTAATAATATTATTTCATCACGAATAAATTATTTTAATCAGTGTACATTATTGTTATTTTATTTATTTTTAATCCTTACTCTCTCGTTTACCTCAAGTATCCATCACCAACTACGCTACTTGTGGAAGTCGTTACAAAACTTTTAACATAACAGTGGTAGAGCCACGCGGCAGCTTTTGCTGTCGGACGGATGGGCCGGCTCGAACCGGGGTGGTACCACGACCTCACAGAATACCAGCGTGAAGTAGAGGTTTACTTCTGCGTTTCGCTTGGTGAGTGCAGGTGGCCGGAGGCCCTTTTTACTGGAAATGAGGCATTCCATCTTAGTCCTCACGGGTGACAACGCATCTACATTTTGATTTGTAATAGAGGATAGATGTAGATGTCTATGGGCCGCAGCAACCACTTACCATCAGGTGGACTGTGTGCTCGTTTATTACCCTTATCATATAAAAAAAAATTGCAGGTTGTAAACACTATATGATATTTTGTGGTGTTACACATGGGATATAATTAGAAATGAGTATGGAAGTGGAAGTCTGAAGTGGCGCAGCCACCCCTATTGATCGAAATGTTGCATGGAAATTGGTTGTCATATGGTATGAACATGGGATGCTGAAGATTTTTTTTTACAGGAGAGGGGGCAAACGAGCATGCGGCTCACCTGATGGTAAGTGACTACCGCCGCCCATGAACAACTGCAACACCAGGCGATTGAGGAATATGTTAGGATAGTTAAATGATTAATGGATTGTGTGAACGGTGATATGGTTAGAAAGGGGCTACTCAACTCAATTAGATTACTGCGATAAATAAATAAATAATCTTTATTATCAAAAAAAAAAAGAAAGATAACGGCTAGTAACTATGTATGAAAGAACACACGCTCCAAAAAAACTTTAAATAAATCAAGATAAAGGTCAGTCTACTGCACGTTCATGGTAACTTGAACTGGTAACAGACCATTACGACGAAAGAAAGGTGTTGTCAAATCTTTATGGCGGCTCGGAAGTTAAGTGCGAGCGCTAGTCCGTGCAGATATAGTTGAAAGAAAACTTGATGGTGTCTTAGATCACTGTACGTAAAGCGAAGCGTGAAGGTACAGGACTGGCGCTCGCAACTAACTTCTCAGCCACTATAAAGTCTATATATAAGATATAATTCACGCAACCTGGACGCATACCGTGGGGGCTGTTTCGATGTGGTGCAGGACAAAACCAATGGGGAAAAGTTAGGGGAGATTTCTGCCTAGTAGTGGGACAGCATGGGCTGGACAAAAAAATCATACGAAGCCTAATACATTGCTTATAGTGGTGGTTTCGTTAATCTCTGCAGAGGAGAAAAAAATGCACAAAAATGGGACGCACGGATGGAGTCAGAGGCGTAGCTACCGCCGTATCAGCCGTATCAATGATACGGGGCCCCCGGCCTACAGGGGCCCCGAACGTGTGTGAGCAAAAATTCCAAGGACTTCTACGGGACAGGAAAGGCTATCACTATTATCTATAGAAGCAAAGAATTAAAAAAAAAACTGAAACGTCTTCAGCTATGAATGCCACCGAATCGTCTTCAGCTATGTTAGTATTGTTTGGCTAGGTTAGTTCCTAGAAGTATTAATTGTAAGTACTAACTTATAATCCATATATAATAATTTTAATTCAATGAGGGCATCCACGACTTTTTCTGCCACCAGGGCGGCGCCACTCTCGAGTGAGGTAAAATATTTGACAGATTTCATAGCGGGGACGATAATTTCTTAGGAAAATGTAATCTTTAAGGTTTCTTTCTGTATTATTAGTTATATTTTATATTAATTACATTAGAAATGAATAAACCAAACTATAAATATAACTAAAAGACGACTTTTAAAAAAAAAAGAGTTATAATGTGCAAAAAATTAAAAATCAAACCACTGACGCATTGTGTTATATATTAATATAATACTCTAGACAATGATAAACTATTATTTAAAACTAATTTCTCAATTAAATGACACTGTGTAACAAAAAACCTCAGTCGCTAGTAGTGACATCTGGTGAGTGGAAGATTATTAGCCCTCATTAAAGTGTTTTTGTTCCTTTTATGAAATCTTTACTCTTCATTTATTTATTAATTCGTATGGTATTCTTACAATCGTTCACAATAAATTAAAATTAAAATGAAAATTATAAAGTTATTCTATCATTTTAATTGCTGAATCCATGGGATAGCGTCGTATTCGAGAGAGAACAGGTCTATTGGGCAGCCGTGGTACATTGTGAGTGGGCAGTCTCTAGCTATATGCTGAAAATCCTGGACAGCAGCTCCACACTCATACCCCGGTGATTCCCTCCACCCGCACATGGACATGAAGGCATTGCTTCTCCCGCATCCGGTTCGTACCCTATTCAGTTGGCACCATTCCCTTCTTGGGAGCGCAAAACCAGCAGGTTTAAGTGTAAGGTTGATGGTAACTCCCATGCTATCAGGGGGTTTTGCGTTCCATTCCCGCAACCACTCAGCAGGTGTGTTAAATCCGCCGGACACGAGTTCACATGCGGTCTGGTATGGTGGGTTACGTGACTTCAGACGGTGGGGTGGCGGATCAGTAAACTCCGCGTGAGCTGGCAGTTTGGGATTTCCGTGGATCTTCTGGAACTCTCGTAGTAGTATTTGTTGTCTTCTCAAGGTTCGAGATCTTTAACAGTGGTAGAGCCCCGCGGCAGCTTTTGCTGTCGCACGGATGGGCCGGCTCGAACCGGGGTGGTACCACGACCTCACAGAAAACCAGCGTGAAGTAGAGATTTACCTCTGCGTTTCGCTTGGTGAGTGCAGGTGGCCGGAGGCCCTTTTTACTGGAAATGAGGCATTCCATCTTAGTCCTCACGGGTGACAACGCATCTACATTTTGATTTGTAATAGAGGATAGATGTAGATGTCTATGGGCCGCAGCAACCACTTACCAGGTGGACTGTGTGCTCGTTTGTCACCCTTTTCCTATAAAAAAAATATGCATCTCATGGTCTGGTTCAGCTGGGTGTCCACATGCAGCACATGTGCACTATTTGACCCTACTGGTGCAGAGTACTCTGCTGTTGAGTATACCAAACTGAGACCGGTTGTACGCAGTACATCGGCGCTGGCCCCCCTAGTGGTGCCCGCTAGCCTGTGCGAAATGTTGTTTCTGGTCTGGAGCTTTTTGGATAATTTGTCCATTTGCCAGTGCCAGCTCCTTCCACTTGACCGCATCCAGCGCAGAGCGGTTCGAATCGTCGACGACCGAGTTTTTTCTGATCGGCTCGATACACTGGCACTGCGTAGAGATGTTGCATCTCTTTGCGTATTTTATCGCATATATCACGGGGAGTGCTCTGAGGAATTGTTCGGACTAATTCCAGCCGCTCAATTTCACCATCGCACATCGCGACAAAACTCGCGTTACCATCCATACTATCTGGATGATTGGCGGTCCACCACTATGTGATTTAGAAGAAGTTTTCTCCCTCGCACGACTTCCTTGTGGAATCAATTACCACCAGCGAATTTTCCGGACCGATACGACTTAGGAACCTTCAAGAAAAGAGCTTACATCTTTCTAAAAGGTCGGCAACGCATCTGCAATTCCCCTGGTGTTGCGGTTGTTCATGGGCGGCGGTAGTCACTTACCATCAGGTGAGCCGCATGCTCGTTTGCCCCCTATTCCATAAAAAAAAATGTGCGGAGCGTACGTGAGACTCCGATCGAGAGTCACGCCCAGGTATCTCGGAGTGGGGTTGTAGTGCAACATGGCTTCAGCAAACTCAACAGTGGGCTCGTATTTTGCCATTTGGTTAGCTAAGTGAAACGCAGTTACTTCGGTTTTGGCAGTGTTTGGTACTAAAGTATTTGTTTCTTAAAGAATTTGTCTAGTATGCTTAAGTCCTCGTTAAGCATACTAGACCTTCGGATGGTTTGAAGGTTTCGTGTTGGGAAGCTATTACTGTGTCATCAGCATACATAAATTTACGACTCTGCGTTTCAGGTATATCATATAAATAAAGATTGAAGAGCAGCGGAGCCAAAACTGAACCCTGTGGTAATCCATTGTTCAGCTTTTTGGTACGACTTTCATTGTCGCTAAGGAAAACTATGAACTCACGGTTCCTAAACATGCTATTTAACAGCCCTACAATGTTTCTGCATGGTGCCGCTTTCATGAGCCGTTGCCAGGTGCCAGTTAGTATGCCGCTGACAGGTCTATTAAAACAGCAACCGTCTTTAGTTTCTTTTGAAACCCTGCTTCAATGTGAGTTGTGAGGGCAACACCTGTCGGTACAGTTACGGCCACAACGGAAGCCAGCTTGATCCACTGGAACCACCTTATCAATGAGAGGCATAATGCGGTTGTAGATTAGTCTCTCCAGAAGTTTGTAGACACAGCTCAGAAGGGCTATAGGACGGTAGCTCTTAGAATCGTCTGCAGGTTTTTGGGATTTCAGCATAGCAATAATCTTCGATCTATTGAAGTAGCAAGGCAATTTGTTACGTACCAGGATATCTGAGAATTCTCTTAGCCATTTCCTGCGTTTCGGGCCCAGGTGCTTTAGAAACTCATTGTAGACTCCATCGAAACCAGCAGCTTTATTAGGGGGCAATAGTTTCAAGGCGTGATCGGTTTTATTTTGGGAGAATTCTCGTGACAGCTGGTAGTCAATTGGTAGCGACGCCTTGAGCTGTTTAGCGCACTGTCGTGTTGCCCAGGTATCATCTTTCCTGCCTTTAACTCGGGACACTTCAACTATTCTGTTTGGAATCGCGTTGGCTAGTGGAGCAGACACGGGAGTTTGTTCCAGTCTTGTCTGCCAACCCATTGAGCACCCTCCAAGCTTTCCTGCTGGAAGTCTTAAAATCCATTGACTCTACGGTATCGAGCCACCTGTTTCGACGCCCTTCGTCGAGAGATTTCAGAAAGTCATCACCTATTTCATAGTTACCCGTGCGCGTGTACTCATCAAATAGTTTTCAGCAAGGGATGTACGCCTTGCTGGTAGCCTCGGAGAACGCTCTTTTTTGCTATTGCTATGATAAGTTTAGTGAATCTCTTGTAGTTTTCAGCACAGGGAAGTATCCATCTGATAGCAGCATCCATGTCAGCGCTGAATTTGGTCCAGTCTGCTTTGTGGAAGTTCCATCGAGGCAAAGGCACGGAGTGTGTTAAGGGGATCTTAATATCAACCTCCACAAGCACCCGTCGGTGCTGGCTGTTCGGGAAGAGAGAGAATTCTTCGTGTGGTTTGTAATGGGGTTCGATTGATGTCACAGGTAGTAAACCTTAAGGCTGGATTATAATCCCGTTTCCATCTTGCTGATCTGAACAATCCTCTATCCTTGGCATTAAATACCAGGTTTAGGTTGTTGTTCTCCGCCCATTGCACGAGATGTTTACCAATTGCATCATTTTTGTTATATCGTCAGGTCGGGTGATGACTATTGAAGTCGCTGGCATATAGGCATGGGTGTGGGAAAGCGGGGAGGTTGGTAGTCCATGAAGAGTTCGGTGGTTTGTATACGTTTACAATGGTAAGGTTATTGATCTTTATTGCAGAGGCAAATACATCAGGACCCCAAGACAAGTCTCCGCAGCGACATGTTTATTTAATACCGTCTTTAACATAAAGTGGCCATGCCATATTGCGCGTGGTCAATTGAATGAGCAAGGTAGTATCCCGGGATAGCACCACGTTTATATAGATCCTGTTCATCTCTAGCGTGAGTTTCTTGTAAAAGGAGTACGTTTATGTCATTTTCTAATAGAATCATACTTACTACTTCGCATTTAGCTTGACTAATACTTTCTATATTGAGTTGGCAGATTCGGGTAATATGTCCAATATCTCTAGTCCGGTGGCTCTCCGAGAAGAGCTGATTTCAAGTGGGTAATTAAATGCTATAATAATCCTTTGAACGACTGTGATAGTGCTGTGTGGTTGCAGTATTATAGCGCAACAGTACAGCAACCAGTAGTTTGGAGTTCGTTTAGCGCCACCCAGGGGACACGTGAAGGGTGCGGGCGGCAATTACTGCGGACGTGAACAACTTCATCCCCCTACTCTGCATTGGGGCCCCCCAACAAATTTTGATACAGGGCCCATCTAAGGCACGCTACGCCACTGGATGGAGTGCCTATGTTCAGATTGCCGTCGTTACGAAAAAACGTTAGCTCGTTGCACGAACTCAGTATAATATTCTGGTGCACGTCGTATACGTGTTCTGAAAAGAAAGTAGTTAAAGCTCCAATCAAGTGCTCTTTCCTTGATCTCTTCGCTCACTTTTGACTGTTGCTTCACCATATCTTAAAGCAATTACAGTTTTAAAACGTTCCTATTCTGAGTTGAACGTAAGATTTATTTTTTTATTATCTCAATACAACTTTTATTACAGGATTAACCCAATGCAATAGTGCATATATATAATGTTTTGTTCATCAGCATGTTCCAGTTGTCAAGACCAATCGTGCTCCAATGTTGACTCCCCATTTAGAAGAGAATTCTATTGATATCAGCGAGACGACATCTGATGCATCGCTCTTAGAACAGTTCACATGTATCCAACAGGAAGAAGAAGAAAAAGGAGATATTACACTTGAAGTTTCATTAGATAAAATTACTAAGCAGACGAATAGTTCTCCCTAATTACTCATAATTTATATCGCTTTCATAATTTCCCATTATAACATATTTTTTTATACAATACTTTTTAATTAAACAGAGCCACAATAAATCGTGGAACACTACCTCACAGGGTTACAGGTGGCGTCGAAAGTTTTTCAACTTTTTGAATCACTATATCTCAGAAATGGAGATTCTTAGGCGTCGTCCTAAAGCTAGGGTCCCACGGCCTACTTTGTCACAGGTCAGACCGCGCCAGGCCAGACCAACAGGCCGTGGGAACCATCGCATCCGATGAGGCATGCGGTGGCCTATTGTCGCCCGTCCGATCCATCGGGAGTCGGTAAGTTCAAAGACGCGGCGCGATGGTGCCTGTCGCGGCCTGTACGGGCGCGTCTGCGTCGGTTACAATCGTTCATTTCAACTGCGGTGGTGCCTGCTCGTTTACGCTGATTGTGGAGTGGACGAACGAGCTCATATTCGAGTTTTTAACTCTTAATGAAAATGAACCAGCGCTTTGGAATAGTTCGTCGCCTCAACATAAAAACAAGAACGGATTTTGTTGAATGACGACACTCACCAGCGTCGTTTCTTCTGCTTTCTTTTTACTTGGTTTATCAAACGTTCACCACTGAATGAAACCACAGCGGCTGCACACGCAGACTTGCGCTCCGTATCACTTAACATGTTGGAATGTCAGTCGACAGGCCGGCACACGCCGTGGGAATGCTCAGTACGGTCCGCGACAGGCCCATTCAGGCGGGGCAGCACCTGGCGCGGCCTGTCGCCTGGCAGGCCGTGGGACCCTAGCTTTAGACAACGCGGTTACGTGATTATCGCGCGAGTAAGCGATGCGATCACCGCGTGCTCGCGCGAACCAACGATGTGAGCGGCCGCGGGTTCCGTTCCGTTTATCAGTTTCTGAAACACCCATTGATGACCTATTCTGTTGATCTTGACAGCAATGGAAAAAAGGCTAGTTTTATGATAAAACTTACCATTTAGTTGAAAAATATTTGCGAACTTTGACCTGAATTTTTTTGCAGATGTGGGATGGATGTGGACTTTCACATTTCATTTGTAATTACATATGTTCCTTACATTTTTAGCTTTATGCGAATTATTACGAGTATAACCTTACCTCTGTTTTTAAGTTAACTTGACCGGACTAAAATATTCCGTGATTTATACTTCTTGGTTGTATATCTGTCTTTTAAGAGGTTATATTATGAAACATCGTGATTTCTGTAGATAAATTCAAAAAAATATAAACAATATGTAAATCTATGACTTACTTTGATTAAATTCCTGATTAATTAATTTACTACGTGGTAGAGCCACGCTGTCGCTATATTAGTGGTATAGTTGTAGCAGGAATGGGTTGGCTCGACCAGGGAAGGACCACGCTCTCACAGAATACCAGCGTAAAATAGCAGCTTAACGCTGCTGTGTTTCGTATGATGAGTGTAAAAAACCGAAGACCCTTTTTACTGGAAATGAGGCATTCCATCTTACTCCTCACGGGTGACAACGCTTCTGCATTTTGAATTGTAATAGAGGATAGATGTAGATGTCTAAGGGCCGCAGCAATCACTTAACATCATGTTGACTGTGTGCTCGTTTGTCACCATTATCCTATAAAAAATTATTTTATTATGTTGATGTGTTTTTTTTATCATAAAATACCCTTCCAGATTTTAGAATTTGCTTATGCCACCCCTACTGGGGAAAAGGTTTATTATAACAGTGTAATTTGTCCCACCACGAAACGATTAGTGGGGAAAAGTAGACGAACACATCTTAAAGAGTCCACTTTGTCACACCAGTGGGACAAAAGTGGAATGAATCGGGGATTCCCAAAGAGCCCACGCCTCAACTGAAGTCTTGCGGTGAAAATATGAATTAATAAGAAAACTTCATTACCGAATTTTATTACCTACCTATATTCTAAAACTAATTGGGTGATATCTTTTCTAACAAATGCATTTAAATTTTAATATATTTTTTGTTTAACCTGTGTTTAACACGTTACCTACCTTAAATTAATAAAAGATGAAACTATACATTTTATTAAATATTGTAATAAATAATAATAAATGTTAAGATCCTCTTGTACTCATGGCCCTCTCCGGCCGGGGCAACATTCCGGCTGAGAGCCCGTGGCATTTTGCCCGCATCCAAATCTATTGTTAGGCCACTGTTGGTGGTCCAACATGATTGTGCTATTTACTAGGAGTTTTCTTCCTCACGACTCTTTTTTGTTGATTTAATTTACCACCGGCGATTTTTCCGGCCCGATACGACTTCGAGATCCGATCTTCAATAAACGATGTTACTCCTTTTTATGGGGCCGGCAACGCATCTGGAATTATCTTGGTGTTGCAGTTATTCAGGGGCGGTAATCACTCAATATAAAGGTACTCTATAATAGTCACTTACCATCAGGTATCCGTATGCTCATTTGCCCCAGTTCATATTCATAGTTAACCAAGGGCTGTCAGAACTCTAAATCTGGCACTGGTAGCAGACCACAAGATCTATTACCTAGTCTAGAAAGGAAGACCTACTTTCCGTGTACGGTACGTAGTATGCTAATGTCTACCTTAATCAATCAATATATTCTTTATGGTGCACCAATACACATAAGAACGAGACGAAATGAAATAAATATATACAAGGTACAATAGGCGGTCTTATCGTTCTGGAAGCGATTTCTTCCAGACAACCCTTATTTAGCAAAGAACTGTTGTTTACAGCGAATTGCAAATAGGGAAGGTGTATATAAATTTGACAATCAAGATATAAATACACCCAAGATGAATGATGAAAAACGGGATTGAGCACGTCGAATATATAAAGGCAAAGAGTTCCACACGCGTATAGCTGTAACCGAAAAAGATTTATTGAAAGTGGATGAATGTGCTGGAATACGAAGAAAAAAAAATTGTTAGTGAAACGTAGATGACGATCGTGAGAGGAGAAAACGAATTCAAAGCGGTCTTTCAGGTAACGTGGAGTAGAGGGATTGAACAGTATGTTGTAAAAGGATGTGAGTATTCATGCGAAGGTGAATCGGCAGTCACTCGAGACGTTTATGAAATTCTGACATGTGATCATATTTACGGAGTCCAAATATATAATAATCGTAAGCATAAATTTTGAATACGCTGAAGTTTATTTAACTGCGTTTCGGTAACGTCCAGATAGCAAACATTAGCATAGTCAAGAATAGGCAGAAGTAAGGATTGAGCAAGCGCAACTTTAGTAGCAGTAGGGAGAAAATTTTTAAGTCTCCGCAGAGAGCTTAGCGCTGCAAACATTTTCCTACTGACTTCATTAATTTGTGGTGATCATGTTAGACAAGAGTCGATATATATAAATAAATTCTTAACTTTATTAGTATAAGGGATGTGAATGCCATTGAGGAGAATAGGTGGTATGAGAGAAAAGTCAACCCTAGCAACTAATCTCGAACTACCAATAATTATTGCTTGAGTTTTAGTGGGATTAATGGATAATCCATAAGATTTACACCTGTCCAAAATACTAGCCAGATAAGCTTTCGTTGTGTCAATAGCTTTCGGTAAATCATCCAGAGTAGATTGAGTGTAAATTTGAAGATCGTCGGCGTACAAGTGGTAAGAAGAAACCAGTTGATTACTTATAGAATTTATAAAATTTGCAAACAAGAGAGGAGACAACACGCCACCTTGTGGGAAGCCGGCAACAGTAGCAGTCCAAGAGGAATACACATCCTGTACTTGAATACGCTGTCGGCGCACAAACAAGTAATTACGAAACAAGTCAACTACAGCCGGAGATATGTTGAGAGAGCGCAACATATTTAACAAGATATCAAAATCGCATTGCTGAAATCTAACAAAGTTAATATTGTCAATTTTTGAGTTCCCGTACTATAACGAATGTCATCAGTAATTTGTAAGTGCTGTAGTCGTACTATGACCAGGGTTGAAACCGCATTGCAAGACATTAAGGAGGTTATGTTCTCATAGATAAGAGCTTAGTTTCTTGGACACCAGACGTTCTAACACTTTAGATAGGAAATAAAGTAAAGAAAATTGGCCGGTAATCAGAAAAACATTTCGGATTGATCTTTTTAGGAAGAGGAATCACGTTGGCTTCTTTCCAAGCAGAACGAAAAGAAGCAGTTTTCACGGAATTGTTTAAGTCCGGGGTGGGAGTATTAGAGAGGACATTAAAAGTATTTTGCTTTGCTTGGTAATCAATGCAAGACGTAGGGAAGTGCTGATTAAGCTGATTGAGGTCAGTACCTATTATGGTGTTAGGATTTCAACCTTTTGTACCTTAGTATGCTAACGTGTACCTTAGTATAGTAACGGCATAATAATAATAATAAAGAAACAGTTTGTTTAATGCGTGCGTGTGTGTGTGTAAATAATCCATCAAATCAATTCAGACGAGTGCACAATGTACATACTTACTTAAAGCCAGCCAACTACTCGTTTTTTAACAAGGAATGTTTACCTTTTTATGAGTCACTTATTTCTTTTGCAAAAATATACAGGACCAAGTATTCTTTTGTAGCAAACTGTGAAAAGAAGGAGGTTAACAATTCGACTAATATTTTTTTGTACGTATGATACGCGATATCTTCATCATTTGTGATGATTCTTTTTTATTATAGGTTACTTCAGTGGTGGTTCCTTATAAATTGGAGCAAATATTCTACCTCCCCCCACGGAGGGCGGCAAAAATTGGATGAAGCTTTTAATTAACTATTTAGACAACATTGAAATTGTGATATCCCTCATTCAACTCAAAGGGTTAAGAAAATTAACTTTTAATAAATAGTTAAATCAAAATTCAAAGAATTTTTAATTCTCCACTACAATAGGTCTTAGTTTCGATATAAAGATGTAAAATAATTTTTTTCTTTATAGTTCTTCGAAATGGGCTTTTACTTATATCAAAAGTAAATTCTTTTAAATAACAATGTTTGAAAACCTTTTCATTAAAGAGAAGAGATAAGACAGTTAATTTTAATTTAAAAGCTTCACTTATTATATAACTCATTAGTTATGCAAAAGTTCTTTAAATTTGTTTCTTTCTGTATTATTAGTTATAGGTATTCTATATTAATTATATTGAAAATAAATAAACCAAACTATAAATAATAAAAGTAGAGTACCATGATATAAAAGAAAAAAAAAGAAAAAGAGTTATGAAGTACAAAACATTAAAGATCAAATCACTGATGCATTGTGTTGTGTATTAATATTACTCTAGAAACTGATAAACTATTATTTAAAACTATTTCTCAAAGTGACATTGTGTAACAGAAAAGAAAACTACCTCAGTCACAACTAGCGACATCTGGTGAGTGGAAGATTTTAGCTCTCATTCCAACCAACCTTACTATCACAGCAAGAACCAAGCACATTTTATTTTATGTTTCATTTCCTTGAAACCCTGAAGTTTGCTAGTTTTTTTTTTTAATGTGACCAATGTTATAGTTATTTGGAGAGAAAACCAACATTAACAACGCTAACATTATTTTGATGTAGAATGTGGTAGATCATGTCAATATGAAATATGACCTTTAGTTTAGCAATAGTTTTCAGTCATAAAAATTTATTGATTATTTTTGTATTTAAGGTGGATGTTTAAAAAAAGAAATACTCTAGATACGAGAAAAATGAGTGTGTAACTGGATAGCATAATTGTTATTCTTTTTTTTTATTGTATAGGTTTGCTTGGTAGAAAGTTTTGTAAACTTTTTTCAATCTCAACTTTAGTAAATAATAATTGATGGCCAGCGGTGTTGGTTTAACTAATTTAATTTAGTATAATAAATAAAGTGTTAACTGATAATCCTAATAAAAAACATTATTTTATAAAAAATATGTAACTTATGTATTTGTATAAATTCTGAACAGTAATATATTTTCATTGATATTTTAACTGTCTTTGTTAATTTGTACAATCCAATGATATCTTCATTGGATATATCAAAAAGTTAAAAATATATAAGTTCTAAAACAACAGATATGACACAATATTATACATTATTCAATTGACTTAAGTAACTATATAAATCGGAATTCTTTCAACGGTACTGCCGCAGTGACCTAAAAAAATGAGTTCTTTTATGTAATGAAAAATATTATTTTAAAAATCTTTTCCATCATTTGTATAAATGTTTATAGTATCTATAATGTTTCTCACTCCTAATCAAGGCAGGTGAAGTAAATAACTAATCCTTCGATGGATAAAAGGCAACAGTCATTCCAGAGGCAATGACTAATCTAGCCTGCAGCGGTTCAGCATGGAATAGAATAGAATCATTTTTATTCAATATAGATTCCAAGAATACTTATTGAAAGCCATTTAAGCATTACCACTAGTATGGACAAGTGGGACTTTTTTTAAATATTAATTTATAACATATTTTATATGATTAAGTAAGAAAACATAAACAGCATGGTAGTGATCACCTCACACCTGTTAGCTCAGCTAAAGTTAATAACTAATATAAGCACTAACTGGGCACAGATCATTTGATGAAAGATATCATGGACAGCCCTCTTTGCCAAGCCTATATGGAGTGTGAAGAGATGTCAGCTATGTCATACTCTAATGCATTGTGTTCACATGTTTGGCTAAGTACCTTAACCTGTTTAAGTCACACATCCAGGAATCTTTAACAACATTAAAGTTTATAAGATTCCTTGCGGAGCTAGGATGGCTCAAATAGTTAAAGAGTTGCAGAAATCAGTCTATGTAACATAATTGAATTGAATGAAATTTTTATGATCTATAGTAAATCATTAATATTAGAAATGAATTTAAAATAAATGAAAAACAAATGTAATTTTTAAATTTATTTACCCAGCCTAAAAAAACTTAACGGTTGGATTTTGCAACACGTTCCAACTCATCCTTCTTCTTGATGGCATATGAGTTAGATGAACCCTTTGCTGCATTGATAAGCTCATCAGCGACACATTCAGCAATGGTCTTGATGTTTCTGAAAGCTGCTTCACGTGCGCCAGTGCACAGCAGCCAGATAGCTTGGTTCACACGACGGAGGGGGGAAACATCAACAGCTTGACGGCGAACAGTACCAGCGCGACCAATCCTAGTGGAGTCTTCACGAGGACCAGAATTAATAATAGCAGTAGCTAAAACTTGAAGAGGGTTCTCTCCAGTTAAGAGGTGGATAATTTCGAAGGCATGTTTCACAATACGAACTGCCATTAATTTCTTACCGTTGTTACGGCCATGCATCATTAGGGAGTTGGTTAGCCGTTCGACGATAGGGCATTGCGCTTTCCGGAATCGCTTGTGTGCGTACCTACCAGCAGAGTGCGGCAGGTACTTAGCGTCTTTTTCTTTCACGGAAATATAATCCTGAACAGACATATCTGGAACCTGAACATCGTAATAGCTCCATCTTCCGAATAATTTGATTTCAGGAATGTCAGCCGGCTGGGGTGGTGGCATGGTGTCCACGGCCATGCTGCCCGCTTCCATGCTATCGTCGTTCCAGTTTTCTTCTGTCATTTTTAGCGCCTAAAACAATCGAAAATACTTTTATTTGACTATTATTCCTATTTTATTTGCAAACAAAACTTATTTATTTCGCAAAACACATACTTTTTGGCTAAACAGAAATTATAACCTCGTGTTGTCAAAAGAACACGATAAAAAGGAAGTTGGTCGCATGTACAGTTTACAAAGACATAGGAAATATGTTGGCAATACGAGAAAATGTTACCAGCAAGCGACCAAAAAAGGAATCTAAGCAAAGAGTAATATTAAGCCAAAGCAAAGTTAGCCAAGTGGACAAGTTAAGATTATAAGATTATAGTTAAGTATTATTATTAATACTTCTTATGATTATTTCTAATCTTATTCTGTGCTTTTATTAAGTACCTAAGACAATATATAATATATAACAGTATAAGACGCGGTTTAACTCTTTTTTATGAATATTATGTCTGCGGTTTGATGGAATAGTCAGCAAAATCACCTTAATATATTTAAAGTTGATTTAAAAAATATTAAAATTACTTTTAGGTCAACAATCAGGCCCGGATACAATACGGTGCAATTAAATTATAAACACCTCGTATATTTTAATCAAATATCGAATTTAAAATTTGCAGTACCTAAAGTGAAAATTTGTATTTTTCATATTTAATCCTGACACTCTAGGTGTTGATTCACAACAGATAACATGACGCGGAACATTTTAGTTTTAAAGTTATGTAAAAATAGTCTACAAAGTACTTAAAAGTTCACGCACTAAGTATATAACATTGGTTTAAGCATTAATTCATAATTTATATGAGATACATTAAAGAATTATACTTTTTTAAAACTACTTTGCTTAAAGTAAAAATCATAAACGACTAATTATTTAAAAAATATATTGGTAAATCCAATTGGGCATACCTTAAGCGCATTAAAAAAATTACGTATAACATGATTATACGGAATTATTAAAGTAGTTTAAATACATTTCGACAGCACTATCGGCTTCAACACCCTCGAAAACCATGAAAATGACACCCATGATGAAAAAATTGATACCTATTGCAGCTGCCATATTGGGTTTACATTTCGACAGCACTATCGGCTTCAACACTCTTGAAAACCATGAAAATGACACCCGAGATGAAAAAATTGGTACCAACTTCAGCCGCCATCTTGGATTTACATTTCGACAGCACTAACGGATTCAACACCCTCGAAAACCATGAAAATGACACCCAAAATGAAAAACTTGATATCTATTGCAGCCGCCACCTTGGATTTACATTTCGACAGCACTATCGGCATCAGCACCCCCGAAAACCATGAAAATGACACCAATGATGAAAAAATTTATATCTATTGCAGCCGCCATCTTGGATTTACATTTCGATAGCACCATGAAGTTATAGATAAAGATGGAGACCACACTCCAAATACCTACTTGAAGCTTAAACTATGTATTACTATCTCGCTCTCTGTGGGCAGACCCACCCTTTCTAAGTAGGTAACCTTTATTTTATTTTTCCCAGGATATCGCTATAAGTAGTTGAGTTACATTAAGTGTTTTATTTATAAATATCTATATATCTGTTTACTACTAAGACCTAGCCTATATAGATTATATATTTTTGTACATTTTTTTTTGGGAATTGACTAGTTTTATGAAGAAAGGTTTTCATTTCCATGGGCAGAACCGGTATTAAAATATGACCACGCATTTCCGTCACAACCCATATAATGCCGAGACTATTTAGAAAATGTGGAAAATAAATATATCAGAGAATATTTTATAACTACCATTTCGATAATGTATTTTCTGGTTATTGTATACAATTCCTAAACGGTACCAACGAAATATAAAATTAAAATTTATTAAAACCCCAGGTGATCAATGAATTGGGAAAAATATACCTGATTTATTGTTCAGGCAGACTAAATCTATTTCTGTACAATTATTTAAAAAAAATATCACGAGGACTAAAGCAGCGTAGCGGCGCTCCTGCCTTAGCCTTCTGACCTAACCCATCCGAGTCAGGCTGCTCTGAGCTGAAATGTGTATAATACTATATTCCACACATCCAGTTCATTTTAAGAATTATCTACAATTCCTAGGAATTCTATATAATAACGGATTTCATAAGATTTCTAGTAACATGTGTACTATAATAGGAACGATAATATATTATTATTTTGAGTTGTTATCAGGAAGATGCCGCTGCCCATCTCCTGTTTCATTTTCCCTCTGACATCTCTTACAACACCTTCGGAACGATATGGGGTAGTGGATATTCTCACACCGCCACTACATGGTTTGTTAAAAACCTAAAAAATAAATAAAAACACTTTCCATATTAAAATTATTTATTGAAATTTTTCACACCATGTGGATTACTCTGTGGCTTTTTGAAGTCCTTACAGATATGAGCAAAGCGCCCTTGAATAATATTTTCAATTTCTGACTGACCCGTATACTTTATAATAGTGTCCATTAAAGAAGACCTATCCTGAATTTTTTTAGTTTGGCGCGCCACTTTTTGTTTAAGAATCTTAGTTTTCATCTCAAGTATTTCTTCTTTAGTACACTTTATTTTCACTTGCACGCCCCTATCAATCTTCGAGGGATCGTCGTATTCACTGCTGACCTAATAAAACAAGAAAACTTTATGAAATCAGTATTTTTAGCATCGTACATCGTATTGCTCCGCTCATAAGGGTCGTAGCGTGATGTTAGATAGCCTTCCTGAGAAATTGGTTTTAAAAATGCAAAAAAATATTTTCAAATCAGACTGGTATAGATCCAGAGATTAGAGAACTCAAACAAAAAAAAAAAAAGAAACAAATAACTCTTCTACATCATAATGACAGTACAAATTTACATCACTTAATAGGTAACACATAATACACCGGAGCGCGCCTTCATGAGCACGCATAAATGAAGCATCATAGTGACGGTTACCACACTGCAATTGGCACTAAAGAGTTTCAATATGTATGTGTTTTAAGCTATATATAATACATTATGTAATGTAATATTAAAGTCATAATAAATACAAATAAAAGGTATGTATTTAGTAATAAAGGAAAAGGAAACTTACAGGTAATTTGTTAAGAATTTTTCGACATTGTTTTTTAAGTTTGGTCTTCAATATTACAGCCAGTACATTTCACTTCTGTTTCCTTAAGTGCAGAACTACTTTCATAAATGCCAGAACTAGTACTTGGTACAGCCAGAGCAGCTATTTGCACAATAGACTTCATGTAATGCACTTGTTGTCTGCAAATAATAACATATTTTACAAAATGTTGCTTTATATCATACATTTAAACTTCTACATTTCTAAATACATAATTATTATAAACGTTATTAAAGTATCAGAATAATGAGAAACAAAAAATAAATAAAAATAAATTGTCTACCAAAAGAATATATTATGTTACTAATTTTTAATTTAATATTATGAAATCTATGAAATCCGTCATTATATAGAATATATGAGAAGTATACAGAATTCCTAAATTTCATGCATTTCCGGTAACATAATAAGAAACATGTACATATAATTAGTTAAGGTCACACGGAAAGTCTCAGATACATCATCAATATGGTCACACTACTTCAGTGCGATTTCTTTTAACAAAAACAATAAAATTGTTCAAACTTAATTAAATTCAATGTAAAACTATTTGAATTTGACAAAGTTATAATTTACTAATATGTTTAAAACACTGATAAAACTTTTCAGCAAAAAATTAAGAGCAAAAACAAAAAAGTATGTTTACAAGTATTCAATGCCAGAAGTCACTATTTAAACACTTACGTGTGAAATCTTATATCACCTCCTGGTCACCAACTACTGCCGCAACCACGTACTACACAAGTTTGCACCATTTCTTGAATTATAACAATAATTAACTTTAAATATCTCAAACGATGCTGTGAACCACAGAACACTAGTACCCTTAGGCGGGTCGGAAGACTCAGACATGTGATATATGCGGGTGAAACCGCGGGGCATAGCTAGTGTATTATATAATCTTTGGTTAGGGTTAGGAGCGGATTTTACTGGTTGTTAAAGTAGGAAAGAACGAGGATGTATTCCAGAGTGCGCGTCAAGTTGAGCACGGCGCCACTTAAAATGTACGCAACGTTTCATCTACGATTATCTTTGTCGGTCTGATTTTGTGGCACTATGTTTAAATTGCAATGATAGTGATGCGGTGTATTGCGTGTGTGCAGACCTGGCGATGTCGTACGAGCGCACGGAGGGCGCGGAGGCGGAGGTGAGCGCGACGATGGCGTGGCGGCGGCGCGAGCTGGCCGAGGAGCTGGGCCCGGCCGCCGCCGCGTGCGCCGCCACGCGACACGCGCGCGCGCTCGCCAAGCACCTGCGCAAGCGCGCGCGCAAGGACAAGCACGAGCCGCCGCCGCCGCTCGCGTGAGTACACCTGCACCTGCGCTGCGCTGCGCAAGCGCGCGCGCAAGGACAAGCACGAGCCGCCGCCGCCGCCCGCGTGAGTACACCTGCACCTGCGCTGCGCTGCGCAAGCGCGCGCGCAAGGACAAGCACGAGCCGCCGCCGCCGCCCGCGTGAGTACACCTGCACCTGCGCTGCGCTGCGCAAGCGCGCGCGCTAGGACTAGGCGGGGGCTGTGAACTGCTAAGTAAACAACCGAACCGCCATATTTGTCTAATTTATGTTGATATATAGGGCTAATGTTGCCACATTACCGAACCCTTAGGAAATGGGATTGTAATTCACTGATTCGTTAACCCAATAATGCATACGAGACCTTCAGTTTTGGAATTTTTAATGTAATTAATCGTAGATCAACTATTTATTTATTGGTACATTATTTTACAGAGCTTAACTTCTGATTTAGTTAGTGTGGAAATTATTTCTAAGAATTTACCGGGAGATTCAAATAAAGACATAGCAATATTGTGTTCCACACTAAAAAGAGCAATCAGACCACAGAGAGTGAGATAAAGATACGTAGGTATTTGACTCAAGTTGTTGTTCCAAGTGTGGCCTCCATCTTTATCTATAACTTCATGGATAGCACTAACGGCTTCAACATCCTTGAAAACCATGAAAATGACACCCATGATGAAAAAATTGGTACCTACTTCAGCCGCCATCTTGGATTTACATTTCGACAGCACTATCGGCTTCAACACCCTCGAAACCCATGAAAATTACACCCATGATGAAAAAATTGATACCCATTGCAGCCGCCACCTTGGATTTACATTTCGACAACCCTATCGGCTTCAACTCTCTCGAAAACCATGAAAATGACACCCATGATGAAAAAATTGATACCTGTTGCAGCCGCCATCTTGGATTTGCATTTCGACAGCACTATCGGTTTCAACACCCTCGAAAACCATGAAAATGACACCCATGATGAAAAAATTGATACCTATTGCGGCCGCCATCTTGGATTTACATTTCGACAACCCTATCGGTTTCGACACCCTCGAAAAGCATGAAAATGTCACCCTTGACAAAAAAAATATACTACTTACTTTTAGTATATTATTTATTGTTTATTCTGTGCTTTTAAATATAGTAATAAAAAATCTCTTATTATTATTATAATCAAGTATTTAAGAAATTTGGTTATTCGAATATTGTGTATTTGTACAGCGATCTTTTTGAGCCGCTGAAAACAACCAAAACAATGTCCACTCACGACGGCGACTGAAGCCGAACTAAACTTAATACGAATGTACTCTGTGAACTAAACTAATTTGTGGCTGTAGATCCCCATTTACAGAAACAATTTATATACGAGGCAACCAAATCAACGAAAATTTCGCCATATTGGAGCCGAAAAAAATTAATTATAGCTAAACAAAACAAAATTACACTGCCATTTACATTCAGTGGCTTCCCACATGATAGATGAAGAGATTAAAAAATAGATTGAGTTAAACAATTGATATTTTCAAAAGTTATAGTGTTTACAAGCCACAGGGACATGATAAATCCACACCATAAGCCACTAAAACCCTTTTTTTATTTAAAAATAGCAATTAATCGATTTAAAAAAAGTATTAATAAGTTCAACAATCATTTATCTTTCTAACAATGTGCTTTTTATATCATTTATATGTATAATATGATTGCTAGATACGATTTTATTCGATAAAATGTTGGAATTTTAATTTTTAGGCGATAGTAGAACATTACCTTGCGCTTTCGCTTAAGGTATGCAAAATGTGTGTTTACACATTCTTTAAAAATAATTAGTCACTTAGGATTTTATACCTTTTTTTTACACTCAAAATAGTTAAACATCATAGAACAACACAAGCCACCAACGGTTGGGAGGGGATTAGCCATACGCAGACGTTCCCTCTGTCAAAGTATAAGTATGCGTGATCCTATGCGTACAATAAAATTAGTTTCAGCCGCATTGCTCACTAGGCTAAATCATAAAATGCCGAATCGTTCAGCTTTTTGCTGAAATAGATTACCTTTAATTTATAAGTAACTAGCTGTTCCCAGCGACTTTGCCCGCGTGTATTTCAGGGTTTTAATTATGTATTTTTCTAAAATACAAGTAGCCTAAGTTACTCCTTGTAACACCAGCTATAACTGATATTCCGATATTAACCACAAGTCACTGAATTCTTCTCCTGCCGTCGCCGAATCATTACTTAAACAAAATGTAAATGCGTGTACAAAGAATTTTACACTTCATAAAGTATCATCAAGAGATATTGTAAAATATTTTAAAACTATTGATGTTACGAAAACTGCCGATCTGTGGGGGATAGCCGTTAAAGTTATTGCGTCTATAATAGATAGAATCGCGCCTCATTTAGCTGTTATTTTTAATACTAGTATCGAATCAGGTGTGTTTCCTGATTTAATGAAGCATAGTAAAGTAATACCTTTATTTAAATCTGGTAGTACATTAGACCCCGCCAATTTTAGACCTATTTCTGTGCTACCAACACTTCGTAAGATTTTTGAAAAAAATATTCTTGATCATATATGTTAAATTTCTTTAATTTAAATAATTTACTTCATAAAAATCAATTTGGTTTCACAAGGGGTCGCTCGACAACTGGTACCACTGGTGCCGGTGTTGAGCTAATTAAATATATCTTTAATGCATGGGAGAATTCACAGGATGCTTTGGGTATATTTTGTGACCTATCAAGGCCTTCGATTGTGTTCACCATGAAACATTAATCAGGAAACTTCAACACTACGGTGTAAGAAGTAATGCTCTTAAATTAATTATTTCATATTTAAGTACGAGAACGCAAAAAGTTGTCATTAACAGTATGAGCTCTTCCGGGTCGATGGTACAAATGGGCGTGCCTCTAGGCTCAATTCTCGGCCCCTTTCTGTTTCTTGTATACATTAATGACTTACCTTACATTATAGGGGATAACCATGAATAGTATTATTTGCAGATGATACGTTTTAATTTTCAAATTAAGTCGACAATTACAAAAATGTGACGAAGTAAATAATGCTATAGCTAAATTAGTAAATTGCTTCAATGTTAATAGTTTGCATTTAAATGGCTCTAAATCGGAATGTGTGAAATTCATGACTCCAAATGTCAAACAGTTAAATACTAATGTAATTTTAAATGGGGAGAAACTGAGTCTTGTAGATACCACCATTTGCCTTGGAATCACACTAGACGCGAAGTTTCAATGGAGCCCCCATATATCAAAACTAGCAAGCAGACTTAGTCTGCAGCATATGCTGTAAAAAAGATTAGAAATCTTACCAGTGTTGTAACAGCTAGACTAGTTTACTTTAGCTATTTTCATAGCATAATGTCGTATGGTATTTTACTATGGGGACACGCAGCTGACACTGAAATAATATTTGTTTTAAAGAAGAGGGCCATAAGAGCAATTTACGATTTAAAGCCTAAAGAGTCGCTGCGACAATAATTTAAGGAAATTAACATATTTACTTTAGCCTCTCAATACATTTATGAAAATGTAATGTACGTACACAAAATAAAAGTAATTTTACAAAAATATGTTCCTAGTGTTTACAGAATGAATATCACTTCATTCTGTAAACACTAGGAACATACACAAGCTAGTAGTACCAGTTACTCGACTTCATCGAGCGAGCAATTCATTCTTGGGGCAATGTATACGCTTTTACAACAATATTCCAGAAAATATACAAAATTTGGCCTGCTCAAAGTTCAAAAACTTTATTAAACTAAGTTTGTATAAGAAGGGTTATTATAATATTAAAGAATTTATAGATGATAATAACCCCTGGAAATGAGGTGATCGCTACCAAGCTATTTCTAATTTGTTGTTTTGTTAATTTGTGTAACATACATGATTATAAGCTGTTATTTTTTTTTTAAATTCCCGCTGGGTTTCTTGCTGGTTCTTCCCAGGACAGAGGTTTTTTCGAACCAGTGGTAATTAAACAAAAGAATGACGATAACGATGATGATAAGTATTATTTATGATCTATATTAAATAAAAAAGTTTCTGTTTCTGTTTCTGCTATCTGCCAGTGAAAGTCCCGTCGAAATCGTTCCAGCCATTTCGGAGATTAGCCGGAACAAACAGACAGACAAAAATTTAAAAATTGTGTTTTTGTTATAAGTACCGTATATAAGTACTTTCATATGCATTAAGTAAAAATCTGTTATTTTGACATTACAAATAGACACTTCATTTTTATTTATTTGTATAGATTTTTAACCATATTATTGATATTTACTTCTTTTTAAACTATAAAATTACAATAATAACGGTCGTGTTGTTTCTGATTCGCTTACCAACACAGGCCGCTCACACTCATACAATATGCAGATTTGTCAAGTGACTGATCCGAGTTGTCACTATTACCGAACTATAGTGTGTCTAAAATCGTAGTTTTGTTTTAATTATTATGTGTGTTTCGTAGTGACAGACGATTTATGTAGACTCGTTCACAGATTTATCCCCGCAAAAAAGACAGGCAGACTCTCTGGTTCACCGGTGGCTCGTATTGTTCTATGTTAAACAGTTTCAAAATGGAAAATAAGACGTGTTTTATGTGCATGTTGCTAATCACACTATTTACTGCCTCTTTGTCGCAATAGTCGACATACAATATTATAATAACAAGTAGTACATTCTATTTGTTGTTATAATATTGTATAGCCGGTATATTCGAAGTCTATGGTATTATAACTCCTAATCGTTACCATCGCCCTATAATAGCAAACCACTATAATTTAATTCCTCTATAAACTATAAACTCCTTATTTCTAGACTTGTTAACTGCTGCTCATGAACCAATAAGGAAACCAGAACAGATTGAGAAATACTTATATAAATGTTTAAGTAAGCATGGAGGTGGGGGGGGGACTGTAAGATCTTTGCTTACTTTTGGTGACGAGGGGGTGTGGGTGGTCATAAATTACAAAAATTCTGCTTACGTAATACCTGAACGGCCCCAATGGGTAGAAAAGAACATCGATAAGTGTTATAGAAAAGGAACTGTCCAAACCTATTGAATTTTATTGTTTGTCAAAACTCAGTAATATGAAGCCAAACATGTTGGTAATTATGATATTAAGATGAGCAATTCATTTTTAAGTCCCTATATTGTCAAATCGCTTAATTTTTTAAATATTAGTTGTAAATTAACTTGTGGAATGTTATCCCACTTTTGGTAACGAGTTCTACAAATTACGCACACTCTCATTATTACTAAAAATAATTCTTATTATATAACTAAAATCAAATATATTCAAACTACACAAAATATGTTAATTTTTTATGAGATACGAACACTACAGACTGGCATATTATGTCCATTTTAGTTACCGGTACGAACAATGGCAGCGCTTCAAATCGGCACAAACATTTTGTAGGGTGTAGCCAGTCCAGCGTACTTGTATATATAACGCCGCGTATCCAACGAAAATGTTGACAACATTTATGATTCCAACTCAACAAAAGTTACCAACTTTTGTTCCGATGTTTTCGCACCGAATTGAAACATGTCGTCGACAATTTCAGAAACATGTTTGTTGACAACTTGCTGTGTCCAGCAAAGTTTTGTTGGCAATAATATAGCTTTAAGTGACGATATTATGCAGGCAGCCGCAGTATTTATAATTGTATGCAAAAAAACACCAGTAGTTTTGGAGTTATCCTTAACATGCGTATTATTATTGAAGTCGGTTATAGGTAAAATTTTTAATTTCATTAGTTGTCTCTCTTCTTCTCTTTTTAAAAAACGTTACCTCCACTCTAAGATTTTCTCCTGTATCGCAGGGACAGTTTACATACATAGAACAGACCTAGGGCCATACAAATACTTGTTCCGTCCGGAATCCGAACCCGCGGGTCTTAGCGCTGCACCTCATTACTAAACCACTGCGTCGCGGACCCGTCACTTGTCTGTTTCACATTTTTTGCTATTTACAAACATGCGATACGCGACTTCATTATTAATGAAAGAGTGGCAAGGAAAAGTATTAAACTAATAATCAGTGTATGCTGATCTTGCATTAGTAGGCAGTCACTAGTACTGGGAGGTCTACTTACACTGAAACATTTTCTAAGGTCATTGGCATTATACGCGAAAAAATCGAAAAATCAAATAATAAATCTGTAACTATGGCGTCAGTAACTGAGTACCTAATTATCTAGAACTACTTATAAATAATAATATAATTTTGATTACACACATCCCATAATATATTTTGAGATCGATATAAATTAATTAATGTGTCGATTAACTCGTTGGTCCACGTGACAGATATGTTGCCAACAAATGTTTCCAACAAGCGTCTCCACAGAGGGAACAAATGTTTGGAACAAACGTATTCCTTCGATGTTACCGCTGAAAATGAAAACACGGTTCCCGATCGTAGATAGTGGATTGACAAGTCTATGTTCCCGATATTGTTTACAAGTTTTGTTGCCAACATTAGGTAACTATAGAAACTTTGTCACCAACACGTGTTGACAACACAAAAATTGGTAGCAAAACTCTGGTGGAGACGCGGCTTAAAGGTCAGTGGTTTTAGAGGTTTCCATTTTATGTGATGTAAGTTTATAAAAGATATAGATTGACGTTTACGAACGTAGAATAGGTTGCCTTTTTGGATTGTTTGTTTTTTTGCTAGAATCTCAAAATCCTGTTAAATCTGGTAACACTGCTTTGCAATTTTCACCATCAAATTGGCCTGAAGGTCTAGATACCAGGCCATACACTCCAAAAAAAAATTTCACCATGAAATGTAAATGTCATTGTCAGTATTTTACTTTGAGCATGGAAAATAGAGGAGATGGCAAGACCCACCCTACCCCAGCCTACAAAAATGGGGTAAATAAAATAAAAAAAATACCAACAGACGTATTTTAAATAGCACTTTCCAAAATTGTTTATTATTGTAATAGCACCCCCGTAGATTGTAAATAAAAATAGGTAAATATCGCGCATCTTATAACGTCGATACCACTTCAAATTATTAAAATTTTGTAGGTTTTGCAACTTAAAAAAACTTCACCCTTCGTGAATTAAACTTCACCACCATCGTAAATCCATAAAATGCAATATTAAGTGCAATTATTTTATAAAACCTATTTTGTCAATTGCCGAATGCACATGGAGTGTTGGCGCATGCGCGGCACATATAATCTAGGGGTTTTCTTCGGAGGATCTTTCGCGACAAGTTCACGCCTATCTCTATTTGAATAGTAAATTGCGTGTAAGAGGTTAACTCATACGTTTCTATCTTAATCTTAATTAATAAATTAAGCTGAAGGAGAAAATTACAAATTTAGATTGAGCGCATTTCAAGATGATTTAAAACACTAGCTTAAAGATGGTATTTCATTTACTACACTTATTTATAATGTTAAGAGCGTTTTCGAAAAGATGGCTTTATTTTTGTTTTGTATCCATACAGAAAAAGTCGTTCAACCTTCGACTTTTCATAAAATTTTATCACAGTGGGTCGAAAAAGGATCATGGATGGCAGATTTAAGTATTTCCAGACCAGCAAATAGATCTCCTTAGGGTATACCTACACCATGTGATCCAAATCAAACGATATATGTATGGCTTGATGCTTTAGTAAATTATTTAACAGCCTTAGGCTATCCCGATGAGAAATTCACAGAGTTTTGGCCACCAACGTACAGCACAAGTATGTTTTTCTTTATGAATCAACATTAGGTTTTCTTAATTTAATTTCAAAGTTCATTATCATCCCATTATTTTTCATGACAATCAATGTTAATTATATGAAAAAACGTCTTAACCATCTGCACTAGAATTTACATAATTTTTGCTTAATAGAACATTTTTACTTTTTAATTTCGCACAGTTCACTCAAGTAAAAAATCAAAATGTTATCCATTCAAGAAAAAGAAATCATATCTGTGGGCTGATCATGTCATCAATCATGGCTGAGATTCCGAAATGGTATAACTCACAGTATTTCCAGCATTTAATACGAAATAAATTCCTATTACAATGAGTCAAAGGCCTACTTTAATGTAAACCTTGTTTTTAAAATTGTTTGGAACAACGGCTTTCCTAGCCCATTGAATTCGCAGAATCGACCCCTCTGCCAGGTAGAGAATATAATTCTTGGTATAGCTCGGTTACTTACACTAGCGACAATAAACCGACGGTACATCTAATCTGCTCTTTCATGCCATGAGTGAAAAAGAAAGACGAATTAGTGACCCACTCGTGTAACAGACATCTTTTTTATATTTGTGGTTTGTGGGCTAAGCTCTTTTTTAAGTCAGTGTGCTATCATATAACTCCTGTGCAACATCGTTTTACACTGCTTCGGACTGAAATTCATCGATTTGTGCTGTGATCTTGGACTTGATTTTGCCTATCGATTTGGACTTTTTAATTTGGCGTAACGACTTTGTGTGTGACTTCGGACTTGATTTGCTTCTTGATTTGGATTTTCTATTTACTGCAATACCTCAGCGCTAGTACTCCTCGGTTGACAGATTTCGCGCGAGTGGGCTCTCTTTTCCTGTATAGAACAGTTACTATACTCTTTGACTACCACAAATGAACGTCATCCTAAAATGGCGTCATGCTTCAAGGTGGAGCTCAGTGAAATTATGAAAATTGTCAACTTATCTTTTTTACATTTGAAAATCATAATGTGTGAGAAAGAGACAGATATATTTTTGTTGGCAAGGTTCATGTTTGCATGATACAAAAACTATATATGCAATTTACTGCTTATGCTCTATTTTTCTTATATCAATGGTTTGTTGTCAGTTACGGGAGTTTCGAGTAGAAGGGGGACCATCTCTATATATGAAAAGTGTCCCTAAAAACGTGTCCAATAAGGGTGGCACTGCAGTAGCATAGGATAAATAAAAAAAAAGCACCAAAAGTTTAGAATAAGATGGAGAAATAAACAAGGACTGACCAATCCGCTTGGTTTTGTACTACGTAAATAGTTGAGATTTTGTATACTGGCATTTTACTAACTACTCTAGTCACGAAATTTTTAACTATTTGAATTCAGCTGACTTCACTCCGTTCACAACAGCTATCTTCATATCGTAGTTTTCCAGACGCCAGCGCTATTGTGGTAGGTTTGGAACCTCTATTTTCAGTGAATAGTAGGATACTTTTTCAACTTTCGCCCCTTATGAGATGGTTTTCCTTGTACTCTACACTCCATATTGTCAGTGAAGAGATTTACTAAGTCTCTGTTTTAGCGGGAACTTGAACAGCAGCGGATTGCTGCTCCTGTATTATTGTTTAAATAATGGTTTGAAGATGATTTTAAAATTTAAATCTGGTGCGATTTTATGTATTAAATATCTGCGCATGTGAAGTACTAGTGAAAACGGTGAAACAAGTGCTCTGCTGGTGATGTGATTCTCAAGATAAGGTGCCTGTCTGCTTAGGCGCCTTGAGATACCATCGCCAACTGTCAGCTGTCTGCTGGCACAAATTGCCGTCAAAATCTTCCAAAGGCTGTACAATGTGACGCATCAACATATTGTGAAGCAGTAGACTATGAAGGATAATTATTATACATTGTAACTTCAGGTTTAGAAGGGCTAGAACCCAGAGCAGTAAAGGCCAGTTATTAAAAAAATCTTACGGATGCACGGATGAAACGATACGACAGGGGTATCGATACTCTTACTCGGTACAGTATTGCCCATAAGGTATCGATAGTTACTCAGTATCGTTTGAAAAGTACTAAAATACTTATAAATGTCGATCGATTTTCTTTATAAAATTTGGAATTAACTAAATTTAAACGGTAAATAGTATTGATATTCTTTATTGATACGTTATCAGGTATAGTCAGAGTGGCTTTTTAAATGCTTATGCAAATTAGACGTATTGCCACAAAAGCGCACGGTTTTAAAGCATTTTTTGCAGCTTGCGTTTTGTTCATCGTTTTTTGTGAAATATTGCCAAACACTAGACTTTGGGGGTCCCATTTTCAATGATTTAAAAAATTAAAACGTTTTAAATACAAAACAAACAACGACGATAGTCAGAGATTACAGAATCAGAGATACAAACGTAGAATGAAAACAAAGACGACACAATCATTATTTATTTATGGCGAGTGAATGGCAGACAGGTTTTTTTCTCTCGGGCATAGACTCACAAACTTGCCAACCACACAAAATTAACAAAACTAGAACGCTTTCAAAATTTTCAAGATATGATACACAAAAAATATTTTTTTTATTTTAGCATAGATGTGTGTATTATCTATCCATCAATGTGTTAAAAGAAAAGCGTGACATTGGCATACCGATACAAATACTTTGGACCGATACCTACTTGATACTCAGTTATAAAGTATCGATACAAAAAGTACTTGGTAACTGAAGGAAAGTACTTGTATTTAATCGTATCGCTCATCCCCATAGATATAAGATCAATGCTCATCCCGCATCCCTATCTGTCAGTGTGTCAGTGTCAGAAGCTCAAAAGAAGACAGGTCATATTTGTACCGTTTTATGTGAAATTAGAACATAATATCAAAAAGTTATGTGGTTTACTTTTTGGTATCAACGAAATTTTGTTTCGAGATTTATTGTTTAACTAACAGGAATCTATTATATTAACAATTCAAAAATGATACACAGTTTATTTATAATTAATCCATCTGGGTAATTGTACACGTCTTATTTGCACTACATAAAATTTCAATTGTACATTCTGATTGATCAAAGAATTACTTGATGTTTGTAATTACTATTTCAGAGATGTTTTTCTAGAGAAACATTGGCGCAGTGTTATACCCAGATCAGTATGTGACTATTATTTGGAAGCTCAGCGAGCATCACCAAATGTAAGTAAAAATAAATAATAAGGTCTCTTATAGGTCTTTTAAGATTATTACATACTTATCATTTTTTTTTAAATTTGCATGAATTTTTCTGGCTCATAATTACATTTTAACAGTGGTAGAGCCACGCGGCAGCTTTTGCTGCCGCACGGATGGGCCGGCTCGAACCGGGGTGGTACCACGACCTCACAGAATACCAGCGTGAAGTAGAGGTTTACCTCTGCGTTTCGCTTGGTGAGTGCAGGTGGCCGGAGGCCCTTTTTACTGGAAATGAGGCATTCCATCTTAGTCCTCACGGATGACAACGCATCTGCATTTTGATTCGCAAACGAGGATAGATGTAGATGTCTATGGGCCGCAGCAGCCACTTACCATCAGGTGGACTGTGTGCTCGTTTGTCACCCTTATCCTATAAAAAAAAAAAAAACATTAATATTGTATTAAATTTTGGTTTTAGTAAACTAAGTAAAAAAGCTAAAATCTGGAAGAGAAAAAATATGATAGTACAGAGGACCCCCGGTAATCCGACAAACATTTTGCAGGGCAGTGTCAGACAATCAAATTTGTTGGATTATAGAGTACTGCCTAAGACCCCCTATAGTCTGGAATTTTTTATAAAAGAGTACCTTGTAATCCGTCAAATTCCAGATCCAATGATAAGATTCTATATGTTAGATATATGTACTCTGAAGTACAAATTATATATAATCTTATTACTTATCTTTACTTCATTATGTATGTCAAATTTAGTAAAGTAAACAATACAATAGGGAGCTTACATTTTATTATAAAATTATCGTCATTAATGCTATAGATCCCTTCCAGCTCCAACAATAGTAAATAAAAGCAGCACCAAAATACTAAAACCACAAGGAATTAGAAAACTCTATATTTCCACTTTAAACTGCCTAACACTGAGAACACAAGAGAGGCTCACCGAATTAGAGCTAGCACTCTCAAAAATAAAGTGGGACATATTAGGTTTAAGTGAAGTTAGAAGACTGGGTGAAAGCATTGAGGATCGAAAGGACTACATTCTGTACTACAAAGGGGAAACAAAAGGAAGTTATGGTGTTGGCTTCATGGTTAAAAAACATTTACAAAGAAAGATAGACGAATTTATTGGTATATCGGAAAGAATAGCTGTACTTAATATGCATTTACCAGGCTACAGGCACAAATGATCAGTTATTCAAGTATATGCTCCCACTGAACAACAAGACGAACGGGTTAAAGACCTCTTCAATAACCAATTGTCTTCAGCTTTACAAGACACACACAAAAACGTTTTAGTTATAGGAGATTTTAATGGTAGAATAGGCTCTCAACGAATTGGTGAAGAAAATGTAGTAGGCAAATTCGGTTTTGGTAGAAGAAGTAAAAACGAAGAAAGGATGATTAAAATGGCATTGGAAAACAATCTTGCATTCATGAATAGTTTTTTCAAAAAAGATCCAAGGAAAAAGTGGACCTGGTTATCTCGAGATGGTTCATACAGAAATGAAATAGATTACATAGCAACTAACAACAGAAAAGTTTTTCAAGATGTAAGCATTCTAAACCAATTTAATTTTAACACCAACCACCGCATAGTGAGAGCAGTAATAAATAGTATAGAACCAAAGAAAAGTAGAAACAAATTTAACGTAAAAGTCAACATTACAAAAACACCACGTTTAGTGAACAAACCAAAAAATGAAGTAGAAGAAAAATATAACAATGTAATAAACGAAATATATGGTCCACTATTCAAGAAATTCTCAAAACCCAAGACAACTCATACCGAAAATGAAACTAAAAGATTAATAGAAGAAAGAAAACTACTCTTAAAACTAGGAAAATACAAACAAAACTTAAGGGCCATTGCAGAATTAAGTAAAAAAATAAGCAATAGCATCAAAAAGGATAGAACCAAAAAAAGAACCAACATACTTAACTACTATATAAAAAAGACAGGAGGAATCAAAAAAGCATTAAAAGAAATAGTGGAGAAGAAAACATGGATAACAAACATTAAAAGTAAAACAGGAAAACAGGAAACGACAAGAAAAGCTATAATCCAGACAGCAACTGACTTCTATAGAAAACTTTATGCAGCAGAACAAAATATCCCAGATTTAACTATAAATCTCGATGACAGTGACGATGTGGAAGACATACCAGTTTTTCTACAATCAGAAATAGAAAAAGCTGTCAACAGTCAAAAGAATGATAAGGCACCCGGACCAGATCAGATTACAAACGAAATTATTAAAACTTCAGTTATTTCACCGGATAAGCTAAGAAAACTCACAGAAATATACAACTCTATCTTAAGCACGGAATGTACACCCTCTCAATGGACCAAGAGCACAATCATATTATTACACAAAAAAGGCGATAGGACCATAATTGGAAACTACAGGCCTATAAGCCTCATGTCGAATATTTATAAAGTGTTCTCTAAATTGATTTTAAACAGAATAACAGGGATAATGGACGAACAACAACCTATAGAACAAGCTGGTTTCAGAGCGGGGTTTTCAACAACTGATCATATGCACGTCATGAAACAGCTAATAGAAAAATGCCAAGAATACGGTAAAGCTTTGTACGTCGCATTTGTGGACTATAGTAAAGCATTTGATTCTATTAAACATGACACGCTTTGGAGGGCATTAATCTAGCAAGGAGTACCAAAAAAATATATACGCGAATAACATAGCGCAAATAAAACTAGAAAAAGTCGGCGATGAGTTTCCAATAGCTAGAGGGGTGAGGCAAGGAGATCCACTATCCCCAAGACTTTTCTCTGCAATCCTGGAAAGCATATTCAGGGATCTCGAATGGGACAATTTTGGCATCAATATCAACAGCAAGCAACTTAATCATTTAAGATTCGCTAATGATATAATCCTCATAACTGCCAATGCTAATACACTCCAACATATGCTACAACAGTTGACGAAAGCAAGCAGAGTAGTTGGTCTTACTATGAATAAATCAAAAACAAAAGTAATGACAAACAGGGAAGAAATAGCCATAAAAATAGATAATGAAGATATTGAATATGTTAAAAGCTATACATACTTAGGGCAATTATTATCATTTAGAGATCAGACAGTCATAGAAATAGAAAGAAGACTGGCTTGTGCTTGGAAAAGATACTGGTCTCTTAAAGAGATATTTAAAAGTAAATACTTTTTCCTATGGCAGCCAAGAAAAAAGTGTTTAACTCGTGTATCTTACCATGTCTTACATATGGATGCCAAACTTGGGCGTTGAATCAGAAACATTTTCTTAAACTGAGAACATGTCAAAGGGGAATTGAAAGAAGTATGTTGGGCGTGACACTAAAAGACCGTAAAAGAGCAGAAGATTTTAGATCTACTACAAAGGTCGAAGACATAATAATAATAATAATAATAGCCTTTATTTCAGACAGTATTTCATTTACAATATCAGAGATATTCAGAGTATCTATCTGGATTATTCTATATTTAACACTGGATTATATATTGTATATTTTTACACTCTCGACGCTTAACTATTGTACATCGACAACCCTGTCTGTATGCCACTTATTGGCAAAGGCCTCCTCCAACCTTTTCCATTCCTCTCTATCCTTAGCAGTTCTCGTCCATATGCCTCCTGCTATGGCTTTAATGTCATCCTCCCATCTTCTACATGGTCTACCCCTTTTCCTTTTCATATGACCTGTAAACCAATTCATTATCGATTTGGACCTTCTCCTTTCCTCTAATTATATGGCCTGACCATTTCCATTTTAACTTTTTTATTATTATTGTGACATCTTTTGTTTTCGTATGTTTCTTTATGGTTTCGATTCTTATTCTATCGGATAGTCTTTTCCCCATCATACTCCTTTCCATAGAGTTTTGGCAAGTTGCTAACTTTTTAATGTGTGATTTAGTGAGTGCCCAGGTTTGGCAGCCATAAGTGAGTATAGGTAGTATACTGGTATCAAAGAGTTTCCGTTTGATGGTTATGTTAGTATCATTATTTTTCATTATTTCTTTTAGGCTCCAAAATTGTTTCACGTGTTTTGTTCTCACGGTTTCTGTAAAGAGTGTTTAGTACTTTTAAGTTGTTTTCATATGCCAGTTGGACAAGTTTCTCCCCATTTCTTGTTCTTTTGCCTGAACAATACGGACCCAATATCATTTGTTCTCCGTTTCCTCTTGCCCCTGTTCTTGCATTAAAATCTCCCATCACTACTAAATTGTTGTGCGAGTGTTTGATTATCGCGTCTTGTAACATGGAGTAGAAGGTGTCGATTTCTGTTCTACTTGATTGTTCAGTTGGAGAGTAGACTTGCACAATCGACCATCGATCGTTTTTCGGAGGTAATTTTATATTAAGTATAACAATACGCTCTGAGACGCCAATGAACTCGTCAATAAATGGTTTTAATTCATTTTTTATTAAGAATCCTGTTCCATATAAGCCTGGTGTTTCTCCTTTATAATAAAATATAAAATGCCCATGGTCTTCTATACTCTCCCCTAGTCGTCGGACTTCACTCAAACCCAATATTGACCACTTTACATTTTCTAGAGCTAGTATTAGTTCCGTTAGACTCTCATTGGTTCTTAAAGACAACGTATTGTATGTCGCAATGTGTATTTTATTTGCCATTTGGCGATGTTTCTTAGGAAGAATGTGTAATTGGATATTAGTTGGAGGGTAATAGTCTTCTTCCCCCACGGTGACTGGCCGGATTGGGGTGCCTTTAGAAAAAGTTTGTATTATTGATGTTGTGTTGTCTCGGTTCCGGGTGTCGATGTCATTTACAGGTTTTTTGGTATTTCAGATATCGAACCTGATCTTCCTCTTTCCACATAGCTGAGCATGTTAGGTCTTATAGTGTCTTTTCCTACAGTTTTGGTTGCTGAGTTGATTTGTGTCTTAACAGTAGTGGTAGCTTTCTTTTGATTTGAATTGTTTGGCGAGCCTGACTCTTCCCTTTTTCTCTTTTCTGGGTAGTTATCTCTGTTTTTCTTTACTACTAATTTATTGTATCTTATGAATGCTACATTTCCTTTTTTCTTTTCTTCTTCAACCTGTAACCTTAGCTGCTTGCGTTTTTCTAGCACTTCTTTAGAATAATCCTCCTTAATGTATATTCCTTGCGGAAGTTTGGACTTGTTTCGCAATATCAAGTGCTTTTTCCATAGCGTAGTAATAGTGACTACGACCGGGCGATTTTTGTTGTCGAACTGTTTCCCAATTCTGTATATTTTACTGATTTCGTTACTATCGAAGTGTATTTCCAAGTCCATTATGACGTCCTTCATGTAATCCACAAGCTCACATTCGGTTTTTCCTATTTCTTCTATTCCAAAAAATACTAAATTGTTTTTCCTTTTTTCATCTTTCAAAAACTTTACTTCCATTTCTAATTCAGATATTTTTGTTTTGAGGGTACTATTTTCTTCCATAATAAATTTCATCTTTTCATCAAGCGCCTCCATTACATTTTTCGTCACTGAAGTTGTTATAAGAAGAGCTTGATTATTGAGTTTCTTATCTAGTATTGATATTAGCTTTTCCATATATTTTTCCTCCATTTTTAGGGAAATTTTACTGTTATGTCAACACTGTATTTTAGTTGGCAGCCCAAGATTCTGTTTGGCAACACTAGGTTCCGTTAAGTAATACTGAATTCTGGTAGGCAACACTTTTGTTAATGTCACTTCTTAAAAGTTGTTTATGGTATGTTGTTAACTTCCCTTCAATGATTCTGCAATTTTAGGTTATGTTTCAATAATGTTTGTAGTACAATTTTTCACCTTAATGTTGGTTTCCACTGGTTTTTGTTCTTGATATTTCCCCGTTTGTGTTTTGTTCAGCAGTCTTGGTTAAAATACGGTTGATTACACTTGTTTTTGCACAAAACTCGAGTAAATATTCGCGGAGAACGTTGACGCACGTCTAATCAGTTCAATGACCGGAACCGGAATCCCAAGACCGGAATCGGAATAAAAGAAAATTAATAAAAACAAATTCAGTGTTACTTTTTCATAGTTAAAAATTTTGTTGTATCTTGCAAACGCACGCAAGTTACGTTCTATTCTAGTCTCTTAAAGAGATATTTAAAAGTAAATACTTTCCTATGGCAGCCAAGAAAAAAGTGTTCAACTCGTGTATCTTACCATGTCTTACATATGGATGCCAAACTTGGGCGTTGAATCAGAAACATTTTCTTAAACTGAGAACATGTCAAAGGAGAATTGAAAGAAGTATGTTGGGCGTGACACTAAAAGACCGTAAAAGAGCAGAAGATTTTAGATCTACTACAAAGGTCGAAGACATAATAAAGAAAATTAGTCAGTTGAAATGGCGATGGACAGGACACATGACAAGAGACAGCAAGATAAAATGGACTAAAATCATAACGGAATGGCAACCCCGTGATGGCAAAAGAAAAAGAGGCAGACAAGTAAAAAGATGGACAGATGATATCAAGATTATTGGAGGGACAATCTGGCCAAGAAAAGCTAACAACAGAGAAGAATGGAAAAAGCTGGAAGAGGCCTATGTGTCACAGGACACGCTGACTACTAAACTGGGAAATAGACTATTATTAAGTTAAAACAATCAATGTTAAAATAATTTATATTGTTTAGTATCAGCAATTAAGGCTTAATAAATAAAAAATGCTATAGAACTAAAAATATGCAATAACTTTACATTAGGAAATAATTGTGTACAAACAAATGTACATACTAAAATAAACAAAAATTATGAATCAATAAATTTAAGAATCGTCTCGCGCGCATACTTGACGACTTCCAGCCTCCCGAACAAGCCGGTTTCCGAAAGGGCTTTAGCACCATAGACCACATACATACCCTTCGGCAAATTGTACAGAAGTCCGAGGAGTACAATTTGCCACTATGTCTGGTGTATGTGGATTATGAGAAAGCCTTTGATTCCGTCGAAATTTGGGCGGTGCTGCAGTCCCTTCAGCGGTGCCAAGTTGACTGTCGGTATATCGAAGTGCTGAAGTGTTTGTACAGTAGAGCTACGATGGCTATCCGAGTACAGAACCAAAGTACGAAACCTATCCAACTGCAGAGAGGTGTAAGACAGGGAGACGTCATATCCCTGAAACTCTTCACTGCTGCATTGGAAGACGTTTTCAAGCTTCTGGACTGGAAAGGATACGGTATCAACATCAATGGCGAGTACATCACTCACCTTCGATTTGCCGACGATATAGTCCTTATGGCAGAATCGCTGGAGGACCTAAGCACTATGCTCAATGACCTCAATAGTGTTTCCCAACGGATAGGTCTTAAGATGAACATGGACAAAACAAAAATCATGTTTAATGTCCATGTCACACCTATGCCGGTAGTTGTTGGGAACACTAAGCTCGAAGTTGTTGACGAGTATGTTTACCTGGGACAAATAGTCCGACTAGGTAAGTCCAACTTCGACCGAGAGATCAATCGACGGATTCAACGCGGTTGGGCAGCGTTCGCGGAAATTACGGCACATCTTCTCGTCAGGTATACCTCAAAACTTGAAAACGAGACAGTACACTCAGTGCGTGTTGCCAGTGATGACATACGGAACTGAGACGTGGTCCTTCACTGCTGGCCGGATGAGGAAGCTCAAGGTCGCTCAGCGAGCTATGGAGAGGGCTGTGCTCGGAGTTTCTCTGCGTGATAAACTCAGAAATGAGGATATCCGCAGTAGAACCAGAGTGACCGACATAGCCCAACGGATTAGTAAGCTGAAGTGGCAATGGGCCGGCCATATAGCTCGAAGAACCGACGACAACCGATGGGGAAGAAAGGTTCTCGAGTGGCAGCCTCGTACCGGCAGGCGAAGTGTAGGGCGTCCCTCCACTAGATGGAGTGACGACCTGGTAAGATATGCAGGAAGTCGATGGATGCAGGTGGCTCAGGACCGTGCTTTGTGGCATTCTTTGGGGGAGGCTTATGTTCAGCAGTGGACTTGTGAAGGGCTGTAATGATGATGATGATGATGAAATTTAAGAAGCATGAAAATATTCACCAATGAGGGCTAATAATCGTCCACTCACCAGATGTCGCTAGTTGTGACTGAGGTAAAGTTTTTTGTTACACAGTGTCAGTTGATTGAGAAATTAGTTTTAAATAATAGTTTCTCATTATCTAGAGTATTATATTAATACACAACACAATGCGTCAGTGGTTTGATTTTTAATTTTTTGCACATTATAACTCTTTTTTTTTAAAGTCCTCTTTTAGTTATATTTATAGTTTATTTTATTCATTTCCAATGTAATTAATATAAAATATAACTAATAATACAGAAAGAAACCTTAAATATTACATTTTCCTAAGAAATTATCGTTCCCGCTATGAAATCTGTCAAATATTTTACCTCACTCTATAGTGGCTCCGCCCTGGTGGCAGAAAAAGTCGTGGATGCCCTCATTGTGCATCGGGCACAACAGTGGTGGTGCGTACAAGTTACAACTTGTTCAATCATGGATTTGCGAAGATTGTCAAAAAATATGTAATAATAAATAAAATACCATGTCGGATTACAGGGGGTGCTAGATTAGACAGGGGCCGGATTACCGGGAGTCCACTGTATTTTATAGTTCTGCATTTAAAATTAAGATATTTGAACTGAGAGTGGCACTATGCTGATTTTATTAAAGTTTTAATGAATGTGGCTATTTATATGATAATCAAACAATAATTCTTTTCTTATTTATATGATCATCATATTATTTTTAATTATTTTTATTCGGCTGTATATTTTAAAGATTTTTTTATTTAAAAAATAAATATAAAAATATTTTTATAATTTTAGATAATTGAATATATATATATATATATACATACTAGCTGTTCCCCGCGACTTCGCCCGCGTGTAATAGGGTTTTAATTATATTGCTCAGAACCCTAATTCTTTTTCTCATATATAAGTAGCCCAAGTTACTCCTTAGAGCATTAGCTATCTGGCAGTGAAGGTCCCGTTGAAATCGGTCCAGCCGTTTCGGAGATTAGCCGGAACAAACTGACAGACAGACAGACAGACAGACAGAGGATGAGGACTAAGATGGAATGCCTCATTTCCAAAATCTTACTTACTCCTATATTCTATTAAAAAGTTACTCTAAAGACATATACATTTTCTTTCATTACCCTTAATAGGTTGCAATGGTAACGGTAATATTTGCCATGCTTGGCAGACATGTTGTTAACTGCAGTTTTTTATGATTTTGAGTTCTTATCAAGAAGAGCATCAGCATCCCTCCTACTGTTTTAGTTTTTCGCCTTTGCCTCTTACAACACTCACATGTTAATTGATGGGATAGTGGATTCTTTTACTTCCACTACACTACAATATAGTAACGGTGTACCCACAACTATATAACTATACATATGCATACCTTGGTAACATTAATTATTAAGTGGCGAAGCCTGCGAAGTCACTTATTGATTTCACGATGTCTGTCCGTCTGTCCGTCCGTCTGTCCGTCTGCCCCACGATTATCTCGAGAACGGTTTCGAATTTTCAAATTCTGTTTTCAGCAATCGATTACTGATCACCCAGGCATCTGAACCTCCTATTTTGAAAATTTTTTTTTCTGTTAGAAACCGCTACAAAGCTGATTGCTTCGCCACTTTGCTATGCTGTTAGCTTGCTAGGTTTATTAAAATATAACTAATACTAACTACCAAGCTGTTTCTAATTTGTTTTGTGTGGTTAATTGTGTTAGACGCCCATTACACGCCTATACAAGGCGTCAATCAGTTCTATCAATCATGATTCATGTTTGAATGATAGAATAATTTCGACATTACACGCTCATGCTGACTGATGTCAGTCGAACCCAAATTTTCGGAGGGAAAGGACGTACCTATAAACTAAGTTCATTTACGATTCACAATTTAACGATCATTTAATATCTTGAAGAGAAAAAGAAAAAAAAAAACGAATAGAAAAAAACCTTTTTTTTATAGGATAAGGGTGACAAACGAGCACTCAGTCCACCTCATGGTAAGTGGTTGCTGTGGCCCATAGACATCTACATCTATCCTCGATTACAAATCAAAATAAATATGCGTCGCCACATGTGAGGACTAAGATGGAATGCCTCGTTTCCAGTAAAAAGGGTCTCTGGTTCTCTGCACTCACCATACGAAACACAGCAGCGTTACACTGCTATTTTACGCTGGTAATTTGTGAGAGCGTGGTCCTTCCCCGTTCGAGCCGACCCATTCATGCTGCAGCTATACCAGTCATATAGCAGCAGCATGGCTCTACCACGTAATCTTGGAGCGCATAATTGATACGCGGCTTTATTTGAAACGTATTTATGGACGAAAAATAAGCTTAACTTTTATATTTATTCGTATAGGGTGGATGCTATCACCAGCCTTTTAGTGCCAATTTCAATTTCCTTTTGTGTACCTAATGCCAGCATAACATAGGACTATGCCTTTTGAGTTTGTAGTAGGTACCTATTGTAGGTAAGTTTTAGGGGCACTGAAATAAATTTATAACAACTTTTAATTTTAAATCATGCATGTCACAAGCATGGAATATGTATTAAGATAGACGACAACAATTATTTTATTTTGATGTTTTACTTCTTACCTTACTGTGGTTTAGCTTTAAGCAGTTCCATTTTTCTTTTAACACTAAACAATTAATTAAAACAAAATTATAATAAACATTATGTATTATAGTATATCGATTTCTTATAATTTAATCATCCAAGTTTTTGAATCTTCATCACATTTCAGCCCTTCACAAGTCCACTACAGAACAACATCCTCCATAGACTGCCGCAAAGCATGGTCCTGAACCACTTTCCTTGTTATGACTTTTTCATTTATGTTCTTAAGTTATCGTAAAATTAGTATTACTAAGTTGTAGTTAATTACATTTATTGCTTGTTTTTTTCTTTCTCAAAAATAATTAAATATTGTATGATGCTCTTAACATATACCAAATGTCTGAAAAGCAAGTACGTATCATTTGCTAAACTTTTAAATAAAAAACCAATTTTAAAATATAGACGAATCGATCATAACTTCCTTAACTATAAAATAATTTATGTTCTAATTAATAGTATTTGTTCCAGTTTATGACAGCCCTGATTTATATTACATGGCTGAAATTAGGTACTTCTTATTATGTACGTCAAACCAAATGTAACCAAATACGTCAAACAGCCAGGCAGCTGATATTAAGTACTCCATACGTTTCGTATATCTAATTACAGCCCCATTAATTTCCACTATAATAAAATAAAAAATTTATAGGTTGAAACAAAAATAGCTGCATTACTATGTCTATAGTCACATTCATACAAATCAAAAAGCCTAAAGATTAGCTAATGTATAATATGCTTAATTGTATCGGGACCATAAGTTGTCAATAAATTAGGAAAATTCGCGTTTTTCGTTGTGTATGTGTTTTGATTTTTAAATTAACCCTGTTAGGTTTAAAACTGTGAGGTAATATTTGAAATATACTTTCCCCTGGTTATTAGCCGACAATATTTGTAGTTAAGACTACTAGAAATCTTATTTACGAAGTAAAAAGGCGGAAATGCTGGAATTAGGGGCGTGGCTGGTATTAGGGGCATCCCCGGGGTTTTTCGTGTCCCACAACTCGGGGATAGCCTCAAAATTTAAAATAAAATCTTTTTCTGGCTGAAGCACGTTTGGCGGGAGTGGCGACGGGCTTCACGAGCGCGTGGAAGCCGCCTCTTCAGTATATTCTGCGTCCGCCTCCATCGCTGTTTAAGCGTTGACTGACGCATGATTGACGAAATGTCATTACACGTTCAATCAAAATTCGTAACTGATAGTTCATTGACGTAAAAATCAAAATATCCAGATATTTGTCAATCAATTTCATGGAACCCGCAATCACTACATTACACGATAGGTTATTCGTCAATCACAACCGTGATTGTTGTAAAACTGACAGCAAAACCTACCGTGTAATGGGCGTCTAACATACATGATTGTAAGTTGTGATTTGAAAAAAAAAGTCCCACTGGGTTTCTTGCTGGTTCTTCCCAGAACAGAGGTTTTTTTTCGAACCAGTGGTAATTAAACAAAAGAGTGACTTTCAGCAAGTATTATTTATATGAATAAAAAGTTTGTTTCTCTTTCATAACTATACATTAGTAAAATACATTATAAGCAAATGTATAGTATTAATAGGTAAATCATCTGTTTATTTACAATGCTTAATTTAAATTTATTGGCCATCTAAAGGTCATTAAACAGTTAAATGTTATTATTATAATTATCCTAAATGAAAATTATACAATTTGACATTTTAAAGCTTGGCTTGCATATAACCTTCCTGTCTTAGGCTTCATCAGCTTTAAAAGAGTCCACTGCTAAGTTAAGTCTCTTTCAAGCTAAATGGATTTGCTATAAATTATCTCACAGAAAGTAGATTGGAGATTGCAGCATTATACAATGTGTTTCTCTATCTACGAGGTCAATTCATAAGATAATAAGATGTATAAATGAAATTAAAGTATTAAAGAAAAATGTTCCATTTGCATGCATAAAAAGGAAGTAATGTATGCTGTTTGCCAAATTTCTGCAAAAGAGCGTCTAGTTTAACACGCAGGGATTTCTAATTTCCTCCTACCTGGGTAAAGGAACGTGGATTCCCTATCCCTATTCCCTTTGTCTGTTTTAGTTTTTTAGTTGGTGACCTGAATGTGTATAAATATCAACACTCACATAATTAAATATATACTGGTATTAGTTATGAGTGTTAAAATTTACTAGAGTGCTAAGTAGAAAAAAAGAGTGTTAAGTACTCTGATATGATTATGTTTAATGGAGAATGACATCAGAATGTAGCATTTGCAATAAGAACTTATCACAAAAGATATAGGGAAACAAAGGTTTGCCGCACAAATACTCAAACAATTGTAGGTGTTCTCCAGCATATTGGAGAAAACAGGTTAGTGGACATAAGTGGAATCTAGAACCTAACTATTCTACTCAGAATGGGTTGCTCCACACCAATTATCGGAGACGAAGGAAGACGAATTATTGCGAAATTTTCATATTTGAGCTTAGGTACTTACAGTATGTAGTTATTAGTGGATTGTCAACAAACCATGATATGTTTTAACATCGCGAGCCGCCCACTCCGTGCCGCCGCCGGGAGACCTTGCGCCAGAGCCAAAAGCACCGGCGCTACGTTGCCACTTTACTAACACGCAAATAATGAATATATATTGTAGTTTATAGACCTTTTTATAACTTAGGATTTTAATTTTTTGTGAAACTTGTTTCAAAATTATTATTTTTTAATTATGTTCGAATTTGAAATCGATTAATTTTATAACAAATGTGTAAACATACATTAACTCTATTACATAAATAAATAGGCAGAGACTACGGTCTTTCATTTCGCATGATCATGCACAATGATCATGTTCTGGGAAGTCTGCAGTCTCTGAACATGTTAAGATCATTCCCACCATTACATCAGATATCCTTGCAAAAGAACACTAATTTCTGCCAAGGATGGTTCGCAAGGCTATTAAATACATCCAAATTTTAATAGAGAAGATATCTGGGATCCTGTGATTAATCAATTAAAGACAAAATTATAAATAATTAATTAAATACAACATATTTCTGCGTAGATTGGACCAAAAGTCAATATTCAATTGTTGTAGGTAGTCTGGGCTAACTATGATATTACGTCAAACATTTCATCCCCCTCCCCCCTCCCCCCGTGACCGTGAGTGCTGTAAAGCACTAGAAACTTTGGGAATTAAAATAAGTTGAGATAAACTTCCATCTACCGTGTCCCTTGTCGACTCTGCCAGTCGCCAGTCCAGCTGTAGATTTTACAATAAACTATAGTCCGTTCGCGTTAAGAAAATAGTGAGTCATCGTTGTCCGCCGGTCTGGCCACGCCCTGCAGCCAATTACAATGCAAGAAATTAGAAAGTCGAGTTCACAGTAACCAGTTGAAGTCAGGCCGAAATCGCCTCACAATATAATAAATATTTAATAGATGAGACTGCCAAAAGTAATGGCATTACAATTCTACGCCTACCGCCTTACCATTGCAAACTTAATCCAATTGAATTGGTTTGGGCCCAAATAAAAAATTATGTTGGTGCCAATATCTTCAGGTTCAAAATGAGTGACATAAAAAAATTATTAGATGACGCAATAGCATTAATAGGCGCTAATCGTTGGAAGAAGTGCTGCGACCACGTGATACGCGAAGAAAATACCATGTGGAATTTGGATGATATCATGGAACTTGCAGAACAAAATTCTTTCATAATTAATGTAACTGGAGAATCTAGCGATACTGATTAGTGATTTAAGTAATTTTAAGAAAATTTGTTTCCATTAAACTTAATTAAATGTTGAAAAAAAAAAGAGTTTTTACACCACTGTGAATACACCGTTACCCTTTAGTTGCACTGATGACTCACTATTTTCTTAACGCGAACGGACTATAATTACCATTTACTAAATACAAATACCATATCATATCGCATGTATTGATATTATATTTTGTATAATTATATTGCACTACCTACCCAGTATTCATTGTTTATTCCTTTACACCCTTGGTTGCCTGGAAGAGATCGCTATGTAGCGATAAGGCCGCCAAATTGTACATTTAACCTGTCTATTGTTATGTAATTTGTTTATTTGTTTGTGGTGTACAATAAAGTATATTCATTCATTCATTCATACCATTAGCACTACCTGTATATATTCATTTAATGTCATACTTAGCAAAATATATTGTATACACATCATGCTTATCATTAGCTGCATTTAATTTTTCTACCTACAAATTCTCTCATTTAACTTTTATAATAGCCTTGTGATTAGATGAGGAAATGCATCTTCTTATAGCGACAGCAGCAATAAAAAAATTTGAATGTTACAGGATGTTCCTCCAGTGCTTGCTGCTCCTCACCATTATTTAATATCTATACAAAGGGGTGGAGTGGCTCTAGTTGCAGTCAGCAAACAAGAAGTTGCACCTCTCTTTGTTATAGAGTTTCTGCACAGAGTTGTTGACACATTTCAGGTACAAACTATAAAGATTGTCTTTATAATTAATGTATAATTTTAATTTGTTGTGATTTTCATGTAATTTCAAAATTAAAGCTTTCACCAACTTATTATTTCTTTTTATCATAAGCTACTAAAAGGTCACAGCTGGGCATGGGCTTTTCCCATTGCATGGAGAATTTGCCTTAATTGTCTACTTTATATATTATAGTTTTAATACATTTGTTACTATGTATTCACAGCCAAGCCCCTTGAAAATGACAGTTACCATGATTTTTTTTTATTTTATAAGTAAGGGTGGACAAACAAGCACACAATCCACTTGATGGTAAGTGGATCCTGTAGACTATAAACACTACATCTATCCTTCATTAATAATCAAATTGCGGATGTGTTGTCACCCCTAAGGACTAAAATGAAATTAATACCTTATTACCACGTGCTGTACAGTGAAGGAAAACATTGTGAGGAAACCGGCATGTCTTAGAAATTAACAAAAATGTATTTCGAAGACATTTGAAGTCCACCAACATGCATTGGAGCAGAGCGGCGGACTTTTTCTAGCTCTAAAACCTTCCCATAAATGAGAGGAGGCCTGTGTCCATGAGTGCGATGTAGTAGACTGTAACTTTACCAATGAAAAGGATTTCTTCACTTATCATACAAAACAAAACAGTGATATGGTGCTAAATCACACTTTTATTCAGTGCGATCGCGGCTCTTCCTTCTCCACAATTTCACCACGTGCTCGGGTGTGTAGAATGACATTATGAGGAAACCAGCATGTCTGAGTAATAAAATACTTTGAGAACGTGAAGTGTGCCTGAACACATTGGAGCAGCACAGTGGACTAATTGTTCCATAACCCTCTGATAAATGGGAGTGGGCTTGTGCTCATCAGTAGGACGTATATGAGCTGCAACTTTTTTACTTTATATTCATAATATAAAAGAAATTTTAATTTTGTTTTACTAATATTACATACATTCATATCGTGTAGTGGTGGTATTAGGGACAGTTTCAGGTTGGAGTCGAAATATGTATGGAGTTGAGATGAGTGTGTAAGTAGACTGTATAACTAACTTTGATTTACTTCTTGAAGAGAGCTTTACTTTACTAACTTGACTTGACTATTAAACTGAGTACTAAGAGGACTGTATAAAGAAAGGTGGGACAATTTAACAACGGAGTGTGGCACGTAACAGGGTATGAGGGGGTGACGGGGAGGCGGCTCCCTTCGCCGTCCGTAACAGGCGGCGTAAAAGAATCTTCTTCACCATATCATATCGTGCTTGTCGTAAGATAAAAAAACAGCAGAAATCTATGGAGGAGGCCTGTGTTCAGCAGTGGAATTTTAATGGACTGTAATGATGAAAATAATGATTGTTGATGATACGTACATTTACTACTTGATTTTTTTTTCATTTCAGGATTATTTCTCGGATTGTACAGAAACTATTATTAAAGAAAATTATGTTGTTGTTTATGAGGTAAATTTCTTTGTATAATGTTATGTATTTAATTAAAAAAAAAACATTAATACTTATAAAAAATTCTTTCGTTCCAGCTGTTGGATGAGATGTTGGACAATGGTTTCCCATTAGCTACAGAAAGTAATATTCTTAAGGAATTGATTAAACCACCCAACATTCTAAGAACGATTGCCAATACTGTCACTGGGAAATCTAAGTAAATAAAATATGTTCATTTATTTATAATTGTGAGATTTTGTGTAGTTATTTAAAATTGTTTATATTTTAGTGTTTCTTCAATATTACCATCTGGTCAGTTGTCAAATGTGCCGTGGCGCCGTTCGGGCGTGAAATATGCCAACAATGAGGCATACTTTGATGTTGTTGAAGAAGTAGATGCAATTATAGACAAAAGCGGTGCCACAGTCTCTGCTGAAATACAAGGATATGTAAGTGAATAACCAAATTGTTGAACGCAATATTAGTTTTAGTATATTACGATTTTAAATTAAGTTATGTAAAAAAATCATAGATTTGGCATCCATCCGGTGATGTCATAGTCTACAGTCTCAAGAATACAACAGATCCAAATTTGTTTTGTAATGCTCATTAAAGAAATGTTCTTTTAATGTCAAAAACTAAATGTCAGCTTAATGATGTCAGGTGTCAGCTTAATATTATCGGGGGACAGCTTAATGTTGTCGGTTATCAGCTTACTGTTGTCGGGTGTCAGCTTACTGAAGTCGTGTTTTAAATTATTTAAATAAGTCATAGATTTGGCATCCATCCGAAAACAGATCCAAATTTGTTTATGTAATACTTATTAAAGAAATGTTCTATCAATGTCAAAAAACAAATTTCAGCTTAATGATGTAAGGTGTCAGTTTACTGTTGTCGGATATCAGCTTACTGCTGTCGGGTATCAGCTTACTATTGCCTGTTGTTAGCTTACTGTTGTCGTGTGTTAGCTTACTGTTATAGTGTGTCAGATTACTGTTGTCGGGTTTAGATTACATTCGTCGGGTGTCAGCTTATTGTTGTCGTGTGTCAGGTTATTGTTGTCGTGTGTCAGCTTACTGTTGTCGGGTATCAGCATACTGTTGTCTGGTGTCAGCTTACTGTTGTCAGATGTCAGAACTGGCTGCATTGCAGTTTGACGCTCGCAATTCAGTATGATTCTTTCTTATTCCTTATCCAGGATTTCCCTTTCGCTTATGCATTTCTTAATTTATCAAATATTAAATAAACATTCTTATTAAAATACTATTCATGAGCCGTAAAAGCGAAACTTTTTTATACATATCGTATAGGAATATCACGGGGTTCATAGTAAATGGAGTCATAGATACTTTTAATCAAATAAACATCCTATCAATATTTAAAATATTAAAAAATCTAACTTAAAACAGTAACAGTTAAAAGTGAAAGGTACGTAGTTGCTATTATTAATACTTTGAAAATAAAGGAGACTTAATAAACAAAGGTAAATAGATGAGTGAATGTTGAAGAATGTCTAACATTTTGACATAGATGTATCAATGCTAACAATTGTAGGTAGACCTTTTTTAAATAAATAAATAAATAAATGCTTATGTCACCTATTAAAAATACAACATAATTACTTGGCAATATAATAAGTTGCAGAGCCACAAATACAACTTAGAAATAATTATTCCGGATCTGGATGTTTGTATTTATGAAATTTATATATGTAAACTGCGTCCACGATCCAGGAGAAAATCAAAAATGTGGCAATAACGTTTTTTAAACAAAGAGGAAAGTATTTAAAAGCAATGTTGTTTTTTTTAATTGTAGATTGATTGCTGCATTAAATTAAGTGGAATGCCAGATTTAACACTGACCTTTGTAAATCCCAGATTATTTGATGATGTTTCCTTTCATCCATGTGTGAGATTCAAGAGATGGGAGGTAAGTTAAATAAGTCGAGAGAAGTTTGTTGTAATTATAAACAATACTTATAAAGTTGTTTAAAATCTGTTTTTACATTTTAGTCCGAGAGAATATTATCATTCATTCCACCTGATGGCAATTTCCGATTGATGTCGTATCATATTGGATCACAAAGTGTTGTAGCCATTCCAATTTATGTCCGGCATAGTCTTACACTAAGATCTAATGGAGACCAAGGAAGATTAGAAATGACTGTTGGACCAAAGCAAACAATGGGAAGAACGTTAGAAAGTAAGTATTAAGTTCATTATTTATGCAGTTTATTTTAAGTCTTTATTTTGAACATATAGTCTCACTTCACTTATAATACTCATAGTGTATGGCTCTATAGCAGAACTAGCTGAGTGAGTGAAACCAAACCGAAATCTCAGAAATATATAGGAATTTCGTAGCTAGTTAGGTTAGGTTTTGATTATGGTTAGTGAAAAATTGTTAACTTACCTAAAGCACATGAGTAAAGAAATCGTACCGTACAGAGGCAAAGGTTCATACAACTGCGCTGTGATAGATACACTACTACAAGCTTGAGGCACGTGTGTGTGTGTGTGTGAGTACTGGCGGCACGTCACGTACGGAGAGAAACTGTTTTAAACCGGCTCGACCAGTGCTCAAACTCCTGGTTGTGGAGAAAATAATAAGTGTCAAATTTTGTTATTTAAAGAATTATTCTTATCAAATGAAATATAAAAAAGTGTAAATATGGTTTACGTAGATTTAAATCTTATCGAGGTTGCCGCAAGAGATACCGCTGATTTTGTAAATAAAATTTATAATTTCATTGATTTCTTAAACTCAAGTACACTAAATATAAAAGATCTTTTCGATACGATAGTTATCAAATTGAGTTTTTAGAAGAAATGCTAACATTTTTAAGGAAACTAAAATTAATAAGAAGTGATAGGCAGAAAGAAATAGCATGAATTTAATTCACGAATTTATAAAATCTTTAATAAAACTTCATGATGAATTAAATCAGAAGGAATTAACTTAATTTATATTTACAAGCTGTCTCAATAAAGATTGTCTCGTAAATTTCTTTGGAAAACTCGGACAGGCGGGTGGTAACTACCAGGAACTAACATGTCGTCTAGTTAGTATTGCCTTCAATAAGATGTTTATAACCAACTAGCTGGTCTCCGCGACTTCGCCCGCGTGTTATTTGGGTTTTTTTTTTTGCGCCGAACCCTAATCCTTTTTCTAAAATAAAAGTAGCCTAAGTTACTCCTTGTGACATCAGCTATTAGCCAGTGAAAATCCCGTCAAAATCGGTCCAGCCGTTTCGGAGTAAAACCGGAAAAAACAGACAGACAGACGGACAGACAGACAGACAAAAACTTTAAAAATTGTATTTCTGTTATTAGTGCCGTATATACTTTCATATGCATTTAGTAAAAAGCTGTAATTTTGACATTATAAACGGACACTTCAATTTTATTTATTTGTATAGATATCTTAGGGAAACCTAAAAATATTAATTGTGGATACGATTTCGATATGTTACTTATGAAACTAGACGATTTTTATTTTAATACACCATCACCGCAACCTGATAATATTACTGCCCCTGTGACACTTGGAACAATTGATTATCTATTTGATTTACCAGAAAAAAAAATGGTTTAGTCAATATGTCGGGATATTTGTATAGAAAAGTGTTGTCTCAAACACCACAAAATGTGAGAGAATAAAATTGTACGTTAATAGATCTGAACAACCTATGAATATGGGAAAAGTTCTAGCCATTACAAGGCTTTTACTAAAGATAGAATTCGATTAGGTTTTTTAATAACACTTCCTGACAATTTTATCGCGTTTGTTGCATTGCTTAAGCGAAAATTTTGCGAATATTTTGACGTCGAAAGAAACATTGTAAATATTGGTAGTAAAATATTAAAACGTGTGCAAGATTTTATATTTGTTATAAAATGCGAGTGCTTTCCAATATATTATTTAAAAAAAATTACATTAAATTTAGAATTTACCTTTTAATTAAAAGCCACAACTAATTGTTGAAGAACAATAGTTATAAAAGTAAAACATTTAGAATACGTAGTATATAAAAAAAATATTATATCTCAAGTATCTATTAAAATGCTGATAAACGTTTTGTTTATTTAGTTTTTCTCCTGTGCCAATCCTACCAAAATATGTAAAAAATTTGACAGCTCCTTAGTAGCTTTGCCTCTGTACAGTTTCTTTACTCATGTGCCTAAAGCAAATACAAAGTCGTTTTTACTTCCTACCTATAATTCGAGAGTTTTAATTTTTTTAGTCGTAAAATTTCATGCAACTTTTGAAGTGATTATGGAAATACGTTAAAAACGGTCTTCGTAAAATTTCGATTATTGGACAAGTGGTGGACAAGTACTCTGCAAGCAGTTCTTTTTTGTATCTATATAATGTTCTCAATTCTGTTTGGATTGCGTTTCTTCTATCGTCATAATAACGCTTAAAATAACAGGAGTACTTAATCACTGTCCGTCTCCGACATGATGCTAACTTGCTAAAATATAAGTAGTTATTGTCTAAATACGTCCTATAGCTGGGCATAGGCCTCCTCTCATTTTTTAAACCGTCAAATTCTCTCAAAAACCCTCTTACCCTGTATGAAAAATAAAATGTGTCCGCTTTTGACGTCCTACCAGCACAGCAGTCTTACCGTCACGGACTCCTAGCGCAGGTCTTTAGATTTTTAAATCGGTTAAAAAGTAAAGGAATTGTTTACTTACGCCACACTGTCTCCTTCCATTCGCATTTAGAGGATCGTTGCTGAAGGAGCAGAAGGTTTTGGAGCAGCAGGATAATTTTATACTTACTTCAGATGTTCATGTTGCCTCACGATGTTTTCTTTTACCACCATGTTGTATGTTGTATATAACTTTATAGAACTTAGTTTATTCGTACATTATAAAATATTATATACTGATGGGGGTTCAATTCAGCAAAGCATTCGGGGTATCGAAGAAAATAGCTAGTATTCTTTTGAATTTATTGCATAATTTTCATACATTTTATTAGGACACTTTAAACCAACAGTTTTCTGCCCTTTGCGCCTTACTACTTTGCTTTTTGCCTGTATGCATTATGGGCAAGTCGTTGCCAATAAACTAAGGCGCCGGCCTGTTTGTCAGTAAAGAAAATAACCCTCCAATGAGGGCTAATAATTTTTTGCTCACCAGATGTCGCTAGCTGACACTGAGATAAAGTTTTTTTGTTACACAATGTCATTTAATTGAGAAGTTAGTTTTTAGTAAAAATTTATCAGTTTCTAGAGTATTATATTAATACACAAAACAATGCCTCAGTGGTTTGCTCTTCAACTTTTTGCACATTTTTAAATATTTTTTACTTTTATGAATATCTGTGGTTTAGTTTATTTATTTTTAATCTTATTAATATAAGATATAGCTAAAACTACAGAAACAAACATTCACCTTAACATTTTCCGATAAATTAACTGTCAAATATTATACCTCACTTTTAAGTGGCGCCGCCCTGGTGGCAGAAATAGTCGTGGATGCCCTCATTCTCGGAATCAACGGAAAACTATTCCAATGGTTTACACAGATTAATGATATCTTAACATGTGTTTTTTCGTGTTTACAGATGTAGCACTTGAAATTTGTATGCCAAAATGCGTATTAAATTGCTGTCTGACAGCCAATCAAGGAAAATATTCATACGATCCAGTGAGTAAGGTTTTGTTATGGGATATTGGGAAAATTGAGCTGCCGAAGTTGCCGAATATAAGAGGATCTGTGAGTATGATTTTTTTATTTAGTTTATACAATGCAAATTTAAAATACAAAGGTAAAATATTCAGATAGTAATTTAACAGTGGTAGAGCCACGCGGCAGCTTTTGCTGTCGCACGGATGGGCCGGCTCGAACCGGGGTGGTACCACGACCTCACAGAATACCAGAGTGAAGTAGAGGTTTACCTCTGCGTTTCGCTTGGCGAGTGCAAGTGGTCGGAGGCCCTTTTTACTGGAAAAGAGGCATTCCACCTTAGTCCTCACGGGTGACAACGCATCTGCATTTTGATTCGCAAACGAGGATAGATGTACGAGGGTGGATTGAAAAGTACTCGGCCTAACACAGATCCATTCAATTCTAAAAATCAAATCTACCCACATTATTTAGTTCAGTTCAGACTAGTTCATTGTGTTAAGTTCGAAACGTGTGCGATAATTAGTTGTGATTTTATAAATTTATTAACAAAGTAATCGGACATAATTTCCGCGAATGGAGCAAATCGAGCAGCGTGCCGTCATTAAGTACCTTCATAAGAAGGGGCTATCATCAAAAGCCATCCATGATGACATGGTCAGTACATTAGGCAATTGTGCTCTATCATATTCATCCGTCAAAAAATGGATAGTAGAATTTAAGCGTGGTAGAGAGAGTGTGAAAGATGAACCCCGCTCTGGAAGGCCTTCGACGTCAACTACTGACGAAAATATTAAAAAAGTACTTGATTTAATAATGGGAGACCGCAGATTAAAAATTAGAGAGATAGCCGAGATTATAGGCATCTCTTGTGAATGAACTCAAAACATCATTGTCAACGAGTTGGGTTTCCACAAGGTGTCTGCGAGGTGGGTTCCGCGACTGCTTTCAGTTGAACAAAAAAGGACGCGATTGACTATTTCACGCGACTGTTTGGAGTTATTTGAAGCCGATGCAGATGATTTTTTGAATCGTTTTGTTACTATAGACGAAACATGGGTTCATTACTGTACACCGGAAACAAAACAACAATCAAAACAGTGGAGAAGACCTGGTTCACCACCCCCTAAAAGGCTAAGTCGATTTTGTCGGCAAATAAGGTGATGGCTTCAGTATTCTGGGACTCGAAAGGTGTGATTATGATTGATTATCTTGAAAGGGGTCAGACTATAAACTCTGATTACTACTGCACCTTACTACGTCGTTTACGAGAGGAAATAAAAGAAAAACGTCGAGGAATGCTCAGAAGAAAAGTCCTGTTTCATCAAGATAACGCCCGTGTTCACACGTCGGTACAGTCAATGGCTGAAATTCACAACTGTGGCTTTGAACTGTTACCGCATCCGCCGTATTCACCTGATCTGGCACCATCAGAATTCTTTCTGTTCCCTAACCTAAAAAAGCACTTGGGAGGTCAAAGATTTTCGACAAACGACGAGGTCAAAGCAGCTGTAGACGCATATTTTGACTCTAAGGAAGAATCATTTTTTTCAACGGTCTAAATGCTTGAAAGGGGAGGTGGCAAAAGTGTATTGAACTTGATGGTGATTATGTAGAAAAATAAAAATATAACTGATTTAGTATGTGTTTATTTTCTTGGTTAGGCCGAGTACTTTTCAATCCACCCTCGTAGATGTATATGGACCACAGCTACCATTTACCATCAGGTGGACTGTGTGCTCGTTTGTAACCCTATCCTATAAAAAAAACCAAGACCTCACAGAAAACCAGCGTGAAGTAAAGGTTTACCTCTGCGTTTCGCTTGGTGAGTGCAGGTGGCCGGAGGCCCTTTTTAGTGGAAATGAGGCATTCCATCTTAGTCCTCACGGGTGACAACGCATCTACATTTTGATTTGTAATAGAGGATAGATGTAGATGTCTATGGGCCACAGCAACCACTTACCATCAGGTGGACTGTGTGCTCGTTTGTCACCCTTATCCTATAAAAAAAAAAGACAGGCGACGGGCAGCAGCGTCAAAAGTGCAAGACGTCTAGTGTTGCGATCGTCAATCTGACTGCAAAGCGTGATGATTAAGGCAGCAGAATTTGCGGGCAGTTGAAGAAGAAAGAAAGAAGAATTTTAAAACATACAAATCTGTTGAACGTAACTAGTAAACTATAATTCGAAAAAAAAACGGGCACCTTAACAAAGAGACAATATTACTGTTACCTTTAGATTGTTTGATAATTATAGATAGTCCAATACTCAGAAAATTGTAATGTTGATTAAATTAATGAGAAATAATGTTAAAGTTTAAAGCGCTAGTAGTGTACCTGCTCACTAAATGAAACACGTTTTTTTTGTTTATTTCTTTAATAAAGTAAAAGCAGATAAAAAGCGGGTAACAAACGAGCACACGGTCCACCTGCTGGTAAGCGTATTGTTACGAGCTTGGAGTTCGAGACAATTAAAAACTGCCGATTAAATTACCAAAATTGATACTTTAATTACACAACACTAATTACAATCTAAAACCACACTAATAATAAAACACAATCACTTTAGTTCGCAGTTATTTCGCTTCGAAGTATTCTCTTGTATCGCCAATTCAATACTGACTCGGTCGTGGTCTATACCAGCCTTATATAGGGCCTCAGATAGTTTCCAGAACATTCTACTGTAGCGACATCTAGAATGTTCGAGTACATATCGGTCCCGAAATTTCTGGAAGGATCTTGACTCTCCTAGTTCTGCTACTCGACACTAGAGGGCGCTAGTGTAACTAGTGTTGCCATGTACAAGACATTAATAGTGGCACTCGACACTAGAGGGCGCTAGTGTAACTAGTGTTGCCATGTACAAGACATTAATAGTGGCGCGCAACAGTATAATTTGAGCCCATAGGCATTTCCAATCCTCAATTAAGAATCAAAATGCATATGCGTTGTTACCTCTGAGGACTAAAAAAGAATACCTCGTTTCTAGTAAAAAGGGTCTCCGGTTCTACACTCCAATCCATCCATCAATAAGCTGCTATTTTACGCTACGCACGTCGTCACCCGTGAGGACGAAAATGGAATGCCTCTTTTCCAGTAAAATGGCTCTTTTCTCTACACTCACCATACGAAACACAGCAGCGTTAAGCTGCTATTTTACGCTGGTATTCTGTGAGAGCGTGGTCCTTCCCCAGTCGAGCCGACCCATTCGTGCTACAACTATGCTACTAATATATGTAGCTGCAGCATTGCTCTACCACATATAAATATTAATAATAATAATTTTATTATAATTATTGTTAAAATATTGTGTTCATAATTCCATTAAATTAAATGATAGTAGTAGTCAGAATCTGGCTTTTGTTAAAACTGGGTTGTAGTTGGTGGGAGTTCCTTTCTGCCGAGGAGTCTGTTTGGGTAGGTACCACCGTCTTACCTATTTTTGCCGCCAAATAACAGTGCTCTGTTTAAGTCTGAAAGGTATAGATAATCAGTGTAATTACAGGCCGTGTAAAGAGTATAGAGCCAGTAAAATGACGGGATGTGAGGCATTTCATCTTAGTCCTCAAAGTTGAATTTGTAGTTTAACTGTATATTTACCATCAGGTGGACCGAAGGTGTACTGTTCGTTTGGCATTTCAGTTTTATAAAAAAGCTTTTTTAATACAAGCATTTACTTACATTTGCTCAATAAAACGTACTTTTCAGGTATCGGTAGCAACAGGAGCTGATACATCGGGGGCGAATCCAAGTATCAATATACATTTTACAATTCCGCAATTAGCGGTAAGTGGTCTTAGAGTTAGTCGCCTCGACATGTACGGTGCAAAATACAAACCTTTTAAGGGTGTGAAATACATCACTAAAGCGGGCAAGTTTCACGTGAGAATGTGATCGGAGACTGACGGCAATGGACCGCGGATTTTTACCGAGCTAACTTAGCGGTACCGTTTGCCATAGACTGCTCCGTTTTATTCTCATGTTGCCAACTTGTTTCTCATCGTTACAGATTATGAAATTGTCAGTCGTAAGTGATAACAGTTGAATATTAAAATTAGTGATGTGGCTGTCGTTCTCAATTTGTTTAATCGATTTTGTTCATATTGTTACAACCTGTTATAGTATTTATTATGTTTTTACATCCATAGTTATCTATATCTATTATTATTATGTTGTTGTATGTTTTCCAGCTTTGACAGGTTTGTGTATTTTGTTAAATTATATATTTCTTATATTGGAATACCAAATCAAAATTTAAATTGTGAATACGTTATAAGGACTTATTAATATGGCAAATTTATCAAGAAACATAATACTTTCTTAGGCTGTGTAAAGACATTTGAAGCAAACCCTAACTTTAAGTATAATAATATTATTTAATAGTATAACAAATTGTAGTTACTAAAAGATAACTATACTTAAATATTGGCATTTATTTTTGTGAAAAATTAAAATATAAAATGTTAAAGTTGCACAAAACATGTTCATAACGTAATACAGCACTAGCTTTTCATGAAATTTGTCTTTCTGTTTATTCTTGTTTATTTGTTAAATATGTTAATACAATTAAATATTTCTGCGATACATTTACGCGGAAATAGTTACAATTTGTTATATATTTTGCGATGTTAGTCTAAATATTCGTACTACCCAAAATTTAACAAGCTAAGTTTTAAAATTTCAATTTGTACATCGAACACAATTGTGTAATATTTATTCAAAGGTAAAGTCGCAGGTCGTATTTCGCAGTAACTTAGGTATTTCTTTTTTGATCTATATTACTTTATTAATTCTGTAAATACAGGTACAAATAGTCACACTATTTTTTTACCTTGACAGACGAAATTTTAATATGAACCAATTTTCGTTATAAATTCATATTTTTTTCTTATAAAATTTTGAAATAATAAAATCCGAAACTTACGGTAAATATACGCCCTAATTCCTGACTTCAGAAAGTATATTTGCACCCGAATTTCCGATCACTAGGCTTAAGTTATAATCGCATTGTTCACATATTTCAAAAGTATATCGGATGGGACCCTTGTGTATGATGTGTAAAGGTACATTTTATGTTATAATCTACGATTAGTAAAATAAATCTTAGACTAATTAGATTAAGTTGTACTTCTAGTGGATCGATATCTCTATTAGGTATGTGATCAAAATTAAATATTATATTTTGATATCGTTTTTTTTTAATTTCCATTCCTGTTAGCGTTAGTTACTGAACGTAGTTACATTTTTGACATGCTCGAATTTAGATTTTCGAATTGTAAGCCGACTTACGCACGCACACATTGAAATAGTTTTTCGATATATTTTACATATTATACTTAACTAAACTTAATACTTGCTCAGACCGACAAAGTATGGAGTGTAGAGTACAAGGAGGACCATCTCCTTATATGAAAAGTGTCCCTAAAAACGCGTCCAATAAGGGTGGCGCTGCAGTAGCATAGGATAAATTAAAAAAAGCGTCAAAATTAATTAGAATAATATGGAGAAATAAACAACGACCGACCAATCCACTTGGTTTTGTACTACGTAAATAGTTGAGGTTTTGTATACTGGTATTTTACTAACTAAGAGTCATGAAATTTTCAAATATTTGAAATCAGCAGACTTAACTCCGTCTACAACAGCTATATTCATATTGTAGCTTTTCAGACGCCAGCGCTATTGTGGTAGGTTTTGGAACATCTATTTTTCAGTAAATAGTAGGACACTTTTTCAACTTTCGCCCCTTATAAGATGGTTCTCCTTGTACTCTACACTCGACATACGACAAAGGAAGGAAGGCTTCAAGTGAAGCCAAAATCATGCCCATCTTTTTGACACGCACTCACGCACACATTTTTCTTCTTTATTTCTTTCTAAGCCCGTAAATGTTTGCACACATGCACCTAAAACCATGTCAATGGTTGCAAACGATTTTAGTTGCACGTACATGTACGTGAGTGCTAGTTCTTGCAATAAGGTGAGCATGGTTTGGCTTGGTTTTTGCATCACTTGAAATGCACGCAACGCTTCGTTTTTCTTTCTTTGTTGGTACTCGTATGAGCATACTTGAAATATTATTAATTTTACAAGTATTGAATAAAGCTTATTGGCGAAACTTTGCAATCGCGTTGGGTATCTGGCATAATAATAATGTTCTTATTATTTGTCAATTTGAGAGTGGGGTTCAGCATTTTTACAATATAATTTTGTAAACGACGCCGCCACGTGGCAATGCACGTGTGGGGTTGCGCCTGTATTACCGTACATTAACCGATAATACGTGCACAAAATAAAATAATCAGGTCACTAATAAAAAAAATGTTAATGCATAGTATTTTACTGAACAAAATTTAAAAAATAAATAAAACAGGTAAATGAATGCTTTTACAAGTTATTTCTTTCAGTCAATATGTTTTTACTAACGCGTAAGCTATGGCTCTTCGATTTATACATCTCGCGTATCGAGGGTCAACTAGCCCTGCAGGTAAGCAGTTATTGTAGAATTTTAATAAAGGTCCATCCATGTTTTTCTTCCAGAACTGGTCGTTTCTTTTTATTAATTCGTATTTTATTTTACTGTTGCCTGTCCACATGGCAAATACACATGTTTGGCCAGTAATTGGCTCTGAACTTGGAACTGACATCTGCTTTTTGTATGGACTGTGCACTGTTGAACGTCTGATTTATATACCCAAAAGTCAATTTTATTTTGTTTGATTTCTTCTTCGGAATCAAATTAATCGGATGATAGACACTTCACTTCTACAGGACCAGGTTCATATTCGCTGTCTGAAGTAGCACACAGAAATGAAAATTCGATGTGATTACACATCGAATTTGTTATACACAGTCTTGTATATTAACATATAAAGCCCTTTATAATTCTCGGAATACTTTATACTCGTTGTTCTTGGTATGTTTTATAGATGGCACATTGCTTAAATCGTAGCCATACAATATTTGCCAAGGGAGCACAGTTAATATTTTCAAGGCGCTTGCAAAGTTTGGCAAACCATGGAGCTGTCAACTTTTTTCTTCTAGTTCTACCAAGAGTTTGCACTCTATAAAATAGTACTTCATTTAATAAAAGAATTCTGCTCTGAGGACTTTATACCAACATTAACATTACCATAAGGTCGAGTATTTCTGATATAAGCATAAGTACTGGTATGAGGATACAATCAAATGTGAAAAATGAGTCCGCAGTCTAACACCTGTTGAACCCACAAAATTTCTTGAAACACGTATGTTAAGGTGGCTCAATTCCTTTGCTTGCTGATAGGCAACATGTGACACAATATTTATTTTTCGCCCCACAGTACAGGATTTCTTTACTGTGCTGGCCACCCATTTTCGCATAAATTTTGTCATCAATCAAAAATAGTAAAAAAAAATATTTAACTTGTTCAAAGACTAAGACATGTCGATAACACTAATTAATCGTGCACTATTCTCATATGCAGGGTTGGATTTCGTGTGTATTATGTAGTATAGTAATGCAACTATACTACGCAAAAATACAGTAATTTTATCTTCAAGTCAGGTAAGAGCCGTGGTAGTTGGTCAGGGACTAAGCATGAGCTGTAAAGTTCACAGTACGCGACACAACCCTGGCTCGATCCCCGCCGGCACCAATTACATTGTTAATTGAATTTTTCAGTGCTGATTTACCGCGTGCTCGTCGGTGAAGGAAAATGTGAGGAAACCAGCATGTCTGAGAAATAAGAAATAAAATATATTTCGAAGATACGTGAAGTTCACCAATACGCATTAGTGCAGCGCGGTGGACATACCCTTGCCCTAAAACCCTCTCAGAAATGAGAGTAGGCCAGTGCTCAGCAGTGGGACGTATATAGGCTGTAATTTTTATCGTTAGGTCGACTGACTTATATTATTAGTGGTTCCTTTTAATTTTTAATATTTACTCTACAATATCGGGATTTTTTCTGTATGTACGACAACACCAAATCCGGCAACGACAAGGTAGGCGGGGATTCCCCACGTGATGTTTTAATATCCTGGTCGTCCTGACAGAGAAGGTATTTTATAAATGAGTGCGAGAGAGCTGCTTGCTTGTTCATAGCTATTTTTTCCTGTGAACAAAATATCGTAATGCAATTTTATCTCAATTCGAAAGAAAAATGCCGAGAAACGTAACGTGACGCTAAAACCCCAGCGCATGGGGAAAAAGCGTGAAACATCGAATGTGGTATAATTTAGGACAAATTGTATAATTATCTTCCATTTACAATATTTTTGAGGGTCTGAAAAAACTGCTTGTATGCATGGCGAACGTCAGACAGAGCGCCGAGCTACGTGTATTATACTCTTTCTGGAAAGCCTAGCGGCGCGGCGCGGCGCGGCGGTCTGATTTGAATCCAAACGCGGAGTTTTATAGTACTTTTAAAATACCGTGAAACCTGGCAACTTTGCCATTTTTGGAAGGACTTAAAAATTTAGGACCAATTATCCAACAAAAAATATACTGTCACACTAGGCGTCAATGTTAAATGTAACATTATATTCTTCATAGATTTGGTATTTATTAATGATTTAAACAAATAATAACATTCATCATCATCATTCATCATTACAGACCTTCACAAGTCCACTGCTGCACATAGGCCTCCCCCAAAGAATGCTACAAAGCACGGTCCTGAGCCACCTGCATCCATCGACTTCCTGCATGTCTTACCAGGTCGTCACTCCATCTCGTGGGGGGACGCCCTACACTTCGCCTACCGGTACGAGGCTGCCACTCGAGAACCTTTCTTCCCCATCGGTTGTCGGTTCTTCGAGCTATATGGCCGGCCCACTGCCACTTCAGCTTACTAATCCGTTGGGCTATGTCGGTTACTCTGGTTCTACTGCGGATATCCTTATTCCTAAGTTTATCACGCAGAGAAACTTCGAACATAGCCCTCTCCATAGCTCGCTGAGCGACCTTGAGCTTCCTCATACGGCCAGCAGTGAAGGAAGTGCCGTGTAGTGGCGGTCAAGAATATCCACTACCCCATATCCTCCCGTGGGTGTCGTAAAAGGCGACAATGGGAAACAGGTGGGAGATGGGCAGCAGCATCTTCCTGATAATAGCCAAAATTACAATAAAAAACTGCGGTTGCCAACCCGCTCGCCAATCGTGGCAACTATGGCAAATACCCCCAATAATAACATTAAATAGACAAAATACTTAAAAAAAGAAAATGGCAAAGTTAACCTCACTTTGTGGCAACTTTGCCATCGGGGTTTATAATGAAAATAATAGGATTTGACTTCAAGGCTGAAGGTAAGTTTACATAAAAATACATAATACTTAGAGTTATGATTTGCTCCTTTAATTGTGTTGTAAATACGAGGGCGGCACTGAAAATGTCGGGAATCAAGGAAGTGATACAACATTACTATTTAGAAATGTATTTATTGCTTTTCGTAGTATTCTCCGCGAAATTTGACACATTTTTCCATACGATGGAACCAATCATTGAAGCAACCATTCCATTCGGAAGTTGGGGTCTCTAAAATGGCCGTTTTGTAGGCGTCCACAGCTTCTTCAGGTGATGAAAATCTCTGTCCGCGCAATTTATTCTTTATTTTAGGGAAAGTATAGAAATCATTAGTACGGCGGATAGTCTAATAATTCTATGTTTTCTTGCTCTAAAAACTCTTTAGTTCTGTGTGCGGTGTGAGAACTCGCATTGTCGTGATGCAGGATGATGCGGCGGTTGCAGTTCTCTTTACGGAGTTCAGAAACGACCTGTGGCAAACAAATGCTAGCATACCATTCTGCATTAACCGTTCTTTGTCCCTCAAGAGGAATAGTTGTAACATGGCCGGTTTTGGAGACAAACGTGGCCACCATTTTTTTTGCCACACTCCGTGAACGAACAATTTTTGTTGGCTTTAACTCATTTTCGAACACCCAAACTCGTGACTGGTTTTTTGTTTCGGGTACGTACGCGTATATCCAGGATTCGTCACCTGATACGATGTTTATACAGCATTTGAGGATCCTGCGTGGAATCTTTCGAGAGTTCTGACGCACCAAGTAACGCGAGCCGCTTTTTGCTCTTCACAGAGCGAATGCGGTATCCATCGGGAAAACAACTTTTTTATACCTAATTGTTCATGCAAGATTATTTGTATTTGACTCATGCCAATGTCCAAAGTTGCCTGAATTTCGTGGTATGTCACATGCGATCATTGCGATCTCTCACAAACTAGAGTTTGAAAATAAATTTCTGGAAAACAAGTCTCCTGTTAAAAGAAAACAATGCCAAACGCATTGTTTTTTTTAACAGGAACTTATTGTTTAATTTTGCTTAAAATGGTTGACCTGCCGTCTTATTACTATCATATGGCCGAATAGACCTACGAAGTACCATGTGCTCTTGTGATATGGTATAAGGTTTATTTTTGCTTGAAACAGTTTGAAACCGTTCATGCATAAAAAGAGTTCGCTAATAAATAGTATTTTGTCAATCCGCCGCCGTATAGCACCGGCGTTTGTTTCCTTTTGAAAACACTTGTTTTGCTACTCTTACTAATTAGACGTTTTCAGATCGACTTTACATTTACATTTGTATAACATTAAATAATATTTAACATTTGTAAATATCAATGAATCATAAACCTTATTTTTTTCCAAATTGAGGATCTTGATTGTTTCATATTTACAAATGTTATTATTAGGTGAAAGTTTAATTTAATAAGGACCAAGGTTTTCCAGAGTGATTTAGCTGTACCTACTTATATAAATGTTTTTTTATAACTATACAATACAAAAAAATGGTACAAAAGGTTTGTAATCTCTGCATAAAAAAAGTCACTTACTCTCAATTTCAAGGAAAACACATAGAAAAACAATAGTTACCCACTAAAAACAAGTATCCTTCCGTTTGTAACCGATGTTTGATGTCAAATAAACTTAATTAGGTCTAAACAAGTAAAAAAAGCATTAAAAATAACATTATGAAATATTTGTTCGTCGCCACAGCTAAAAGTTGTCCAAAATTGGTGCCGCAACGAATCGGTTAAGCGTAATGTTAGCCGCTCCCATCTTCTAAGGATACGGATCGTGACTGCGTCTACTGTACTTCTAGCTATACCATTAATTAATTCCTCTTACGATATTTTGAACAAGACGAAGTGTGATCGCGTTTGTGGACGTGGAACACTCGTCGCGTCGGAACCAAAATTAACCATCGGCCAGATCGGAAAGGATGAGCGATAGTTGCCTGTTGAGCCGTGAGGCAAAAATCTGTACATACCTATATTTAAAAAAATCTTGCACTGTCATATATCGTACATTTACCATATCCATGTTTTGTAGTTTTTAGATGTCTAATTAAGAGAGTAAAAGAAGTAGTTGAAAGGAACAAGCTAGAAAGAACGGAAAAATGATTGAAGACTATATTTTAACAACTTCCAGGCAAACATCAAAGGCAAAACTTGTCCGAACTGCTAGGGCAAAGTCAGAACAGTACAGTAACAGAATCTCTGTAAAGTCGAAACTTCGTCATTTAAATAAATAAAAAGCAATACTTTCAAAACTTGATTAAATGTGAGGAGGCACCTAAAGTAAATTAACCAAAAACTTAAAAAAAAAGAAGGAGGTGTACTGCCGAATATGGTACTTTACCATAGATATTAACAACAATAATAATATATTAGAAATGCTGAGGGCTGGAGAGGGGGTGGTGGTAAGCCTGCTTGGACACTTTCTTTTATAATTTATGTTCGGAACTTACCGTCAGACTGGTGCAAAGCCGTTAGAGTTCCACCGTATATGGAAAAAGAGTCACAGTAGGACTCTAAAATCTAATCAGCCTTAGTATTAGCATTATTTTCTATGCGCATAATCATAGAAAAGTTTTTGGTCGAAAACCAGGTTTTCTGTGCATTTTTTAAATTTGGAAAATACATATGACAGAGCGGCCACTGGACAGGGTTGCTTTCTGGCAAACGCCTAGTCTCGTTCGACTTGAGCGCTGGGCTGATATACTGTTTCAGGCTTGTGTCAGGATAGGGTCGTCTGTGTAAGGTATATTTGTTTGGTAACTTTTAAAGTCGAATAATGTGGGTTAAGACAGGGTTAGGATAATCAAGTAATATTCAGTCAGAATGGATAAAAAAAGGCACGTATAGCAACTCGCAAAGCTGTATTAGTCCCTGCCTAATGTATGGTAGTGAAAGTTGGGTATGGCAGAAGAAGTATGAGTCCGTAAACATCTGCTGAACATAGGTCTCGCTCATGCTTGATGGTTTTTTTATAGGAGAGGGGACAAACGAGCATGCGGCTCACCTGATGGTAAGTGATTATCGCCGCCCATGAACAACTGCAACACCAGGGTAATTGCAGATGCATTGCCGGCCTTTTAAAAAGGAGTAGGCTAGGGTTTGCCATCATCTCCATACAATCCGTCTGGGATTGGAGAGCGTAGTTCAGACGCCTCGTAACTTTGAGACTGCTTTCCTTCGCCTGTCTGGGTATTCTACAACTGGTATAAGATGGTTGTATCACGATCCACAAGGAGGCCACAAGATCTTAAGTACGCGCATTCCTCAAGTCGAAGTCGAAGTCCTAGGGGATGGGGTAATTGATTATCTTATATTCATCGGGGATATTTGGGCTCTTAGCCTGGCGGCTTTTACAGCTTTATTAGATTCCCATTTTGCCATCACCTCGTCATCATCATGTTCGTAAAAATTTAATATTTAAATATTAAATTCAATTTCAAATTAATATTTATTAAATTAATAGTAAAATATGAGATAAAATTAATAAATGGAACAATAACTACGGTCTATTTCTGCCATACTTGTGCAAAACATTGTTGTTGCTCACAAAAATGCGTTCGTGCCCAAATTGTGTCGGCAAAATATAGTAATTGTTTGGGTATGTTGTGTAAAAGTAATATACATATTATTATTTTTCCTGTAATTTTATATATGGTATAACGTAGTGGTGACCTACATATATACTTTTTCATTTACTTTGTATCAAATAAATGAAATTCAGACACCGAAATTTCTGTGCTACCCGTGTAAAAAGGGTCTCCGGTTCTCTACAGTCTACACTCACCATACGGATAATAGCAGCATTGAACTGCTATTTTACGCTGGTATTCTCTAAGAGCGTGGACCTACCCCGGTCGAGCCGACTTATTCGTGCTACAACCACAATATAGCTGTAGTTTGATTCTTACATGTAAAATTCATTTAGATTCATTTTGCTTAAATTAATTCTATCTTTATGCACCTTTATTACTGTTTGTATTAAGATTTCCTTCCTTCATAATTACGATAACATTTACCGCAATAGATATGTACTTGGACATTGTTTGAAGTAGTTCTTCTAGGAACATGAGCTATGCAGAATACATTTTTTACTACTTTTTATAATTCTTACCAGGTATCAGGTTAAGTATTTTTGTCACTGTGATCACTAAGATAAGTGACCTTTAGCGGTAGTAAAAGTTATGAAAGCCCGTACCTTTGTCCGGCAAACCACGTCTTTACGCTTTTATCTTGATAAGATTTTAGAAAACTAGCGTCAAAAACATGGAATACGCGGTTGCATTAATAATCAGCTCGTTCAACGGTATTAGTTAGCTTTTAGTGAGTATTTTTAGTAGTAATGTATTTTTTTTATTGAATTAAACCTTTTGTCATAATAACTAAGTAGCATTATTGAGGGCTAATGGTGCTTGTAGGAGAAAGAGTAGGAAAATTTCTTGACTTATAAATTAATATCGGTTGGACTTGGACTCCGGCGGCGGACAATATACATGGTAATTGCGTTGTGATTACGTTGAATTTCGACAGCATATATATATATATATATATATATATATATATATATATATATATATATATATATATATATATATATATATATATATATATATAATAGGAGGAGTCCATCGCGGACAAACAACGTGACACGTACTGTCACGTTGTTTGTCCGCGATGGACTCCTAAACTACTGAACTGATTTCAACGAAATTTTGCACACTGTATGCATTTTGGTCCAACTTGAGAGATGGATAGTTTTTATTCTGATAAGTGACACTCAATATTTTTTTATTACAAATTTAAGGATTTTGATGTAGGGTCATCGAAAAGGGCAGAACAACGTCGGCCTGGCCAGCTAGTATATATATATAAAAAAGGAAAGAAACGGGCTGACTATGCGGGCGGCATCGAGGAGCACCGCCTTTTAAATCATTTAAACTCAGAGCGGAATGTCACGGGGTTCCAGTCGCATCAGATGAGCCGAGAGGCTGATCAAGATTAACTCGTTCGCAGAAATGTCGGATTTCGTTATATAATTTCGTCATATAGAATGGTAATGTCAACCAAAAAATATCCTCTACCGTGTCAGGTCCATCTCCACAATATCAGTTTAATCGCAATAATAGTCCTGCCTGTGATGATGGCCCGGTCCTAGTAGTGTCAGTCGCGGTCGTTTTCTATCACGGCCTCCAGCAGGTATTTATAATAAGGCAATTTCCGATCTATGACACGAGACCGCACTTCAGATTTTAGAACCTAAATGAGAACTGAGAATTTATACATCAATTTTTTTTTCTTAAGAGTAACATAATGTTGACGATAATAATTATAGCTTAAATTAAACCCGTGTTTAAGTGCAAGTAGAATCAGTTAAAAAAAATAAGCTCTTTATGCTATTTTTTAAATTTGCTATAATTTTTTTATAGGATAAGGGTGACAAACGAGCACACAGTCCACCTGATGGTAAGTGGTTGCTGCGGCCCATAGACCTCTACATCTATCCTCTATTAAAAATCAAAATGTAGATGCGTTGTCACCCGTGAGGACTAAGATGGAATGCCTCATTTCCAGTAAAAAGGGCCTCCGGCCACCTGCACTCACCAAGCGAAACGCAGAGGTAAACCTCAACTTCACGCTGGTTTTCTGTGAGGTCGTGGTACCACCCCGGTTCGAGCCGGCCCATCCGTGCGACAGTAAAAGCTGCCGCGTGGCTCTACCACTGTTTCGAATGGACCAGTAAATAATTATCACCACAGGACAATATTACCCTGGCGAGGTAATTATTAATTGTTTTCATAGCCGTAAGCTAACTATGAACATGCCCTACCCTCGTCCTGTTCTGCCTGTCATTGCCCAGCCCACGAATAACCTTATTAGATTTTTATACTTTTACTAGTTTTCCGCCCCGCGGTTTCACCCAAATAAAATCAAATTTCCCCGTAAGAATAAGGTATTTTCCCGTGGTAAAAGGTCTTTTCTTACAATGCGGTACGAATATGTCATGTGTGGTTATAGCACGCATGGGTCGGCTCGACCAGTGAAAGACCACGTTTTCACAGATTACCAGCATGAAAAAGCAGCTTAATGCTGCTGTGTTTTGTGTGGTGAGTGTAGAGAATCGGAGACCCTTACTTACTGGAAACGAGCCTTAGTCCTCAGCGGTGACAACGTTAAAAAATTATCACGAAGTTCTATGTCCATATCCAGCAGTGGATCTAGTCTTCTGTTTACATAAAACATGATATTTTATAATGCAATGAACAAGCATATAAAAGTGAGGAAATGGGAAGCAAGGTATTTCTGAAAAACTTGTAATTTTTTTATTACTAGCTCAATTCAGCTGAATTGCGACAACTATAAACAAAATAATGTTCTCCAGACTGAGTTTGACACGGCGGCCAGTTTTAACGGAAACCATACATATGTGCAAGACAATATTATAACGCACGTGTATGCGCAAATAAAGGTGGAGGTGCATTCCCTATTTTCTCACTCTTATATATGTAGTCCGATGAAGCGGAAAGCCGATACAATCGGAAACAGATCGGGCGCATGACCACCTACAACTACATGGTACCCGGCTGATACTGAGAATTTATTAACAAAAAATTGCAATAACTGATTTTGACCCGAGATTCGAACTCGGGACCACATGGTTAGCACTCGCGATTACAAGCACTAGACGAACGAGGCGGTCAAAACAAGTAAAAACAAAAGCCGCGTCGACGGCGCAACAAAGCGGTCATACTCGCTACCTATTTTTTTTTACATTTATTTATTCAATTGGACCACCGACGGTCTTTGTCCCAGAAAATATAGTGTAGAAGAATTAAATCGAAATCAGAATATCGATTAACAATCACAAAAAACTAAAAAAGAACGTAAACTTGTACCTGAATGTGGGCCAATATACAAAAACGTTAATTTTATTGTTTTATTATGTATTTTATGTTCTTTTTATTTAAATTTGACGCAAGGAAATTAGAGTTTTTGATGACAATATTGGCGTCGAGGTTAAATTGAAATCATATTAAAATCTTATTGGGTACGGCAAGTGAGAACACATTTATTTATTACAAGAAACTGTTATAATTTTTTATATAGAATAAGGGTGACAAATGAGCACGCAGTCCACCTGGTGGTAAGTGGATGTGAGTGGGAGTGACATCTGCATTTATCCTCAATTAAGAATCAAAATGCAGATGCGTTGTCACCCCTGAGGACTAAGATGGAATGCCTCATTACCAGTAAAAAGGGTCTCTGGTTTTCTACACGCACCATACGAAACAGCAGAATTAGACTGCTATTTGAAGCTGGTATTATGTGAGGGCGTGTTTCTACCCCGGTCGAGCTGACTCATTCGTGCCACAACCATAATATAGCTGCAGCGTGGCTCTACCACCTATAAAAGATTTTCACCCGATCAGATTATGATATAATGATACTTAAAAAATGCTTCATTATTTGAAACAGATTTTTTTTTATTTGTACTTGCAACTAATATATTATTTGAATTCAAACTAAGTAGATATAAGTTCTAAGTACTCTCTCTGAGACCAACGGCACTGTACCAACGACTGACTGTATCGCAACTCCTAATGGAGTCGAAGATTAACGTCGACATTTAGATAATCGACGGCTGTGGATGTCAGGGGAGCCTGTAACACGATTTTTTTATAGGACAAGGGTGCCAAACGAGAACACAGTCCACCTGATCGTAAATGGAATAGACCATAGACATGTACATTTATCCTCAATTACGAATCAAAATGAAGATGCGTTGTCACCCGTGAGGACTAAGATGGAATACCTCGTTTCCAGTAAAAAGGGTCTCCGGTTCTCTAGCCGACCCATTCCTGCTACAACTATGCTACTACAATATAGCTGCAGCATGGATCTACCAAGTTTATAAAAATGACTAAGTGCAAGCGTCGTCATTCGTTGGCGGCAGATGTCGATGCTATCGATGACTCAATAGGCTCGCGGTGACCTTCACTGTTAAATGATAATTGCAAAGGTTAGTAGATATTAGGACTCCTTTTCTGCCATGGGCCTGGGATCATCTGGATCTGGGATCGTCAGGGATCTGGGATCGTCTCAATCTGAAATCTGGAATCTGGGACTACCCGCTTATCTATTTTTCCGAAAAGAAACAGCGCGTGCATTGCAGTGTTTCGGTCTAATGGTATAGAGTCGGCATAATTACAGGCTATTACAGGAAACACATCTGTAGTGTGTAGCCTTATTGGTTTGAAATTAATTAATTAATTAATTACAGAGTCCATGGGCTGAAGTAGCACTAACCATCAGGTGGACTTTAAGTTCGTGTGTCATAGTATTCACACACACACATACTCGCATAAAACGCAAACAAGTACACACAAGCAATATATTAATGAAAAATCGAATAATAAATAAATATCTGATGAGAACAAAGATTTATTTTTCTGTAAAGCAATGTCACTAATAATTCATAGACAACAATACTAAATTAATCTATAATTAATTTCATAATAATATAACATAGGCATACATTAATTTTTTTAGTTATCACTATACATTGTATACAGAAGGGCAAAGTAAGAATATGACCTTGTTAGGATCTGAAAATAAAATGATATGTCAATAAATACAATGTAAGTTTAACAGTAAGATTAAAAATGTTTTCATTACATTAAAATGTATAGGTAGATTTGCAATTAAAATATATTAATAGAACACTTACCGCAGAATATGTTACCAGCGAGATGTTAGTAAATTTCATCGCAGTAAATGCTATCGGTTTCTGAGATCTGTAATTTTTAATGTTGCTATAAATTTGGTACTGAGTACTTAAAAACCACATATAATAATTGAACTAACAATATCGTTATAATAACCCTAAATATAATTGCATACCAAAGCTTATTCAAGGCGTTGGAATAGGCAACAAGATAATATTATATGCCATGAGTGACTGGAGTACTTGTATACCTTTTTTTTGACTGGCTCTTTGGTCTAGTGGTCATGAGGTCCCGGGTCCCGGGTCGGGTCATAATCAATTATTTGTTTTTTGGTTAAGAAATTCGCAGTAGCAGTCCGAAATCAGGTAGTTGGCGTTGTTTCACTTCCGTGCCACGGAAAGCACGTAAAGCCGTTGCCCCTGCTGATATCTCTCAGGTCGTGTCGGTTACCGTTTCATCGGACTATGAGTGTGAGGGAATACAGAGTGCACCTGTGCTTGCGCATGCATACACTTGGGCTTGGGCACTATAATCCTGTCCCGCGCAGATGCCTAGTCTCCGTTGAGACTGGGCACTGTGGACACTGTATTTGGAAGACATTATAACTTATTTTGCCTATTTGGTGGTAATGTGAAACTGAAGGTAGCCCGGGTTAAAGATAAACTCAGAATGTGAAACATTTCGGACCAAGTGACTTAGGGTGCTGCAAATGCAAAGCACTAAAAAAATGTAACTGAAAATATAATTTTTGTAAATTTCATTAAAACGCTTTTATTGAGGTTGTTATGCGATTGTTATTTCATATTTATCTTCATTTGCATTCATATTTTCATATATAGGATTTTTGTGACTGGCACGTTTTTATTCTTGTTCTTGTTTTCTTGTTTTTTTTTTTAAAAAGACATTACCCTCACTCTACGATTTTCTCCTGTATCGTGGAGACAGTTTACAAACACAAATTGCACAAGGACAAACATCCAGACCCGGAACAATTATTTGTAGGCCATACAAATACTTGTTCCGTGCGGGATTCGAACCCGCTATTGTTCACTAGCGATCCGCCTCGACTTCGCACGGGTGATTTCTGGAGCTCGACAACAGCGCCACATACCGGGTACAAATGTGAATCTAAACCATCTAGGAACCCAGTGAAACACAAAAGTTTCATCAAAATAGGCCTAACTGTTTTTGAGTTTTAGCGAGACACGGACAGCAATTGATTTTTATATATGGACATGAGTATATTATATCATTGTGATAATTTTTTTATAAGCTAGATATGTATGTTTTTTTACGTGGTAGAGCCATGCTGCAGCTATATTAGTAGTATAGTTGTAGCACGAATGAGTCGGCTCGACCGGGGAAGGACCACGCTCTCACAGAATACCAGCGTCAAATAGCAGCTTAACACTGCTGTGTTTCGTATGGTGAGTGTAGAGAACCGGAGACCCTTTTTACTGGAAACGAGGCATTCTATCTTAGTTCTCACTGGTGGTAACGCATCTGCATTTTGATTCGCAAACGAGGATAAATGTAGATGTCTATGGGCCCCAGCATCCACTTACCATCAGGTGGACTGTGTGATCGTTTGTCACCCTATACTACTCGTATAAATAAAATGTTTTCCAGCAATATTGGACCTCGAGCTTTTTTAAAACCATTCTCCTTGTAATTTGGTTGTATATTATGTGGATATGTAGGTAATATTTTATACAGGACTCGCCTTTGTATAAGGAAAAGCAAGGCACGTCGGCAGCGCGGGCTTGTTTTATACCAGCTACTGTTATAAGCAGCAGACGCGACATCGGCATTCTGAAAGTTTATAGGAGATTAATTAAAATGAAATTTCCATTAGCAATCTGACTGTACTTGTGCTTATCTTTGGCGTTAATATCTGTTTCATATCTATTCTTAGTAATGCGACTTTTATTATTAATGTTTATTGACATTTTCACACAGTTTGCTGTTGAGTTGGTAGTCACTAAGCATACGAAACACAGTTTCATTATGCGGCTATTTCATGCTGGTATTTGATTAGTATGATTAATTTGTGTGATTCATCGTCATTATCATCATTACAGCCCTTCACAAGTCCACTGCTGAACATAGGCCACAAAGAAAGGGCCTGAGCCACCTACATCCATCGGCTTCCTGAATGTCTTAACAGGTCGTCACTCCATCTAGTGGGGCGCACCCTACATTTCGTCTACCGGTACAAGACTGCCACTTAATAACTTTTCTTCCCCATCAGTGGTCAGTTCTTCGAGCTATATGTTCGGCCCATTGTCACTTCAACTTACTAATCCGTTGGGCTATGTTGGTCACTAGTTTTACCGCGGATATCCTCATTGTTAAGTTTATCACGCAGAGAAACCCCAAAAATAGAACTTTCCAGAGCTCGTTGAGCGACCTTGAGCTTCCTCATATAGCCAGCAGTGAAGGACCACGTCTCAGATCCGTAAGTCATCACTGGCAACACACACTGGTTGTACAATCTTGTTTTGAAGTTTTGAGATATACCTGTCGAGAAGACGTGACGTATTCTCCTGAACAGTGCCGAGCGGAGCAGCAGAGCAATTAAATCCGTCGATTGACTTCTCGGTCGCAGTTGGACTTAACTATTTGGACTACATGTCCCAGGTAAACAAATTCGTCAATAACTTCGAGCTTAGTGCTCCTAACAACTATTGGCATATGTGGATGATACACATGGCCTTTGTTTTGTCCATGCTCATCTTAAGACCTATTCGTTGCGAGACACTATGTGATTATAATAATAATATTTATGTTTCACGGAGATTGCTTATTTAAAACTAAGTATTTTTTCCGTGAGGCAATAACTGAAGTATTATTTTATGTCATATATCCAGGAGAAGGCGACAGAGTGAAACGAACCAGCAGACGGGCAGCAGTGTCTTCCTAATAAAATCTAGAAAAAAAAACTGCACCTGCCAAGCATTACTTTTTATAGGCTGTAATAACGATGGTAACCAGTAAAAAGTTCACAGTTGTATTGGAATTTAAAGTTTGGAGGTTTAGTCGTAGATCAAAATAGTTTTGCTATGTTTAGCAGTACAGAGAGAACACAGATTTTTATCAGATTCAGATCCATAGAGTATAATAATAATTAGACCATAACAGTCCATCGCTGGATATCGGATCATCACCACCTATACGATTTATGTGTTTAATTAGCGTGAATTTAAGAAATAATTTCCTTTAAAAACTATTTTATTAATTAAGTACATTCTTGGCTTCAAATGTAAATATGAGTAATATGGTAGTTTTATACTTACTGCATGGTAAATATCGTCCGCATACCAGCATAGCATACCTATTTGAATTAAAGCAGATCCTAAAAACAATTTGTTGCTTACAGCCATAAAAGGCTCCAGTAACTAAAACAAAACACGAGTGTTACATTCTAAAAAAAATTACAACCATTATAAATTTATATCACATATCCTTACAAAATAAAGCATTATCTTTGATTAAGAACATATCTTTGCTACTCTGTACCCCATATTACTCCGTAGTTGTCGTAAGAGATATAGAAAAAGGAGATAGAGAAATGAAAAAGGAGACGGCATCAGCATTTTCTTGATAACAACAAATAAGTATATCAGTAGTAAGTATAGTTGTAGTACGAATGGGTTGGCTCAACCTGGGAAGGACCACGCTCTCACAGAATACCAGCGTAAAATAGCAACTTAACACTCCTGTGTTTCGTATGGTGAGTGTAGAGAACCGGACACTTTGTTTACTGGAAAAGAGGCATTCCATCTTAGTCCTCACGGGTGACAACGCATCTGCATTTTGATTCACAAACGAGGACAGATGTAGATGTCTATGGGCCACAGCAACCACTTACCATCAGGTGGACTGTGTGCTCGTTTGTTACCCTATCCTATAAAAAAAAATTAAAAACTGCGGTTGACACGCCGTCTACTAATCATGGCAATTTTGGTAATTTTCACCCAAATGAGCCCTGTGGGGGAGCACTACATTCAACTATGGACTGATGATAGGTTGCAATGAGTGATTGAATAAACTGTAAATCATTATAAGGCTGGAAAGCTGATTCCATTTTATCATCCATTAGTTTGAGAAGTATTAGCAAATGTCAAATATAATGTAAAATAATTTCATACAAAATTGTGGCTTTATATCTAACAAGTTAGTTTAAAGTAGCGGCCAGCTAATAGACAATAAATTAAGGAGAATAATTAAAAATTAAAGAAAAGTTTTTAAGTTCAATAAGTTTATAAGTCTCATTCATTTATTTAATTTCGTTTAATTTTAAGTAATTTTTAATTCTTGACTACTCGAAGCGCTTTGCAGTACTCATGGTCATACTGGAACTCAGTTGTTCAAAGTCCTGGTGCCATAGTTAACTCAGGTAAGGTAACCTTCAGTTTTTGAGTTTTACTTTTTTGATCTTTGCAGTACGCTACGCTTTTGGCATATCCTGTAGTCGCCTCTTACGTCACCCACGGGATGAAATGGGGTGATCAATGAACGCAAAGTTGTTATTTGTGTTCTCTGGTAGTGATGGATTATCTTACACCGACAATAACTACTTTTACGTACATGTATACTTGGTAGAGGCATGCTGCAGCTATATTAGTAGTATAGTTGTAGCACGAATGGGTCGGCTCGACCGGGAAGGACCACGCTCTCACAGAATACCCGCGTAAAATAGCAGCTTAACATTGCTGTGCTTCGTATGGTGAGTGCAGAAAACCGGAGACCCATTTTACTGGAAAAGAGGCATTCCATCTTAACCCTCACAGGTGACAACGCAACTGCATAAAGAATCAATCTTTATTGAGGGTAGATGTAGATGTCTATGGGTCACAGCAACCACTAACCATCAAGTGGACTGTGTGCTCGTTTATCATCCTATCCTATAAAAAAAATACACGGCTTTCGTGAATTAACATTAAATTAATATAAGATTTACTAACTATTTAGGTCACGGTTAAAAGCCGAAGCGCGGTTACACCTAGGTTTTAATTTTTATTCGGACTACTTTACCTAGTTTTACCCGAATGCAACAGGCTACACCTAATTTTAGCCCCAAATAAATCGAATACACTTAAGTTTAACCAACCAAAATCGGATGCACCTATTTAAATATAGCTAAATCTAGAAGTAATCGCACTTCGGTTTTTACACCTCACATAGTCGTATATATACATACCACAATTACGAACACTACGCAGCAGATATTAACCGAACTAAAGACAATATTAATAAGATTAACAAGCGAAAACGCATCTTCTAAATTATTGCAGTATCTGAAATCATGAAAATATTAATAAATTATACAATGATTTCGGGAGCTTGTTTTGCGATTGTGTTGCTTATGAGATTTTCCTAAGCTGGAAAGATTTGTCGTAGTCTTGTGTTTGGCAGGTAAACAGGTGATCTAGCAATTGTCTGTTGGATCTTGTTTACTAATTCTCAGTTTTATTGGTGTTAGATTTAGCATATTCCAGGTCTTATATTGGAATGCCATCTATTCTCAAGAGGCAAAGGGAGATTTTTAATATCATCTAAGTTGACTTCTCATTACTTTTTGACCGTAACAGGAGATGGGCAGGAACATCTTCCTTATGACATTTCATTAATGAGAACTATACTATACTATAGTTCGGCCGTTCAGAGAATGCGTTCCTGACACCTATCAGTTAGTCACGACTAGCGATGAGCACAACATAACACTGAGTTCGTTACCGCTCCTCCAAAATGAACCGCGTTATTTTTAAGATTATTTTCGTTTTAAATTGGCGGAATCATTTAAAATTTATATTTTAGTAATTTAAGTAGAAACCAAAAAAAGGTAATATTAATATAATAAAATTGTTTTATTTATTCTTTGTTACAAAGTTACAATCTGTATTTCTATAAAAAATAAAAAATTTAAAACGTATTATTTTATAAAGTATAACTGTATAAGAACAGATTACGATACTGTTATTGCCTGTTATTGTTAGCACAGCACTACAAATATAAAGCGCTGACATAACCTTGTAATAGCGCAGTATAGATTTAGAAAAATATTGTTTACTAAGTTATTTGACACTCAGTTTGGCACAAAATTATAACATTCATTGATTATTGATATAATAATGTTGTTTTAATGCTCATCAATTGTTAAAACGGTAAACAACCAGCAAAAATATTTTTATCGTAACTGCAACGCCATTACAAACTTACGTCGTCAGTTCAATCGCGACGTGTCAGGAACGCATTCTCTGAACAGCCGAACTATACTAACTATAAAACTGCGATTGCCAGTCCGCCTGTCCAGCGTGTCAACTATGATATATATAACCCTATAAAAGCCATTGTTAAGCATTGGACTTTTGGTGAGTTGTAATAAATAAAATGACTTTTTCGCCGACGTTAAAAAAGTAGGAGGTACTCAAATCGACTGTATATTTTTGTCAATTGTAAAACAATTTTAATGATTATTTTTTATCAAATAGTTTATAATTCTGGTCCGAGAGTTCATGACGCATTTTTCATGTGACTTACCTGTATGCGCAGTACCAAGTGTACCCAAGTAGGCCAGGCAAACACCTGCTTATTGAATGGACTGATACCTTTCAACAAAGTTTCATGATGCATCAAATTCTTCATAAAAATTCTTCTTAAAGATGCGTCATGAGCTTTCGAACTATTCAGGGGTTGTCTCATTTTTTTTTTTTTTTTTTTTTTTATAGGATAAGGGCGACAAACGAGCACACAGTCCACCTGATGGTAAGTGGTTGCTGCGGCCCATAGACATCTACATTTATCCTCGTTTGCGAATCAAAATGCAGATGCGTTGTCACCCCTGAGGACTAAGATGGAATGCCTCATTTCCAGTAAAAAGGGCCTCCGGCCACCTGCACTCACCAAGCGAAACGCAGAGGTAAACCTCTACTTCACGCTGGTATTCTGTGAGGTCGTGGTACCACCCCGGTTCGAGCCGGCCCATCCGTGCGACAGCAAAAGCTGCCGCGTGGCTCTACCACTGTTAAAACATACAAAAGAAGATAAAGTTTTTTAACAAAAGTGGATAAAGCTATTAATGTATTTACATTTTTAGACAATGTTAACCCTAGAACCATACATGGGGTACTGGAGGACCCCAAAGCGGTTTGTTTTCTAATTATTTCTGTTTGTGTAAAACCCATAGTTTTGAGCGTCCGTGTATTTTAGTTTAGTGTTGAACGCTTCCGATTCATTGGTGCAGCGGCGACAGTCGCACTGTGTGGACTTGTCTACGAGTGGCTTGGGGTACCCCAGTACCACAGTGTAGGAAACCCGTAAGTATTTTTTTGAAATGTATAATTTTTATATAAATATTTTCATTTGACTATTTTAAATGATTTTATTTCTTAAATTATACGATCATCAGAAAAATCAATGTTTTAACTATTTTTTTACAGCAATAACAGAGTTAATGGATTAATTTCATTATTAATGTTTTTTCAGATGGCTCTCAATCGAGGTTTGATTGACGAAGATATCAATTCTATCTTAAACCACGAATCTGGTGAAAAAGAAGAGGAAGGATGTGAGAAATCAAAGTCAGTTAGCAGAATTATTTAGAGTTAAGTGGTCGGGAACAAAATACTGCTATGTTTGCATACGATGGAGCGCTAACACTTTTATGTTATTGTTCACCTAAAAAAGCTCAGAAAAAGGTGGCAAATATGCTGTCAACTTACCACGATACTCCAGATAAAAGCAACGAAATTCAATTGCCAGAAATTATACAGTTTTATAACAAAACAAAAGGAGGGGTGGACGTTTTGCGACGCAATGGCCAAAAAATACTCTGTCCAAAGAAAAACCAAACGTTGACCATTGTATTTTACGGATTATTGAATGCAGTGAGTATTAACTCCTGGGTCCTCTACAAGTGCTTAAGGGCAAATAATAAACCAAATATAAAGTTTAGACGCACTCTCTTAAAAAAAATTATGCTTATAGCTTATTGGTGAACATTTAGAGGAACGTTACCTAAGACCAAATTTGAGGAGGGATATGAAAGAGACCATTGCAGCGATTTGCCTAGGTCTGTTCCTGTACAGCAGACACCAAGACTTTGTGGCTTTCGTCCAAGATCTAAAGACCGAAAAAGCAAAACGATGTGCCAAAGTGTAAAATACCCCTTTGTTCGGATCATCAGATTAAAGTTTGTGAAAAATGCTCAAATTAACACTAAGATGTTATTTTAAGACTGATTCGTATTATTCCTATTATTTCCTAGAGAGAGAAGAAGAAGAGAGAGTAGAAGAGAAGTTACTGTTATTTGATCATAAAAAATATTTTCATAAATTGGTTTTTATTTAATAAAATTACACACCATTTTGTATGGGGTACTCCAGGACCCCATACAAAATGGCCAAGTCAATCTATTTATTTAAAACATAAAAGATTTTAAATGTTGATATGGTTACTATAAGATGTTGTTAGGTTAGCTAATTACATACGTAATAACATAAAACAGAAGGACCCTTAAGTAGGGACTGAATAAATTAACCGACTTGGTATTACATGGATCTATCAACTTTTTACGGTAGAAGAACGGAGTTGCGAGACTTGTTTTTTTTATAAGTTATGTTTTTGATGGCATTATGATATTCTTAAGTCCATTCAAAAGTGTAAAAAGAGGTAACTTTTAATAAAAGGTAAAAGCCGACGCCAAAGAACTAAGACTAAGTCTTCTATACATTACGATTATGTCTTAGCACTGACTTCAGAATGTGAAATTATTTTCTTCTTTGAGTCGTTTGAAGTAGGCCTTTAATTTTTAATGAAACTAAATTTTTCAACATACATTTTGCGCCTACGTCATACGGCACTAGCTTAAATTATTAAATACATAATAGAAGAGAAATTTAATAGGATAGTCACATTATTACCACTATCTAGGTGACCGAGTTTAACTATGGCGAATGTCCCCCCTATTAGGCAATCTATGTGGGAGGCCTATGTTCAGTAGTGGTGTTTCGGTAGGCTGCAACGTTAACGATAACGGTAACTACAAGCTGTTAAGTCCTCTTAGTCCGTTAAAGTTTCAAAGCATCTCTAGCCTTCTTTATAGAATCCACTGTAGTAGGCCTTAGGAGGTAGTTCGGCTAATACTTTAACGTTATTAAAATACCATAATCCAGACCCACACAAGTAATTGTTGCCATAGTTGCCACGCTTGGCAGGCAGCTTTTTATTATTTTAAGTTGTAGCCTTGTAGTCAGGAAGATGCTGCTGCCTATATACCTCTTACTGCCATACTCCTCTTTCATTTCTCTCAGTCGTCACTTACGACAGTCACGGCACGACATCAGGATTTTTTTATATTTTTGTCATGTACTATTTATATATTAATAGCTGGTACCCAGCGTGTTGCAGTCACAAAAAAAAATAATTGTGGAAACATTGTTTTAAATTTAGAACAGTTATATATTTTAATTAGGAATGATAAATACTGTATGGTTAGCAGGGCCATACACTTTCAAGAAGTAGAGTTGAAGTTAGTTGATGAGCACGTCCAAAGGAAAAGACCACCAAAGTTTAAAAGGTTTATTAAAAAGTAAAGTAGTTACAAGGTTATTGTGGCAAATCTTTCCTTGAGTAGTTAGTGTTTAGTAGGACGGTTTTTGACGTACTGATTTGCACTCCGAAACATGCGCCCCGACAGTAGGTCGCAAACGTCAGCGCAAAATAAAATTGAATGTACGATGCCTTGCCCGTACAAATACATTTTTGAAGTGGAATGATATATAACTTTGAAATAAATTTGTCAATACGATACGCGCGCCACCTGCTGTAAGTTAATTGTTCTATGCCCATAACCTTCGCGCAAGTGCAAACAATAAGTTGACAAAGTTTCAACGCAGTCTGATAAACGGTATACCAGCGGATAAAATACGAACAAACAAACATATATTTTTTTTTATATTAGAGAAGATGTATTACATTTCTATGTATTACAAAATGTTTAATTGTTATTTTGTATTTTCATATTATGCCTTCTTCATTCTAATTCTGCGTCACGCCGAGGTGGACTGGTAGAGAATGCTTCTGGCATTTAGTCCGTCTATATACCACGTGTGTATATAAAGTTTTAAATAAATAAATAAGTTATGGATTGTCTTACGCCATTATTATACGGGTAGTAGCATTTACATTTTTCTTTTAATTCAATAAAGGATTTTAGCATCACTGTCCTAGTTACATATATACTTGCCTAATTAAACGTTGATGTAGTTTAATATTCGACAGAATTTCTTTATAGTGTTCATCATCCGTATTCTCCGTAAAGGCCAGTGACTCCAATCGGCGCTGCAATAGACGCAGTAACATTCCTATGTGACTCGCCATGCCCGAGAACAACAGGTCCGTGCAGACCATTATCCATACGCAGGTTTGACCTACAATCATAGATTTGCTTAGTTTTTATTTTCAAGCCAACTAGTAATCTTTTGTTATAAATTTTCTACTGCAGCCAGCCTAATAGTAAGGCTTGTGCTAATAAAAGTTTGTAATCGCTCTTGTATACAATTTAAAATGTATGTACGTGTAAATATATCTACTTGTATGTAACATAGCAAAAATATGGCTGAGATATGAGTGAGCAGTGAGTAGAGTTTGTAAAATGAATCTGAACTTTAAGATTTGTTTAATGAGATAAAATATGATTTTCGCGATTATCAGTAAAATTATAATTGTAACAATGTTATAACGGTGAACCCAAAAAACCTCCTAAATTTGAAAGGCGAATAAAAGATTTCATTCTTGTCGACCTTAAGAGAGTAATATAAGCGGAAGTAGCTGTTATTCCACAAGTCATGATGGTGATGGTAAATTTCGGGCATCGTCTTGTAAAAAGTGTATGATTCGCAATGGACATCACTTCGACCAACATTTACCAGACGCCATTTTATAAGCATAGTCGTGATAAATTGTTGTAATACCTATTACATATTTTTGGATAAACAAGTTTCTCTCTGCATTCCTTTTCCTTTTACTATCCTTTCAAATGTGGGAGGTATGTTTTGGGTCACCACAGTACAAATAAAGGAGCTATCAGTCTGAAAATAGACATGGTAAAACCTTGTATTAAAGAGATAAATTCGTTGTAGAAAACATAATATCAGCAACATATTTCATTCAGCTAAAAAGTGGCAAGAAGAAACACAATGTAAAACACTTTCTGATTTGGAAAAGCATCTTAACTATTTACCGTATGAATTATTATGGAGGTTCAATAAAAATATTTTTATTTAGTAAAAGAAGTTTATTTCACTCCCATATGGTGTACAAATTGAAATTAAAAAAAATTACGATTTATATTATAGAAATTGTAATAAAAAGCAATAAATGGCTTAGTATGCATTCTCGTTAAATCTATTCTCGTAAAGACATTTATGGCTTCGCATGCACTAAGTGTGAAAACAAATTATGTTGTGTGAAAATAGTTGGTGCCTTAGAGTATGTATAAGTGCTTATTTATAGTCTAAGGTTGGAGCAGTTTTGTTTCTCGTTGTAGCACAAATTGAGTTCACATTTCTTATACGTCGTGGAAGTAAGGAACTTTGAGCAATTTTGGATAATTGAATGATGAAAAGACATTGATAACGGTGTATACATCAATCTTAAGTTCAGATTTTATACAATTCACATAACTTCAGACAAAGATATCATTCTTAACCGACTTCAAAAAACGTGGACGTACTCAATTCTACTCTATTTTTAATTTTACATACATTAAAACTTTTTTCTAGGTGAACCAATTTTGATGATTAAAAGTTGGTGCTTCTTATGTGGTGTCATATAAATTTGATCAAAATCTGACCAGTAGTTTTGAGATGACCTTAATAATGCGTATTTAATTGTCTTCGACTACACTGACGATGTTCTCATTTTATTTATATTGAAGTCGATTGTACAAAGTTTTTAATTTCACCACTTGCATAAATAATAAAGTGACAAACGAGCTAAAAGTTCACCTGATGGCAAGTAACTACTGAAGCCGATGACATATACAACTAACTTAAAACATAAAGACTACAGTTCTCTTAGATCTTAGCACATGAAATGTTATATGGCTCGTCATACTCTGGACACAAGAAAATCGACAACTAGTAGTGAATGTATTGATGATTGACATCGGAAATATGTAACAGGGGTACCTACTTGGGTGGACCCCTAGGCAGTAGGGATCTTAGACGTTATGAGTAGGTTATTATTTTTGATAGTGTCTAATCTAATTTAACTAAAAAAGTATCAAAAAATTTGAAAATATAGTACAAAAGTTGTGAAAATATATACATTTATTTGCGTAATATAAAAATGATTTTGTATTTTTTTTTGCAATCCTATCATAGATGTGCTTTCTACACAATGAAAATAATAGTTTCTCGATCGTGATATTCACATCTTAAAACATCACTTTCACAAGCTCTTAGTGATAATTAAGTTGTTTAGGCGCTAACGGACAAATCTTAACGAACGGAAGTTAAAAATAAATAATAAGATGATAGAGAATTGGAACGGATGTGATTTAAAATTGTGCAGTGAAATAAATGTAAGTAGTTACTTAGATATTAAATATGTACTTAATTTATATTAATGCGAAGCTTATACTATGTAGTTTCGTTGCCTCGTTGCTACACAACAGTTAGCCAAAACCTAATGTTTCTGATGAGTATTATTTTTAGCTAGTTATTTAAAGAATAACCTTAAAAGATTTTTGTCTTGATTGGATTTTCTAATAACAACTCAAAAACTACCTACTCTTACAATTATACCCATTACTGAAACTCCAAACTATTTGAAAATTTACGATAAAAGTCGTTACGTTGGTCTCAATTTATTTTATTCATTTTTAGCTTAGTGAAAAGCTTATGTGTAAAGTCTATGGGAATGTATGGCTGTCCGCATATTATCAACTTGATAGTTGTTTGACAACTAAATGAATTAACCATATCTATTGATTTATGATTACCGATACCGTTACAGCTTATTAAAGTCCACTGCTGAACATAGGCCTCCCCGATAAATTGCCTCCTAGGGGAGATATTTGCCATAGTTGCCACGCTTGACAAGCGGGTTGGCAACCGCGGTTTTTATTTTTATTCGTTATTAGGAAGACTCGGCTGCTTTTACGACACCCATGGAATGATATGGTGTAATCATCATCATCATCATCATCATTATAGCCTTTCATAAGTCCACTGCTGAACATAGGCCTCCCCCAAGGAATGCCACAAAGCACGGTCCTGAGCCACCTGCATCCATCGACTTCCTGCATGTCTTGTAGTGGCAGCCTCGTACCGGTAGGCGAAGTGTAGGGCGACCCCCCACGAGATGGAGTGACGACCTGGTAAGACATGTGGGGTAATAGATATTCTTATATCGCCATTCCTTAGTCTTACTCGATAATACTTTTTGATTAATCAGTCGAAACACTATTGATCGACAGCTCAATGCATATTAACATGAATTGGGAGGCTCATAAGCAAAGCATAAGCTGGTACTTTATTATTTAATAATGAAGACGTAATTATTTAGTATAATTAAGTGCTGCAATTTGAACACATGATAGAACAAAGCTAGTAAAGCGATAACGAATGGATCAATTGTATGCGCATAATTATAGACCAAACAGTTTTTCATGAAAACTTTTTTCGTTTGATCGATTTAATAATTGTATGCGTGTGTTGTAATTGCAATTGTATGCATCTCAGGATTTTATAAGATATTAATTACAATTTATATATTACTTTGCTACACAATTTTACAAGAAATACACTACACAATATATATATATATATATATATATATATATATATATATATATCCTCTTTAAGGAAAATCCAAAAGATAATCAGATATTTGCAACAGTACAATTGTACAAACACTTCATCGAATACATCATACATTATCATACATATTTCTAAAAGACTAAGTTATGTCTAAGTTAAGTTACGGATATAGATTTAGACTTAAAGGTAAATGTTAGCTCTGTATAAGGTCATGTGAACAATGAAAATTTTCAATTCTATAATTTTCTTAAGCTTTCTGAATTTATAACTTCCTTGAAATTATTCACGGTTTAGGAAAGAAAAAATAATAAACGAGGTAGTTTAGTTATTAACGCAGTATGTAAGTGGATAGAGAGATAGAAGGAGACAAATATTAATTAATAATATTAAATATTATTGTCGTTATAATGTTTCGATTCGAACGGTCAGAGTGTCAGTGTAACAGAGAATCGTAGTCCTCCAGGGGTAACAAAGCACCTTCTTTATATTTTATCTGCCGACTTCCAAAAACGAGACGGTACTCAATTCGACCGTATGTTTTTTTTTATGTGTGTTACCTCAAATTTTTACTAGGTGAATCGATTTCGATAATTCTTTTTTTATTTGAAAGCTAGTACTTCTCGTGTGGTCCCATATGCATTTGATCAAGGTGTGACCAATAGTTTTTGAGTTATTTTTAATAACTTATATTGAAGTCGGCTGTACGATTTTTTTTTAAATTATTAACTTGAAGTCGTCTGCTGGGCGGCTGAGGCCACTAAGTTTGTTTGTCACTCATTTCATATAAAATACTCGTATACTTGGGACGAGTTTTGACGTGAATTTGATTCTATAGTGGGAGGCAATTCAGAAACCTGATGATAACAAAATCGAGGGGTAGAGTATGGTTTTGCATCTACATATCTATCATTTACAACCAAAATGTAATTACAACACTCGAAAGCTAAAGGATGAAAGGATCCGTTACGTTGAGTGAGGACTACGACACATCACGGTGGGGGGGGAGCGCCATCACTTTGAGGTAAAATGGCCTCTGCACACAGCCACACTCCGATATCTTTTGACTGCCTTCTTAGTTTAGTGGTCGTAAACACGGTTTCTGATCATGAGGTCCTGGGTTGGAATCGCGGGTCTGGCCATACCTATTGGGGTTTTTTGTCAAGAAATTAGTAGCAGCCCGAAGTTAGGAAGTTGACGGTGTTTCACCCTGTGCCTCGGAAAACACGTAAAGCCGTAGGCGCTGTGCCTGATCCCTCTCCGGACGTGTTGGATTACTATCCCATCGAATTATGATAGTGAGGGAATAGAGAGTGCACCTGTGGTTGCGCTCGGTCACTGTATTCCTGTCCTGCGCAGATGTCTAGTCTCCTTTGGCATCTTTATCTCCGTGACCGAAATTCGGTCTAGAGGACATTATACGAAGAAAGTATGCATAATCACTATAAAAATATTTCATCCAGAAGGATGTTTCATTTATGTACATAATAATCCGTTCGTCTTTCTTTTTCTACTTCTTTATTTAACGGTCCGGAAAAGTCCACTGCTGGAGACGGGCCCCTCCCGTTGTGGATAAGCGAATTGACGACCACAGTGTCTGACGTCTCGCACCTTTGACACAGATGCCCGTCGCCGGTCTGGGTATTTTACGTCTGTTAATGATATAGTAATATTGCCATCTTTCGGAAGCCAAAAGACTTTTCTTGTGTTTCCCACAGTCCCCCTTTACGACAACGATAGTTTTTACCGTAGCATCAGTCAAATGACACAATGTGCAAATTATTATACTGATACAACAGTAAAATCTTGGTTTTATATTCTAAAAGTGGATCAGGCAGACGTTCTTCTGTCCTTTCCGACGACGGGAAAGACGTGAAAGATCCTTAAAATTGAAACAAATAAATATTGAGGGCCACTTATCGCGGTAAAAACTATCCTATCTTTGAAGTTGGAGCAAGCAATTTACATTTACCAAATTTCGTTAAAATTGGCTGAGCGGTTTTGGAGATTAGCATGAACGGACATCGTGACACGGGTTTTTAATACATTAAGATGACTGTGATTTAAAATATTGTAACAAATGCGTTACAATATTTTTCTTCTTACCAGCTAAAACTTCGAAAATATATACAGCAACATGTGCAACTGGTTTGTGCTTATCGAACGGGTACCACGATACCCACACGAAGCCAACTTTCGCGTTTTGACCCTGCCATAGATGAAAGAAGTAGACACCGATTGGTGTTAAGTTATAGAACCATACTCCAGATAAATTGAGCCAGAAGTACCCTGAAAAAAATAATGTATAAAATTCGATGTAATTAATCTATTACAAGGCAGATAATATACACACTAATTACAGAATCTTAGCAGGTGTCACAGTCATTAAAACGTCTTATACACGGTCCATCTTGCCGTACGTCCCGCCAATGTCATGCACGACGTACGACGCAAAATGACAATGAGGAGGCTTGACGTACGTCCATGAAATACGTCAAATAACGTACGTCAAGCCTATTCAGTGTCGTTTCACATCATGCGTCGTGCATGACCTTGGCGGGACGTACGGCAATATGGACCGTGTATAAGACGTTTAAGTTGATATTGTGTAAAAATAGGCTTTTATATTTAACGGCCACTTTGGTATAGTCGCCATAGCCGCGACGGCTGATGATGTTGTCCTGGGTTGAATACCGTGTCGGGCCAAAATCAGTTAATGGGTTTCACTGTTTAGAAAACCCGGAGTCAGGAAGTTGGTGGTGTTTCACTTCCGTGCCTTAGAATTGCCAGAATTGCCAGATTGCCGCCCTTTCTGGTGGACTCGCAATTGTGGTTGGTCACACATGGCCATGAGTGACAAACGAGCAAACAGTTTTCACAATAATAGTTTACATTAAAAGAAAGTTCTAAATACACATTTATTATTGCATGCCTTAAGCGAAAGCGCAAGGTGTGTTCTACTATCGCCTAAAAATTAAGATTCCAACGTTTTATAGAATAAAATCGTATCTAGCAATCATATTATACATATAAATGATATAAAAAGTACATTGTTAGAAAGATAAATGATTGTTGAAATTATTAATATTTTTTTTAAACCGATTAATGGCTATTTTCAAATAAAAAAAGGGATTTTAGTGGCTTATGGTGTGGATTTATCATGGCCCCAAGGCTTGTAAACACGATAACTTTTGAAAATATCAATTGTTTTACTCAATTTATTTTTTTAATCTCTTCATCTATCATGTAGGAAGCCAATGAATGTAAATGGCAGTGTAATTTTGTTTTGTTTAGCTATAATTAATTTTTTTCGGCTCCAAAATGGCGAAATTTTCGTTGATTTGGTAACCTTGTATGTAAATTATTTCTGTAAATGGGGAGCTACAGAGTAGTTTACTCACTCACTCAGTTCGGCCTCAGTCGCCGTCGTGAGTGGACATTGTTTCGGTTGTTTGCAGCGGCTCAAAAAGATCGCTGTACAAATACACAATATTCGAATAACCAAATTTCTTAAATACTTGATTATAATAATAATGAGAGATTTTTTTTATTACAATATTTTAAAAGCACGGAATAAAAGTAAGTAGTATAATTTTTTTTGTCATGGGTGATATTTTCATGGTTTTCGAGGGTGTTGAAGCCGATAGTGCTGTCGAAATGTAAATCCAAGATGGCGGCTGAATTAGGTACTAATTTTTTCATCATGGGTGTCATTTTCATGGTTTTCGAGGGTGTTGAAGCCGATAGTGTTGTCGAAATGTAAATCCAAGATGGCGACTGCAATAGATATCAATTTTTTCATCTTGGGTGTCATTTTCACATTTTCGAGAGAGTTGAAGCCGATAGTGCTGTCGAAATGTAATTCCATGATGGCGGCTGCAATAGATATCAATTTTTTCATCTTGGGTGTCATTTTCATGGTTTTCGAGGGTGTTGAAGCCGATAGGGTTGTCGAAATGTAAATCCAAGATGGCGGCTGCAATAGATATCAATTTTTTCATCATGGGTGACATTCTCATGGTTTTCGCGGATGTTGAAGCCGATAGTGCTGTCGAAATGTAAATCCAAGGTGACGGCTGCAATAGGTATTAATTTATTCATCATGGGTGTCATTTTCATGGGTTTCGAGGGTGTTGAAGCCGATAGTGCTGTCGAAATGTAAATCCAAGATGGCGGCTGAAGTAGGTGCCAACTTTTTCATCATGGGTGTCATTTTCATGGTTTCGAGGGTGTTGAAGCCGATAGTGCTGTCGAAATGTATTTAAACTACTTTAAAAAATTCCGTATAATCATGTTATACGTAATTTTTTTAATGCGCTTAAGGCATGCCCAATTGCATTTACCAATTTTTACATTGACTAATAAATACCCAGACCTGAAACAATTATTTGTAAGCCATACAAATACTTGTTCCTTTTGGAAATCAACCCGCAACATCGCAGCGAAACGCTTACCCACTGTGCTCACAGCCATCGTCGTTATTTATACATTCGTGGAAAAAGATAGGACATACAGTTACATAGCAAATTAAACTTAAAATGAAAAAAGTTCTGTTTGTTTTTTCAAATTTTTAGATAAAATTTTGTTTCCTCACGGTGTTTTCTTTCACCGCCGAGCACGTAGTAAATTAGTACTTAATTTCAGCCAACAATTTCATGGATGCTGGCGGGGATCAACCTCCTACACACAGTATATATATATATATATTTTATAGTAATGCAAATAATATAATGTTTGATTTGAAAAATGTTTTGTGTTCAATTCATTTTGTTGTCTATGTTGTGATCGATTTTTATTTATTTGTTTAGATAAGCATTTATTAAACACTAATTAATTTTATTGACTAATTTAATATGTATTTGAATTAGGGCACAATTTAAATAATGGGTATAAAAAATTAATCCTTATTTTTTTGTACTTACGAAGTCGGATAATAAGTAGCCTAGATATAATTAACAAGTTACTTAGAAATCCGTCTATTGGTTTTTGCGTGAATCGTAAACGCTATTTTTTTACAGATTTATTATATTATATACAGGTTATTATAAATACAGATAAAGTAAACATTTTAAGACCTCTACGTTGTCTTTGTTATGGTTAATACAATATTCAACAGCTATTACGAAAAGAAAAACTTAAAAAAGTTGAAACATAACCCTTCTGTTCTACACCTCGCAAGTCGGATGAAAAGATACGTCTATATATGATTCACTATCTGTATAAATATCCTTACATTTACTATGATGGATATTATCTAAAGTATGACAAGGAAATAGATGAGTTATACATACATCGATGTGCTATACGTAAAGCAGTGAGACTCTGGTCCTTAATATTTTGGGCGTCTTCGTCAAGTGGAGGTGTAGGCCAGATATCTGCTAGCTCACGCAGGAGTTGTCCGAACACATCCTTTTTATACCATAGCACAAATACCTTCGCAATACCTGAATAGAATTTATTTTCTTTGTAAAAGTAAACTAAAGTTGCAGTCTATAAGTGTTCCACTGTTGTTTACAGGCCTCCTCTCATTTTTGAGTGGGTTATAGAGCAATTTGTACTTCTCGCTGTGGCATAGTATGTCGGCGAACTTAACATGACTTATTAGTATTTTATTTCTTAGACATGCAGTTTACACGATGTATTCCTTCAGCACCGAGCACGCTGATTCACCAGCACTTAAAATTGCAATTAACAATTTCATTGGTACTGGCAGGGATTGCATCCAGGTTGCTCGCCTATTGTGAAACTTACCTGTGAGTTACCACATATTTTTTAGTAAGAACATATTATTTAATATAAAGGTAAGCTAAAGTATTTTTCCCCTTACCCCACCTACTTCCTGTTGATTGACGGACGATGCTTTAGTGACCTATCAATTGACGAAATCTATTGCTGAACGCAAATGTCATAGACTCATAGACTGATCAATACCAGACTGTGAGTACAGCAGCATATCACGACATGGACAAGTCTGAGCATTCAATACCTTCAAAGTAATGCTTGCCAGCACCTATTTTTGGAAAAGCTTATGTCTAGCAGTGAACCTAAAAAGGTTGTTCATGTGTGATGTACAAAACTTCAAAAATTATATTTAATTATATTCAAGAAATTAGATACATTTTTGTTTCTGTTTTTTATATAAACCAATATTCATCTATTTAGTAATAGGTTATATTACCGTATGGGATATTAGGTACGTAAAATATTGTCAGGATATAAGTCATTTTAAGATACAAACGGCCTAAATTACAAATAGAAACTACTACTATTAATTATTATTATTATTAAATTAATGTATGTTATATCACAGTTTAAAGATATATTATTTGATAATAGCAGGAATTGGCTAATTTGACAAAGGCCAAATTACGTATTTATCATTTTGAAAAAATATGCAATTCATGGGAGAATTATAAGGCAGTCTTACCAACTCTGCCAATTATCGTCCAATTTCGACTACATCCATAATCAGCAAGAATATTTAATGCCCACCTTATGGCACATTTAAAACAGAATGTAAACCGATGGACCTACTACTAGTAGTTCCATCTTTGTCGTGAGGTGTGGCAACGCATCTGCATTTTGATTCTTAATTGAGGATAGATAGAGAGTAGATCTCTATGGGCCACAGCATCCACGTACCATCAGGTGGACTGTGTGCTCGTTTGTCATCCTTATTCTATAAAAAAAGCATTATGGTTCGGCAAAGGACTTTCTAGTGTTTGCTATACACATATGAGGCGAGGTTTTGTTGATAAATGGGAAGGCAATTGCTGTTTTATTTGATATCTCAAATGCATTTGATAGGAACTAGCATATTAGCCTCTCTCTTATGAGTCTATGCCGCCAAATGCCAGAGTTTCTCTGGGGTCTTTATTACGCAACTCTCTTCCTGCTGCACATCAATGATCTGCTTTGAAGTGGCATTTATGGGTACGCAGACGACAGCACAGTTGTGGAGAGATATTAATAGGTGCTCCAGCCAATTAGGATCTAATCCAATCAGAAAGGAAAGATATGGTACAGCCTCCGAATATTTAACCAAAGTTAGTCTTCGAATGAGGCGTTGCAAATCTTGTGAGATCCAATGACTTCAAAACACAAAAGTGTCACTTCACGCAACGGAGCCTTTTCACCCTGGCTCCTACTTACTGGGTTGTATTTTTGTATTTGGTTAAAGGCAATCTTATTAGTCTCGAGTACAGTACAGGCGCAAAGTAGCCAGCCTTTTGGTATTCTACAACAGGACACATTTCGGAGAATGTACGCAGAAATTTCATGACTAAATTCCTCCCTCTCTCTTCCATCATCGGACAAGCTGCCTTTGGTCAGTCTCCTCTCCTTTGTTGTCGACATACTACACAATCGACCAAACGGTTTGCTTTGTCTTCGCAATGCGTATTGCAAAGTACCAATCATAATGTGGGTCTCTTAAAAGCAAAAGTGAATAGGCATTTGTAAAGCGAAAACGCACTGATTTTACCATCTTTAGTTACATTACTATCTATTATTAGGTGGGATTGTAGTCAAGCACAGGCTTATAATAGTTAAAAAATCTTTTTCTGTTTTTAGACTAGTGAGACAGTGTAATTTAATTTAAATATTATTTAAAACGGAAGAAATTTTCTTACTTAATGCACCGTATCCAAACGTGTGTAATAGCGGCACAACATTTTCTACACGGGGTGAGTTCCAAAATGTTAATCCAATGAAAACAAGCTCGCTGAAAACGTGGTAGCAAATACTCCATACGGATATAATAAATATAATTTTTTGGCGAAAGTACAATGAGATTTGCTTTGGTCTTTCAAAAGAAATACCTATACGCTGCATGCCAAATACGCTGAGGGATAGAGATTCAGCAATTTCACGTTTAGCTTCGCTTTTCGAAATTCCCGACATTTTCACGAATACTTATACCGCTAAGATAGAAGGCAAACAATGAATAAATATTCCGACCGAAGGAAGAGGCGTTGATTTTCTTTCCATTTAATATTAAATGTTGTTAGTTGAAACTTCCGAGTTTTGTTTTGTTACTGAACTTGATATGAAAAGTAAGTGATACTTAGAAATAAGTAATTATAGAAAAAGTAACTAACGCCGCAGGTACAGCTGTTATTAAACATTTCAAAGTGATAAGTGAGGGCGGGTACAAAGAGTTATAAATGGATAAGTTTAGAAGTTAAGCGGTTAAACGACAGGGATTGATGGACTTGCTACGCCTCGTATTGAAGTACTTACTAATACATAAGATATTAGGCGCCTGTAATTACATAGTATTAAATATTGTTCTAAAATATTAATAATGCTTATAAATCAAAGGCATTTTCAACTGATATAAATTAATTTTCTGAAGTGGTTTGGATTTTATTGTAAAAATAATATTTAGTGTAACTATATATTGTTTTTTTTTTAATAAAGAACTGTGTCAAAAAATCAACATTGACCGTGTGCCAACACAAAATATTAAGTTTTTATTTCACAATCTTATTAATTTTGGATATAGTTTTGTTTATAGGTGTATATTTAATTTCAGTGATTTAAAACGATTAATGTTATAAAGAAGTTTAATGAGCTTCTACCGTTGAAATTTGAGTGTCGCTGTGCTTTCAATACTCGATGCAAGCCGACCTTTGATTTTGAAGTAGTGCTTTCACTTAATGCATTAAACATAATATATATTTCTTAAGCTTAGCCGTTAGTAATTGTAACGTACTCGAATTTTGTAGTACGTAGTTTTGTAGTTCTACACCACCCGACCGAGGAATGACTCCGCTCGCACAAAATACCAACAAAATCTCGCCCATGGTTCAACGCCGATTGCACTCGTGCTGAGAAGCACAAGCATATGGCGTACTTAGCCCGGGTCGATGCTCGAGACCGCAAAGCTCCAAATGTTGGCCATAAGAAGAGAGCATTTAATTAAGCCTCCAAGTCCTGCATTAAATGCATCAGTGCAATGCTCCTGTCAGCCCATCTGGTAGTAGATCTTTTTGGTCTTTCACCAAAGAATTCGAGACCGACTTCTTCCGGTCTACTCTGCCTCCGCTGGTAAAACCAGATGGATCACTGGCGCGTGCGGTTAAGGACAAAGCGGACTGATTTGCTTCTATTTTTGCTTGCAATTCGCGGCTGGACAGTAGCAACAGCGTACCACGTCAATTACCTCACTGCGGTACCTCTTTGTCAGAGGTCCGTATCACTAACAAAGAGGTTTTTAAAAGTTTGCGAAGTCTATACGTGAACAAAGCTAGTGTACCTGATGGTATACCAGCCATAATTCTAAAGTTCTGTGCACCTCCGTTGTCTCCTGTATTGACGCGCTTGTTGCGCCTGTCATTCAGGACCGGAATAGTGCCCAAATCTTAGAAGTTAGCTAATGTGCAGCCTGTGCCTAAAAAGGCAGCTGTGCGTCCTCTGCAAACTATCGGATAATTTCAATTACCTCAATACTATACAAGATTATGGAGCGTATATTGAAAGCCCACCTCATGGCAGACATAGAGCAGAACGATCTCCTTAGTGACTTCAATATAAATCGATCAACTGGGGATCTTCTAGTGTATACCGCTCATATATGGGGCGAATACCTCGAGAACAGAGGGGTAGCACATTAATTTCATGTCTCCAAGGTCTTTGACAGAGTTTTGTACGCTAGCCTTTTGGGCAAGCTTTCAGCATACGGCTTATCAACTGGCCTGATTATCTAGGTGGAGGACTTTCTGAGTGAACGGTCTCTCCGAGTCGTCATCGATGGCTGCTCATCCAGTTCTCCAATCTCGTGAAATTAAACGCCTCCAAAACACAAGCGTGTCTTTTCACTGCTTACGGGAGCCCGCTCACCTTTTCTACTTTCCGAAATGTATCTTTGGAGTACACTGACCGCATCCAATTGTTAGGGGCTTCATTTTCTCCAAACTTCAACTATGGGCAGTTCATTGAGTCCAGAGCCAAAGAAGCCGCAAGTAAATAGGTAGTTTCTCACCTGATATAAAGCACAAGTCCGATCGTGTATGAAGTACAGCTGTCACATATGCAGGTGTCACATAGGCTGGTGCTGCAAAATACCACCTAGCAGCGTTGGACTCAGTGGAGATACGTGCTAAGAGGCTCATTGGTTGAAACCAATCTTGTCAGCCTCGAGCACTTGCGCAAATTAGCCAGCCTCTCAGTATTCTATATGAGGCATTTCGGTAAGTGTGCGCAAGAATTGCATGCTTTAATTCCTTCCTCTTTTTTCCACCATAGAACAACCAGGCGGTCGGTGGATCTTCACCCCATTATGGTAGATATTCCACGCATTAGAACCAAACGATTTGCTTCATCTTTTGTAATGCATACATCAAAGGAGTGGTATAATTTTCCGGCGTCTGTCTTTCAATCCGAATAGAATATGGACGTCTTCGAGGCAAGAGTGAATAGGTTTTTGTTACGCTAAGACAGTGCGATTTACCATCTAGAGCTAAATCACCACTTACCACCAGGTGGCATTGTAGTCAAGCACTGGCTTATAATAAGTAAAAAAAATACTTCTCATATAATTCGTTCTTACTTACACCACATACTTCGGTGGCTGTATCCACCAAAACTTTTTTAACATTATTCCATACATTCTTCAAGTCTAAATCATTCATATAAAATTCATTCAACACACTTATATTTTCCCTCAGTCTGCATTTATACTTCTCTTTCACACCTTCATCTTGTAACCTCTCTATTCTTATACGCTGTAACGCAGTGGTAGACACAGATGTCCGATGCCTCCAACGCTTGAATAGACCATTAATTTGGCATAAGACCAAGTAATGATCCGTCCCTACGTTGGACCCCCGGTAAACCCTTGTATCTACCACTGCGCTCCTCATTCTTCCATCCACAATTATGAAATCTATCATGCTTCTATCATCCCCTCTTTCCCATGTATACATATGAATCCTCTTATGGCGAAAGAAAGTGTTCGCCACAAAAAGATTCTTTTCCACACATATGGTGAGGAGGTCTTCACCATTCTCATTTATTCTTTCATCGCCAAACGCTCCTAATATCCTTTCATAACCAGACCTCTTCACTCCAACCCTTCCATTAAAATCTCCTAACATAATAATACTTTCATTTTCCTTGCATTTCGTCAACACCAGCCTTACCATGTCCCAAAACTGCTCTCGGATATAAGTGGGCTTAGACATATCTGGGGCGTACACACCAAGCACAAACAACTTCTTTAAGCCCACTTTCATTCGTATCCACAGCAGCCTTGGGCTTACACATTCATACTCTTTTACACATTGACCCATTCTTTCTGAAAGGATGACACCGACTCCCTGGCATGCCCGCTCGGTCTCGTCTACACCAGACCAGTAAGCGGTATACATGCCATGTGCAGTGACATCTCTTCCCTTTCGTTTCGTCTCATTCACACATAACACATCTATTCCTCTATCATTCATCATTTCGCATATTTCATCCATCTTATCATTCATTGCTCCACATACATTCAGCGTAGCCAGACGGGCCTCCGCAATCCACTTTTCGCCCCTCCAGGAGACAGGACGTGACGGGTGGCAAACCTCGTCGCCGGTTTTCCTCCCGGAGATTCTTCGCACCCCTGCCCCATTAAAGGGGCGCCGGGAACTCGGGGCCATTTTTTTAAATTGTTGGCTCATGGTGCGACATAAGGGGTGGTAGATTTTACGCCGCTACCACACGGCGAGGAGCCGAGTCTGTCGTTTCGGCTTTGTCGCTCGTTTAGCACCACCCGGGGGACACGTGTAGGGTGGGCCTAGGGTTAGGTGGTCGGAGCCTACGGACGCGAGCGACTCATCCGCCAACTGGCCTGATTATCTAGGTGGAGGACTTTCTGAGTGAACGGTCTCTCCGAGTCGTCATCGATGGCTGCTCATCCAGTTCTCTAATCTCGTTGTGTAAGTAAGAGAACGAATGAAAGGAAAAGTAATACGTTGTGGTGGGATGATGAGGTACGGATGGAAGTTGAAGCATAGAAGAGGGCATGGCTAGATTTACTAGCAACCAAAGCTGGTAATTCTGGCGGTATGAATGATGAGATTGAAAGAAAAAAGGCAGATTTTAGACGTATAAATAAGAGAGTAAAAGAAGTTGTTGAAAGGAAAAAGCAAGAAAGGATAGATAAGAATGATAGAAGAATATCTGATAACTTCCAGGCAAATATTAAAATGTTCTGGAAGCTCGTAAGAACTGCCAGGGGAAATTCAAAACAGTCTAGAATGAATGCTATACGAGACGAGAATGGCTGCATGCTGAATGATGAAGTTTCGAATTTAAAGAGATGGAAGGAATACTTTGAAAGCGTGTTAAAGAGTGAAGAGTCGTCTGAAGTAAGTGAAATAGAAATTCCGAAAGAAGTGGAGAGAGGTAGAGAAATAAGTGTAGATGAAATAGTGAATGCAATGAAAAGCATGATAGAGTATCACTCGAAATGCTAAGGGCTGGAGATGGTGTGGTTACAGGCCTGCTGTACACCTTGTTTAATTTATGTTGGGAACTGAAGCGGGTACCGGAAGACTGGTGCAAAGCCGTTATAGTCCCAATATATAAGGGAAAGGGATCGCAGCAGGACTGTAAAAATTACCGTGGTATCAGCTTGCTTAGCATTGTGGGTAAACTGTATGCTAAGGTGTTAATTGAAAGAGTTATGGAAGAAACTGATGGAAAAATTTGGGATGTGCAAGCTGGATTTAGAAAAGGGATGGGGTGTACGGATCAAGTCTTTTCCATGCGTATGATTGCGGAGAAATTTTTGGCCAAAAACCTGAAAGTTTTTTTGTGCGTTCATGGACTTGGAAAGGGCTTATGACAGAGTGGACAGGAACGTGTTATGGCAAACACTGGCCTCATTTGGGTTGAGCGCTGGTCTGATACAGGCATTGAGGTCTCTATATAGGGACTCTAGTGCCTGTGTCAGGATCAACGGGGCCTACTCGGACTGGTTTGGCATCCATAAAGGTGTCAGACAGGGATGTGTGGCTTTCCCGTGGCTGTTCAACCTATTTATGGACAGTTGTTTGGAAAATTTGAAAGTAGAAGAATGCGGGTTAAGAATGGGTCAGTTAACCGTCAAATGCCTTTTGTACGCCGATGATCAAGTCATACTTGCGTCTTCGGCAGCCGAGTTGCAAATGATGGTTACATTAATGAACAGGACATTAAAAGAAAAGGGAATGAAAGTGTACGCAAGTAAGACGAAAGTTATGGTTTTTGAAAGAGAAGAAAGTAAAACGATATGTGAAATAAGAATAGAAGGGGAGTTGGTAGAGCAAGTAGATGAGTTTGTGTATTTGGGATGTGTGTTTAGCAGGGATGGTAGATATGATAAGGATATAGAACGACGAGTGAATGCAGGAAATAGAGTGAATGGGGCTCTACATTCTATTGTGAAAAGTCAGAATGTGTCCAAAAAGGCACGTATGGCAATTCACAATGCTGTGTTAGCTCCTACTTTAATGTATGGTAGTGAAAATTGGGTGTGGCAGAAGAAGCACGAGAGTAGAATAAAGGCTGTAGAAATGCGGTCATTAAGGAGTATGTTAGGGATGAATCTGAACGACAGAGTCAGAAATTATTTAATAAGAGAAGAGTGTGGCTTGCAAGATGATGTTGTGACCAGGATTCAGAAAGGAATGCTTCGGTGGTTTGGTCATGTAGAAAGAATGAATGAGGAAAGAGTGACAAAGCAAATTTATGTTGCAGAGATGAACGGCAGAGTCGGGAAGGGTCGCCCTAGGCGAAAGTTTATCGACCAAATTGGCGATATATTGAAAATGGGCCAAATCAAGAGTACCTTTAACCGACGAGCGTGTATGCGTAGGTATATGGATGTGGAGGAAGCGAGAGAGGTCTGTCAGGATCGTGCCAAATGGAAGTCCATAGTCTCTGCCTACCCCTCTGGGTGACAGGCGTGAGTGTTTATGTATGTATGTGTTACGGCCGGCAGCTGCCTATCCCAGGAGTAGAATCCTTCGCGGCCCATAGACGAAGAAGCTACAGGCAGATGCTGGTCGGGCGTCCTCACGCCACGGGTTAAAAGTCTAATTACACTAAACAATCCGGGGGGAGCGTTACAATTATTGAACAGAGCTTACTTACCTCTATTCAAGGCGACTGGTCCCTCAGGATTCGGTCAGGTCTCGTGTGGATGTATTGTGCTAGAAAGTAAAGGTCAGTGATGTGTATTTGGGTGTGGCTGGTAGTGTTATTGACCTTATTTGACCGTTCCCCCTGCAGCAGTTCGGCCCTCAGCTCCTCTCCAAGCTAAGGTCGCCTTCCGCAGTCACTTTCTTCCTTTGTTACGATTGACTCGCGAAAATGAACACAGAACGTACGGGTCAAAGGTCACCGTTATTTCTAGAATATTAACTACCGCACTAGTAACTAATACAGTCGAATCCACTTATACAGATTCCGCGTTAAACCTAAAGTCCCGGGTAAACTCTCAACACGCGCTACCATTCCCAGTGGTATATTTACTATACGCGCCTAACATAAAATTAGATCTAAGAGCTCCCAAACAAACGGACTGCCTTCTCTGTCGACGCGAAGAAGACATCTAATTTTTTCGCTCTCGACTCCCACCGTTCAGTAAGCTCGGACGTTCAACACGCACGAACGTCATCCCGTATCAGCCAAGCCGAGCGCCATCTAACGTCGATGCCTGACACCAACGCTTTTGCGTAAACAGTATGTATGTATAATTCGTTCTTTTTATTTAAATTTGATGAAAGTTTAATAAAAATAACGAATACTATTTTGAAAACATTATATTGCGGGATGAGTCGCTCGCGTCTGTAGGCTTCGACCACCTAATCCTAGGCCTACCCTATACGTGTCCCCCGGGTGGTGCTTAACGAGTGACAAAGCCGATAAAACATACCCGGCTCCTCACCGTGTGGTAGCGGCGTAAAATATACCACCCCCTATTTTCGCACCATGAGGCAACGAAGAAAAGAAATGGCCTCGACTTCCCGGCGCCCCTTTAATGGGGCAGGGGCGCGAAGAATATCCGGGAGGAAAACCGGTGACGATGTTTGCCACTCGTCACGTCTCTCAGAGGGGCGAAAAGAGGATTGCGAAGGCCCATCTGGCTACGTTGAATATATGTGGAGCAATTAATGATAATGTGAAATAAATTAATTAATGAGAGAAATTGATGTGTTATGTGTAAATAAGACGAAACGGAAGGAATAGGATGCCCCTACACATGGCATGTATACCGCGTACTGGTTCGGTGTAGACGAGACTGAGCGGGCGTGCCAGGGAGTCGGTATTATCGTTTCAGAAATAATGTTGTATAAATACAATACTGCTATGGATACGAATGAAACTGGGCTTAAAGAAGTTGTTTGATCTAGTGTTCTAAGCCACCAGACATGTCTAAGCCCACTTATATCCGAGTATTATAATTGTGGATGAAATAATGAGGAGCGCAGTGGTAGATACAATACTTTACCGGGGTCTAACGTAGGGACGGGTCATTACTTGGTGATCATCGAGTTAATGGTAACTAATGGTCAATTCAGACGTTGGTGACATCGGACATCTGTGCCTACCACTGCGTTACAGCGTATAAGAACAGAGAGGTTACAAGATGAAGGTGTGAAAGAGCAGTACAAATGTACACTGTGATAAAATATAAGTGGTTTGGATGAATTGGGTATGAATTATTTAGACTTGAAGACTGTGTGGGATAATGATAAGAAAGGTTTGTTGGATGCAGTGACCGAAGTATGTAGTATGAGTAAGAGAAAGAATGAATAGAAAAATAGAAAGTTATGGTGGGATGATGAGGTACGGATGGAAGTTGAAGCAAAGAAGAGAGCATGGCTAGATTTACTAGCAACCAAGGCTGGTAATTCTGGCGGTATGAATGGTGATATTGAAAGCAAAAGGCAGTCTTTAGACGTCTAAATAAGAGAGTAAAAGTAGTAGTTAAAAGGAAAAAGCAAGAAAGAACGGATAAGAATAATAGAAAAAAATTGGATAACTTCCAAGCAAACACCAAAATGTTCTGGAAACTCGTAAGAACTGCCAGGGGAAATTCAAAAGAGCTTAGAACGAATGCTATAGGAAACCAGAGTAGCTGTACTCTGAACGATGAAGTTTCGAGTTTAAAGAGATGGAAGGAATACTTTAAAAACGTGTTTATGAATAAGGAGACGTTTGAATTAAATGAAATAGAAATTCCGAAAGAAGAGGAAAAAGACAGGGAGATAAGTATAGATGATGATCTTTTATATTTACGCGAACACAACAGTATAGATGAAATAATGAAAGTAATGAAAAGCATGAAAGTAGGCAAGGGATATTATATAGTATCACTCGAAATGCTAAGGGCTGGAGAGGGAGTGATGGTAGGCCTGCTGCACACCTTGTTTAATTTATGTTGGGAACTGAAGCGGGTACTGGGAGACTGGTGCAAAGCCGTGATAGTCCCAATATATAAAGGAAATGGGTCACAGCAGGACTGTAAAAATTACAGTGATATCAGCCTTCTTAGCTTTGTGGGAAAACTGTATGCTAAGGTACTAATTGAAAGAGTTATGAAAGAAACTGATGGAAAAATTTGGCATGTGCAAGCGGGATTTAGAAAGGGAGTGAGGAGTATAAATCAAATCTTTTCCATGCGCATGATCGCGGAAAAGTTTTTGGCCTAAAACCAAAAAGTATTGTTTTTGAGCGTTTATGGACTTGGAAAAGGCTTATGACAGAATGGACAGGGATGTGTTATGGCAAACAGTGAACTAATTTGTTTCGAGCGCTGGGTTGATACAGGCATTAAAGTCTCTTTAAAAACGTTTACTTTCCTCTGGTACTTGTGTCAGGAATTACGGGGCCTACTCGGACTGGTTTGGCATCCATAAAGGTGTCAGACAGGGTTGTGTGGCTTCCCCGTGGCTGTTCAACCTATTTATGGACAGTTTTTAGGAAAATTTGAAAGTTGAAGAATGCAGGTTAAAAATGCGTGAGTTAATAGTCAAATGCCTTTTGTACGTCGATGATCAAGTCATATTTGCTTCGTTGGCAGCCGAGTTGTACATGATGTTTGTATTAATGAATATGTGAAATAAGAATAGAAGGGGAGTTGGTGGAGCAAGTAGATAAGTTTGTGTATTTGGGATGTGTATTTAACAGGGATGGTAGATATAGAACGACGAGTGGACACAGGAAATAGAGTAAAAGCGGCTGTATAGTCTATTGTGGTAAGTCAGAATGTGTCCAAAAAAGGCATGTACACAATACTGTGTTAGTCCCTACTTTAATGTATGGTAGTGAAAGTTGGGCGTGGCAGAACATTCACGAGAACAGAATAAATGCTGTAGATATGACTGCATTTTTACGGCACTAATGAGTATGTTAGGGCTGAATCTGAATGAGAGATTAAGAAATTGTGCGATAAGAGAAGAGTGTGTTTTGCAAAATGATGTTGTAACCAGGATTAAAAAAGAAATGCTTCGGTGGTTTGGTCATGTAGAAAGAATGAATGAGGAAAGAGTGACAAAGAAAATTTATTTTGCAGAGGTGAATGGAAGAGTCGGGAAGGGACATCCTAGACGAAAGATTATCGACTAAATTGACGATATATTAAAAATGAGTCAAATTAAGAGTACCCTTAACCGACGAGCACGTATGCCTAGGTATATGAATGTGGAGGAGGCGAGAGAGGTATGTCAAGTACGTGCCAAATGGAAGTCCGTAGTATCTGCCTACCCTCTGGGTGACAGGCGTGAGTGTTTATGTTTGTTATACATTTTGAAAGTAAATTAAGCAAAGTAAATTCAATGAATAAGGAGATATAATAATTATGTTTGAGCCTGAGATGGGATTACATATTAGTGTAATCAAAATATAGATTTCTGTAACATATATAATCATACATTAGAATTAAATTAATTGTTACTTGTCGAAATAGTACCGAGTAGATATTACTTTGAACATAATGGCGATGTTTTTGAACATAATTCTATATTATTGAACACTTTAAACTTTCTCACTTGTAAAGGTAAAAGATGTTTGAATTTTTTTGTAATGTTGACGTGGCTCTGCTTTTAAAATAATTAAAAAGTAGCAACCTGCTTTCACTTCTTGCACCATTAATGCGGGCGTCAAGTCCAGTAGTAACTGAATTAGGATTGTTTTATATTTAAAGTACTTAATTGAATAGTTGTATTATATTCTTTTAAAAATTTTGACGTTCAATTTAATTATAAATTGGGCTTCTCAAAATGTAACAATAACTACATAGTATTCAAAATAATTTACCAGGCGTAATTAGGTTCATTATTTGTTGCATAAGAGGTTATTGAGACTGATCTTTACCGTTACTCGTAAAATATTTGGATACGAGACGAGCAGTCATCATAATCATGAATGTTAAATATATGACTAAAGAAGGCCTTGATTTCTATCAATGGTTCTAATTAAATGGTTTGAAAGATCGTCTGTATATTTTACCTACCTGATGTATATCCAGATCCGAAAACTAACAATTTGCGTTCGCAGAAACGTTGGTACAGCTTTTTTTAATAGTATAGGGAACTCGAGAACTTTATAGCTTGAGAGGGTTTTTTTATAGGAGAGGGGAAACGAGCATGCGGCTCACCTGATGGTAAGTGACTACCGCCGCCCATGAACAACCGCAACACCAGGGGAATTTCAGATGCGTTGCCGGCCTTTTTAGAAAGGTGTAAGCTCTTTTCATGAAGGTCCCGAAGTCGCCGGTGGTAAACAATTCCACAGAGAAGTTGTACGAGGAAGAAAACTCCTAGTAAAACGTACAGTCGTGGACCGCCAAGCATCCAGATGGTGAGGATAATATCGTGAATTTTGACGCGATGTGCGTTCGTGATTTTTGGCGGTTGGAATTAATCTTAAAATTAAAGTTTGGTGGTAAATTCGATAGAAAATGCAAAGGAATGCAACATTCCTATGCAGTGCCAGTGTATCGAGCCGATCAGAAAGAATTCGGTTGTCGACAATTCGAACCGCTCTGCGCTGGATGCAGTCAAGTGGAAGGAGCTGGCACTGGGGTGCCCCGGCCCAGAGATGAGAACAGTATTCCATGTGAGGCCGAACTTGCGCTTTGTAAAGTTGCAAGTGATGTGCCTGCATGAAATACTGTCCCGTTCTGCTGAGCATGCCAAGATTTTTAGAGGCCAAGTTGGCCTTTCCTTCCAAGTAACCTGAAACTGCACACTATTCGACATGTCGACGCCGAGGATTCCGATGCTAGCTGAGGCAGCAAGGGGAGTGCCTTGAAACTGAGGAGATACGACAAAGGGTACACCCCTTGACAACGCGCAAACTTGTATCTTCTGGGGATTAAACTGGACTAGATTTAGTCGCCCCCAATCCGAGAGTTTATTCAGCAAACACTCGACTTCAGACACAAGTTTGTTCCGGTACTCGGCGACGTTTCCTGAAAAATATTGGCACGACCGGTATATAAGGCGTCACTAGTGCTGTCGTCTGCATAGTAATGAATGTTATCAATTTGCAACATATCATTGATATGCAGGAGAAACAGCGTTGGTGATAGCACGCAACCTTGTAGAACACCAGCGTTGACAAGCTTGAAATCAGAACATGCACCGTCTACTATGACCTTGATGCTCCGATCAGCAAGGAAATTGATGATCCATTTGAACAATTTGTCGGGAAGCCCATAGGAAGGAAGCTTCGAAAGAAGCGCTTTATGCCAGACCCGATCGAAGGCCTTCGCTATGTCCAAACTAACGGCCAATGCCTCCCCCTTGGACTCTACTGCCTCCGCCCATCTATGAGTCAGATAGACCAGAAGATCACCAGCTGATTGACCCCGACGAAAACTGTACTGGCAGTCACTAATCAACTGATGTTCCTCAAGATACCTCATGAGCTGGCAGTTTATAATGGACTCCATTATTGTGGAGAACAAGGAGATGATGGCGATAGGCCTGCAGTTGGACGGGTCTGAGCGGTCGCCTTTTTTAGGAATCGGGTGGACCAAAGGTATCTTCCATGAATTCAGGACTACGCCTTGGAGTAGGAGTACTGGAAATGACGCATTAAAACCGGTGCCAACTCCGGAGCATACGTCTTCAGCACAATGGGAGGGACTCCATCGGGCCCACTCGAATTGCTGACGTCCAGGGAGAAGAGTGCTTTGCGAACCGCGCGCTGTGTAAACCGAACATCCGGCATGGAGCACTCACATCGCAGGATGGTCGGCGGTGTGTGCTAGGATTTGTACCCAAGACCCGTGCCGTCTGCGATGTAGTAGCAAAGTACTCTGGATCTGATTATTATGCAGTCGGCACGTCGTCTGACTACTACTATGGAATAGCATCAGGAAGTTTACAAGTAAGTATTAAGTCCATAACCTATACTTAAAGAGTCTTAGCTAAACATACGGGAGGCTTATTTCTCGTGTGAACATGGGACGTAACTTTATTTCAGTCCAAGTTTCTTCAAAAATAATTAAAATTTATTGTATTTAGTTTTATGAGAAATCATGGAAACTAAAAACATTATGCGGACGAGTGTAGTTACAGCTAAAAGTAAATATAGCTTGTTTATTATACGTTTAAGAGATTTAACTTTATGTGCAGAGTTTATAATTATACAAAACAAGTAAAAATCAATAACCCACTTAATAATATGTGAGTAAAATTAGAATTACACTGGTGCATGCACAATGCACATGTTCGATGTCGGTGCAAACATGATCGGGCGCTTATTTATTGTTTTTTAGCCTCTCTGTTCAGCTATTTTAAGCAGGATTCAATGCTATCGTTTTATTTTTTATTATAGACTAGCTGTGCCTGCGACTTGGTTCACATAGAATATTTGGTAGTTAAGTATTTGTTTACATTATTTGTAATATGTTTTATTAGACCCTAAGGATTATACTTAAATACGGAAGGTGGCGTACCCGTTCAAATTATGTATATACATCTATACAAATAAATAAAATTGAAGTGTCTGTTTGTAATATCAAAATAACAGCTTTTTACTAAATGCATATGAAAGTATATATGGTACTTAATACAAAAACTCAATTTTAAATTTTTTTGTCTGTCTGTCTGTTTGTTCCAGCTAGTCTCCGAAACGGCAGGACCCATTTCGACGGAACTCTCACTGCCGGATAGCTAATGTTATAAGGAGTAACTTAAGCTACTTATATTTTAGCAAAAGAATTAGGGTTCCGCGCATCATAATTAAAACCCTAAATTACACGCGGGCGATGTTGCGTCGAACAGCTAGTTTTTTTATAGGATAAGGGTGACAAACGAGCACACAGTCCACCTGATGGTAAGTGGTTGCTGTGGCCTATAGATATGTACATCTATCTTCGATTACGAATCAAAATGCAGATGCGTTGTCACTCGTGAGGCCTAAGATGGAATGCATCGTTTCCAGTAAAAAGGGTCTCCGGTTATCTACACTCACCTTACGAAATACAGCAGCGTTAAGGTGGTTGTGGTCCTTCCCCGGTCGAGCCGACCCATTCGTGCTACAACCATAATATAGCTGCAGCATGGCTCTACCACGTATGAAAGTTTAAAATAAAACTAAAAAACGCAGATATTCTCTAAGAAAATGTAAAAAAAAAACTAAAGAGGGTAACACTTAATGTAATTTATAAATACATAAGGTTTATTTGCATTGCAAACTTCAAAGATAACGAGGGAACGGTAACTCGTTTGCCGTGTAGTGGCGATGAATCCATCACACCGTTACGTCCTTAGTAAGACGTAGCTATGGGAAACGCTGGAAAAATCTAATGGCTTTCGATATAAGACGGTATAAATATATCGGTGTAGACATTCTATGTAAAATATATAAGAGAAGAATAGAACATAATATAAGTCTGTCCGTTAAAGGTACATGAAATTTCCTATGGGATTTTTTAATGAAAAACAGACTTGTGTTAAAAATATGATTTTGGTAGGAAGAATCCCTTTAACGAATAAGAATATAAATTAATAAAGTGCAACATCGTAACAATTTCCTTATAAGCTTATAACTAAGTAACGCTTGGAAAGTAATGAAAAATAAAAACTTTATAATGAAAAAAAAATCAAAAGTTTCCATGTGATTTATATATAGGTTCCTAAATATGCAATATAAATGTATCATTCAAAAGAGAAACTTCACCGCTGCTTTGGAAGACGTTTCAAGCTACTGGATTGGAAAGGATACGGTATTAACGTCAATGGCGAGTACATCACTCACCTTCGATTTGCCGATGATATGGTCCTTATGGCAGAATCGCTGGAAGACCTAAGCACTATGCTCAATGACCTCAATAGTGTCTCCCAACAGATAGGTCTTAAGATGAACATGGACAAAACAAAGATTATGTTTAATGTCCATGTCACACCTATGCCGGTAGTTGTTGGGAGCACTAGGCTCGAAGTTGTTGACGAGTATGTTTACCTGGGACAAATAGTCCGACTAGGTAAGTCCAACTTCGACCGAGAGGTCAATCGACGGATTCAACTCGGCTGGGCAGCGTTCGGGAGATTACGACACGTCTTCTCGTCAGGTATACTTCAAAACATTTATATTTATTTTAATATATTAACTTTGGACTCTCAATACATTTATGAAAATGTAATGTACGTACACAAAAATAAAAGTAGTTTTACAAAAATAAGTGATATTCATTCTGTAAATACTAGGAACAGACACAAGCTAGTAGTACCAGTTACTCGACTCCATCGAGTCAGTAATTCATTCTTGGGGCGATGTATACCCTTTTACAACAAAATTCCAGAAAATATACAAAATTTGACCTGCTCAAAGTTCAAAAACTTGATTAAACTAAGTTTGTATAAAAAGGGTTATTATAGTATTAAAGAATTTATAGATGATTATAACCCCTGGAAATGAGGTGATCGCTACCATGCTATTTCTAATTTGTTGTGTTGTTAATTTGTGTAACATACATGATTGTAAGCTGTTATTTAAAAAAAAGTCCCGCTGGGTTTCTTGCTGGTTCTTCCCAGGACAGAGGCTTTTTTTCGAACCAGTGGTAATTATACAAAAGAGTGACTTTCAATAAGTATTATTTATAATCTATATTGAATAAAAAAGTTTCTGTTTCTGTTGTTTCAACGTTAAAACAAGATTATACAACCAGTGCCTATTGCCAGTGATGACCTATGGATCTGAGACGTGGTCCTTCACTGCTGGCCGTATCAGGAAGCTCAAGGTCACTCAGCGAGCTATGGAGAGGGTTATGCTCGGAGTTTGTCTGCGTGATAGAATTAAAATGAGGATATCCGTAGTAGAACCAGAGTAGCCGACATATCCCAACGCATTAGTTAGCTGAAGTGGCAATGGGCTGGGCATATAGCTCGAAGAAACTACAACCGATGGGGAAGAAAGTTTCTCGAGTGGCAGCCTCATACCATCAGGCGAAGTGTAGGGCGTCCCCCTATTAGATGGAGTGACGACCTGGTAAGACAAGCAGGAAGTCAATGGGTGCAGGTGGCTCGCGACCGTGCTTTGTGGCATTGCTTGGGGGAGCCCTATGTTCAGCAGTGCACTTGTGATGGGCTATAATGACATCATCATGATTCAAAAGAGGAGTTCAGTTCAGTCAGTTTTTCAAAGTCATCGTTGTACATACTAATAATATACTACAATTACTACCAAATGTGGTAAATATTTATTATAGGTAATAATATGTATATCAAAAGTATTATTTTGACGTCTTTGATTTTTGATGGTTTTCATGATTCGTCACATTTTATCCACAGATTTCTTTACAATATTTTTCCTTACTAGCTAGTATAATAACAGACTGTTAGATATTCCATTTTTGTACCAACCCAAAGGTGAACCCACCTGAAATCTTGTTCGTGTGAAGTAATGAACCACCAGTCACGCACACCGTTGGCTCGTTTGTCTCTTTTATAAAGTTAAATTCTAGTAAATTACTATAAAAACAGTACTGTTTTTATTTTATCACTTTACGATAATACGAGATTTAAATTATATTTTATTTCGAATTAATTTGTATTTGTTACAAAAATATGTAATTATCTCTTCGGATAATTTCGTTTAAGGCCAGTTCAAGACCGATATAGGCTATCACGGGTTGACTGACAGAATGCCTACAGGCATTACGTCCGCCCATTGTTACCTTAGTTTAAAGGTGTAACAATAACAAGTAAAAAAAGTAAAATAAATACATAAGAGCAACACTTGTACCATCAGAAAAACAAAAGAATACAAGTTGTCAGTGAAATCATTTCATTGCATTGTAAGCGGTCCAATGGATAAGCAATTTAGAAGCATAGTATTATTATTTGATCTGCAATTGAATAGCGCTTATTAGGCGTGTCAGTCAATTACTCCAGCTTTTGTTTGTTATCAATTTCGATCGAAGTGATTAGCGTTGCCTGGTTAATTGACTGTTTTCGGCTATGGGCGGGCATCGACACGAATTAAAATGATTTAAGATTTTCCCGCTACAGATCGCAGTGTTTCGGCAAATTTAGCACGCGGTGCGCCGTCCGTAGCAAGCTTTACAGTTCGCCACCGTTACGCGACGATTAAGCTGCGCACGCGCAACGCGCTGCCTACCAGGCGCCCTATTGCGTTCGTAACGCCGTTGCACTTGTCATCATAACTGCTCCACATTAAATATGTTGTACGTAACTGGACTATTCTTTTGAACAGTCTTAGAGCAAAAAAAAGATGTAATATTTGAAATATGATATGCAGGCCAAGTTTGCAAAGAAGGTTCGGAATAAGTAATATAGGCAAATGGTAAAGAAAAAATAATAAAAAAAAAATCTCAAACGTTCTATCCTTTTTATCTTTTAAATTCAAAATGCGTGGTAATGCATTATTTTAATTGAAATTACTGCGCGCGCACACATTCGTAAGGGTCAATCGGTAGACAAAAACGTTGTTGCCCATAAATCACATTCAATTTGGGATATTTTCAAAAAAGTAGAATCCTTATTTACTCGTGTTTTCAAATACTGCAACTTTTTTAAAATTTGGCTACTCTTTGGAAAATAACCCTATATGTATTAAATAATATGAAAGTATATTACTAGCTTATTAACTTAAAAAAGGTGTAAAACATAGACAACAGATTCCCATTAATTTTAGTTATTGAGCCTTTATTGTTGGCGTGAGTTCATTCTGATGCAAACTTATAATAGTCGATCTCTCCTCCAAGTAAAAGTGTATTATTATCAATGTTTGGACGAGCGACCTAGATCTTTTACGAAGTCAGCGACTAGGCTGTGCGCGCAAAAACATCCAACGAATGAACTCCAAATAAAAGGTGTGAAAACGAAGTGAAATAGATAGCAGAGTGTTGTGGCTAGTCATGCGCCGCCGACATTCGCTGCAATGTGCGATCAAGGCGTAATGGATTAAGTGCTAGGGACATTAACACGATAACCCACATTTAGAGTTAGAGCATTAAGTTCATTCGGGAAATTGCTTTTTGACATGATTAAAACAAGTGACATTGCACTTAAATGGAAGAGCCATTTACGGCTGTTGTTGTTGTCGTTCAGGACAAACATGTTTTATGGCAAGTAAAGTACAAGTGCGTAATTTCACAATTAACAAGTCCAATGGCTAGAACAGGAATCAAGAAACCCCCACTGCTTAAAAAGTTTACTGAAAACAGAAAAATTTTATCCTCTATGTCACTTACACAACTATGACGAATCTAACGATACCTATATAAAAAAAAAACTATCAAACTGTTTAGGCTATAGAACGAACCTAAGCCATAGGCCTCCTTTTGGTGTAGTTGGGTAAAAAGGGGTATTATTATATAGTACAAAACAAACACAAACACTCACGCCTGTCACCCAGAGGGGTAGGCAGAGACTACGGACTTCCATTTGGCGCGATCCTGACACACCTCTCGCCTCCTTTACATCCATATATCCACGCATACACGCTCGTCGGTTAAGGGTACTCCTAATCTGGCCCATTTTCAATGTATCGATACGCTATAGCTTACTATCGTGCATTTATCAACATTGTAGTGATGGCCCGTACCGTTTGCTCTTTACAAATGTATCTATTGCTTAAAGAATTTCTGTTTTCAGTTTCTTCATTCTGTCTAGTACCGGTTCACAAATCTTTGGATAACAAAATATAAATAAAATATGAACAAAATGGAATTCCTATTTTCCCAGAAGAAGATTACAGTTTTATCTTCATTATCATTATTACAGCCATTTACAAGGCCACTGCTGAACATATGCCTCCCCCA